>JANAVB010036615.1:0-282500 GCA_029216955.1 Iris pallida | reverse complement strand
GGTTGGACGGAAAAATATTCTAGACATATAAACAAACCCAAAACTATTCGTGTCTGATATTAGTCGCACACTTCACGTACGGGGTGTCGAATCTTATTCGTGCCTGATAGCAGCCGCACATTTCATGTGCAGGGTGCCGGATTTACCCTTAGCCGTTTACATGTCGAAGTATTATTTCAACTCACTAGATAGATACAGTTTCTGGTTCTACATTATACATTGCTAGCTACATGTCTACTCTGTTTTAGTACTCACTTGTCATTTTCACCATGCTCAACTTTTACCATGATTCCATGCTTATCTTTTCGTCGTGTATTTCATTATTATTTACAGATTTATGGATTTCATCATTTATTGAATCTGTTGTGAGAATGTACTCGTTCCATTTCTGACTGGAAACCAACATTTTTCAGGTTTAGCCGCGATCACTCTTAGCATTGGGAAGTCATGGGTATGCTGGAGTCAACTTAGATACTTGAATTAGCTATCTTTTCTATTTTGTGAGACATTGTATTTTCTAGCAAATGTGAAGTTGTAAAACCTTGTAATTTGTAAACTTGATTTAGAAATGTGAATGAGCAATAAATGTTATTTTGTGATTTTGAGCATTTTGGCCGTGACAGCGTTCTACCGTCGACTCTGCGGCGTAGGCTGGCTTGGACATGTCTCGTGTCCGAAAAGCGAGTACGGGTCGTGACAGTATCAAAATGAGTATGTGTGTTCGGCATGCCTAGGATTGACTCCGTAGCCGCCTTGAAAGGCTGATTTGTTTGCTTCAGCGGATGGCTCTTCCCCAAGTCATTCGTCACTTTAGTCCTCGACTTCTTTCATAATTCCGGATGGCTCTGTAACAATACTTGATATTGTGCCCACGTAGCAAGCAGTGTTTACAATATAGCACATTATTGTCATACACCACCGGTTGAATGAAGACTTTGTTTCCTACTGATATGTTAATACTGTGTGGAAGATCTTTAGCAATCTCCAATTCGATACAAATTTTGACATAGTTTGCCTTAGTGAATTTTCTTATTTCCTCCGCCAATGTAAGGAATTTTACGAACTTATTAGCAACTCTTTTAATCGCTGATGGAACGAACAATATCGGAGGGGTTAGGGAATGTGACCCAAACTGAGGCTATCGACGATTCTTCGTTGACGTTGAATTCTGGCGACCATTTAAGAACTTTTACTGGGTAGGCGTTCAACTTTTATAGATTTTTTGTCCATATTTATATATAAATAAACCAACTTGTTGGTTTAATGGCAGTGAGCACATGTGCTAAACTAAAAAGAAATATTTGCTTTTTTTTTCATAAGCTTTTGAAGCAAAGCAAATAGATGGAACACCCCTACCCATACGTTTAAGTGTACAATGTGGCTGCTACTAGTGTTCACGTGCACATGTGTCCAAGCAATGCATTGTGTCCCTCTCTTCTTCCTAACTATGCATTGCTTCTCATTCTATTTCTGTAAGTGCATGTTTCCTCTCCTCTGTAATTGATATGTCAGCTCCTTCTTTCTTCTCCCACTTAAACTATATATATATATATATATATATATATATATATATATATATATATATATATATATATATATATATATATATATATATAAACAATTGCTAAAGACTTATATGCAACTTTATACTATTTATTAGTTGGAACACAAGCAGAACAAGAAAAGGTTGGTCAACTCACATGATATTGTTTCTACTACGTGAATAGTGACAACAATACCAATACTTTTCTTCTTCCACTCATTTGCTTTCTCAATTCCCACACAACTCACTTATACAGTGTTAAATGATTCCCTTACTAGCATGAACAGTCCTATGACTCCTATTACCATTGGAAGTAGTTTAATATATATGAAGAGGATCCAAAGATGCAGGTTTGAGAAATTGACGCCACAACCTTTGAGTCCTTGTCGAGACAAAATGCCATTATAGCATAAGCAACGAATGCATGATATGTGCAACAGAAGGGGGTCAGGGGCTTACCAGATGGTTGATGACGGAATACCGAGAGGAGACCTCGGACTCGGAACGCACACGAAATGCGTACGCACGCACAAGAGACATACGCGGAATGGGAATGTGCTGGACACGCGCGTGAGGCCGGAGCTGACACGCGCGCGGACGCTGCGCAGGCGGGGGAGCCACGCACGGTGCTTTCGCATGACGAGAAGCCGATGGACACGCACGGGAGGTCAAGCCGATGGACACGCACGGGAGGTCGGGACTGGCGCCGGTGAGGCAGGACAGCGCACGGGAGGCTGTCGTGCGTGCAGATGGGCGCTGACGTGCACGCTATCGGTGGGAGTCCAACGGAAGGCAGGCGGGTCTGGCACGGCTGATTGGGCGACGCACGGAGGTCGGAGGCTAGGCGAATGAAAGGGGACATTGTGCTGGTATTGGAGAGGGAAAATGGAGAGTGAGGAAGTGATGGTGAGTTAGTGAGTTAGGAAGAAAATAATGGGGTGCTGGTGGTGGTAGTTAATATTAAGTGTGTGGTAGGAAGAGATGTAGGGAGAGTTGAGAACGTGGAAATAAGAAAATGGAAAAGAGGGAATGGGTCATGTGGGTTGAGAGTGGCTGGACTTTGTTTTTTAAAATTTGAAATGGTTTTGGGTTTTACACTGCCAATCTTAGAAAACTGCGAACTTCAGCGACGGTGCTAGGTATTGGCCACATCTCTATAGCCACTATCTTCTGGAGATCTACTTCCACTCTACCTCTGGTGATGATATGACCGAAGTATGAAATACAATCAAGCCAAAATTCGCACTTGCTGAACTTCGCATACAACTAGTGCTCTCTGAGAATTTGAAGGACTACCAGGAGATATTGCTCATGCTCTACTTCACTCTTGCTATAGGCTAAGATGTCGTTTATAAACACTATCATGAACTAATCCAAATAGGACATGAATATGTGATCCATGAGATTCATAAATACTACTGGCGCATTGGTCGCTCCGAATGACATAACGAGAAACTCCCAATGTCCATATTTTGATCTGAATATCGTCTTCGGATGTCTTGCTCGCTGACTCTGATCTGATGGTACCCTGACCGCAAGTCAATCTTTGAGAATACTGTTGCCCCACTGAGTTGATCGAATAAATCATCTATCATAGGTAAGGGATATCTGTTCTTGATTGTTAAGGAATTCAAGGTACGATATTCAACACATAATCTTGACGTACCATCCTTCTTCTTCACAAAAAGCATCAGGGCTCCCCAAGGTGATCCACTAGCACAAATGAATCTCTTGGTTCTGAGTTCTTCAATCATCTTGTACACGATCTCCAATTCTAATAGTGTCATTTTGTAGACTCTTTCTGATACCGGTGTCGTTCCTAGAAATAAATCAATGGTGAACTCTATCTCTATCTCTGGCGGCATGTCTGGAAGCTCTTCAAAAAATACGTCCAAAAATTCTTCTACTACTCTAGAAAACTGAACTGCTTCTGCTACTGCCATCCGCAAGATTGGTGGAGAAGGCCTACTTTGCCTCTGGAAAATGAAAATTCTTCTTCGTCGAGAATATAAAAAATAATCATGCCAACATGGCAGTCTATTTTTGCAAGCCGATCCTTCAACCAATCCATTCCTAGGACCACATCATAGTCGGACCATCGAAAATTCTATCAATCTAGCTGGGAACTCTCTACCGCTAACTATGATTCGACACGAGGAATAGACTCTATCTACTCCCACAAGACCGTTACCAGTAAGGATATTGAGTCTTACTGATAATGACTCGGGCTCCAATCCTATTCGTATTGTGAATCGTACAAACATAAATGAATGTGATGCACCCGAATCAAATAATACTGTGGCTAAAAAAGTGTTGACGAGAATGGTATCTGCCACTACCTCACCTGATGCCAATTTTTTTGCTACAGTCAAAGCCATAGCTTGACCCGGTCCTCTAGGTACTGGTCCCCTCTGTTGGTGACCTCTTTGTCTGTTCCGAATATGAGCTTGGACTTGAGCATACTGCTGCAACATATGCTGCTGGAATGCTTGAGCTGTCACGACCCGTACCCTAGAGTAAGGGCACGAGACGTGGGTACGTCCAGCCTACGCCATAGTGTCGGCGGTAGAACACTGTCCTAGGTCAAACATCTAACAATATAAAGGTACCTGTACAGTATACACTCTCCGAATGGAGGTGACATAGCAAATACAGTCTCAATCACAACTAAGGTAGAACATGATAAAGATAGATAGATAGATAAATATCCAGAATGAAAACACAGAGATACAATCCATAATTCTAAGTGTCTAAATAAGTACATATCCCAAAATATCTCAGAATCCATATACAGTAATCCATGAAAAGTAAGACATCCTAATCTAAGGGAGTGTCATCCACTGCTAGTGGGTCCTGCTGCTGGTCCAAGTCCAAGCACTCATCTAGGGTAGCACCGTAGTAGGTAGAGCAGAACGCCTCAGCCTCATCCTCTGTAATATTTCAACAGGTCAAGTCAGGACAGGAGCGAGCACAGTACATCTCAACAAATCATAGCAGGTCAGGATATAAAATCATGCTAGAGAGTAAGATACAAGAAACTGAAGGAAATAACATGATAAAAAGGAAGACTATAAATAAATAGATACCATATATATAGAACTATCAGTGACTAGTGATTCAGAGCACAAGACGGTTACGTAAACGGTACGATATTGTACATGAGTAATCTACAGAGGTTTGTACACGAGTAATCTACTGGATTGATTACATAACCACTTCTACTCCCCCGTCCCAATCAATACACAAGGATCTAGCCAAGTTATGTTATTATACACGAAGAATGGTCGTACACGAAGATCGTGTGAATACATGAATATACACGATTTCATACGATTTGTACACGAATGTCACGAATACAAGGAGTACACGATGCTCACGATAAAGTACACGAACACGAAATACCCGATGTATCCGCTAAGGGAATAATATCGCACGACAAGATTCATATAGTACTAATCCGTATTTCCAACGTGTCAGCATCATGTAATGTAATCTAAAGCAGGAAATATACTCCTAATGCAGGATATGAAATGATCAGAGAATGTACTCGCCTGTATCCTGAGAATCTGAAGAATATCTACTGTCCGAGGAGTGGTGTCTGTCTCCTATAGAACAATACAAGTCACTATGAGTCTAAAATGATAATAAGACGCAAGTCAATGCATTCTACATGAATCTAGGTCAATCTAGACCAAAGTCAACTCTTGGTCAACTCTAGAAGTCAAACTAGGTCAACCAAGTCAAACCTAAGTCAAACAAGTCTATACTAGTCTAACTAGTCTATTCTAGGTCTAACAAGGCTATACAAGTCCAATCTAGACTCTATACTGGCATTCAAGCCACCCATAGGCTAAGAGCCCTAGGCTATAGGCTATCTCATGCCTAAACCAACCCATAAATCACATAACACATGTCAATATATATCTAATATATAATACACTCATTAACATATATTTATATAATATAATATAGAATACACATTAGCATATAGGTTACCTATATGTACATCACACATATATATATACATACATAGAGAATAAGGAGAAGGGGATGTGATGGTGTACATGTGTATGTGAATGAAGACATGAGAGTGTGTAGGAACCTATGTACAGTGAGGTTCCTGGAAACAGGAAACAGTGAGTGATACAAGACAGTGTAGTGATACATTGATATAATTTTGAGTGTGTGAGGGAAATAGGAAAACATAGCAACACCAAAACTGTATGGTATTAGGCAAAGTGAAATAGCTACTTGTGTGTGTGTGTGTGAAACACTTGTGTGTGAGATATGACATGAGGGTGTGGTCCTGAAATCAGTGTATACATTGTGTGATATCCTAAAATCAGTGAAGTGTACACTGTCAACTGCAAACAGTAAGCTAACAATGTATGTGGGCAATAGGAAAACAGGAAATGACAGTGTAAAATGAAATGGAAATCAATACAAAACAGTGTACATATGCCAAGGGAAACAGGGAATCATTGTTACTGTGTGTGTGTGAAACAAAGGAAAAACTGGGAATGAATGGATTGACAGTTACATTAATTTCAATTCCAGTTACTAGATAACCATTTCCCCCATTCCACCATTTAATTACTGAAACTACAATACAATGTATGGGGATCACATTAACTCATTCGATTTCAGCTATGTTAAGAAGGGAAGAAAATCAGTGAATGTTATGAACAGTGAGTATCATGGAGAAAACTGGAATCAGTGAGCTGGTAGGAAAGTGTGGGAAAACAGGAATGAATCATTGAAATCAGTTCCAGATTTATGAAGGGAACTAGCATTCACATTTCAGTTAATACATAGGAATGAACCGATCAACCAATGTATCAGTCGTATACAAATTAAAAGCTCAACCCAAATCAATATCCCAATTCTCAAACAAAAAGCCAAATTCGAATGTAATATTGCATTAACATGAACTAACAATTATGTGGGAGTAATTGACAGTTGAAAACATCACTTTAAAACATGATTAAAAATAGGAATTAACATATGAAAAACTGAACACACCATGTATCAGTCCCTGTGTATCAGCCAAATGCAATTTACCCAATCGAATTCAGTATTCCATTCCTCATATCAAACCACCTAAAATACTATGTAATCAAACTAATATAGATTATTAATCATATATAGGATCTAACTTAGCAGTTAAAACATGAATTAAATTATTAAAACTGAATTAAAACAGTGAATCAAAACAATAGGCTGTACACGCACAGTGCACACCCCGTGCACGCACGATACCGTATCCGACACGACACGAGAGGTCGTGTAACTCTGGAAACCTCGGTCAATGGTTGCCCCAACTCGTGTGTCCAATATCACGTGTCCACGTGGCATGTGCTGCGCGCAATCGACCCCGAGCAGCAGGGGAAGCAACACTGCTCGCGCGCGCGTGGCACCCCGCGTGTTCCCGTGTCCACCGCGACCCGACACGACACTAAAACGACCTCAGAACACCAGAAACCCATAAGCGAGCCTAAACCCTAATTTTCTATTCAAACCAAACTGGAAAACAGTGATGAAATGCCCACTGTGGTATTTCATCGAACACCTACACGTATCCACTGATACGTGTCCGATACGGACACGTATTGGACACGAAACCTAGGGATAGCTATACCTACAGTTAGGGTAGACCTAGGGCTTCCTAAATATGCAATAATAACAACAATTTATGGAAGGGATTCAAAATTTACCTAGGGTTTGCAATGGCTCAAAAAGCCCCAATGTGACTGGATCCTCAAGCTACCAAAACTCCTTCAAATTGTCCACACTCTGAAATTTCTCAACACAAACAGCAAGTAGAAGGAATTTAGAACCTATTGCAATTGTTTCGGATAGAAAAGGAATTAAATTGGATTTTCTATGAATTTCTAAAGATGGAGCATACCTCTCTTTCCAACTTGTGAACTTTCTAAAGGAGGCTAGACCTAACTTTGAGGAGGCATTAAATAGATGGAGGAAAAGCCTTAAGTGGCCAGCCAAGGGGTGTTGGGCTAGGGTTAGGGTTTACATGGTGTTGGGTTTTGGGCCTCTATGGGCTTAAGTCATAAATTATGACTTGTAAAGTCATAAGCCATTAATCCATTCTCTATTCAATATTCCTATTCCCAAATTGATTCTAATGACTAGGATAGGGTTAACTTAAATTAACCTAGGGTTTCATAATCTAACCAAGTGGTCATGGCTAGGGTTAGCTTCTAGGACAGTCTCCTAAGTCACCCTGAGTCAAAGTCAATAATAGCACCAAATCAATTATACTAAAAATCACTTAAAATTTTCTATTATTATAATTTATACTAATAATTCCAAATAATTCCCAAAATTTTAAAAATGACCAAAATACCCTCAAGGTAGAAATGTGGTAGTGACATGAGCCTGAAGCGATAATGGCCTCAGAGGCTGGTACTGCTGCTACTGCTGCACTGGTGTTGGTGCCCTAACCGATGGACTAGTTAGGGTTGATGAAGATGAACTGTCTCTATTTGCACAGGAACTGATTCTGTGGTCTGATGCCCCATAAGCTAAGCACAACCCCTATGCTCTACGACACTCTGAAATCACGTGCCCAGGTTTCCCACAATGAGAGTAGCCCATTGCAGAAGAATATTTCTATTTCTGTTGCTGAGGGTACGTCAGAGTTGAGTGCTGAATTGACAAAACTGGTGTCGCCCTCCTAGGAGCTCTAATAGTCAATGTCCTAGCTGTTGGGGCTGGTGCTGATGACTGGGATAATTGTCCATGTGGCCTCTTTCGTCCTCCGGATTGATCTACTATCCTCTAGGAGGTATATTTGTGCCTTCTAGCTGCTCGCAAAACTGCATCAAATGTTTTGCTCATATTGCTCCATCGCTAGAATGATCTCTAGGTAGAGTCCCTGTTGGAATCGCTATGCTCGGTCCAATTCGGTCACCACCAAGGTGGGAGCAAACTGACTAAGTCTTAGAAACTTGGCCGCATATCCATCGACCGTCCTTCTCATCTACTTGAGATTGTTGAACCTTGTTTGTAGATCATAGCGAGCTACTGCATCAAAGTACTTCATCTGAAATCTATTACTGAATACCGCCCATATAATAAGCATCACCAAACTAACTGCTTGCATTGTCCACCAGCTGCAGGCTAAGTCCAACAATTGCAGCCGTACAATAAATACCTTCTCTTCAGCTGGAATCCTAGATGCTTCTAGAATAACCTCTATGTACCGAAGCCAAGCATTAACAGCAATAACATCTTCACTGTCGTCAAAGAAAGAAGGGCTTAGGTGCTTGAATTTGTTGGCTGCATTGTTCCCCTGATAACCAACTCTACCCATAGCTGCTTGTACTGTCGGCTGCAGAGCATCACCTCGATGATCTTGTGATGCAAGCAAGTCTCGGATGAGTCCCATCAGGGTTCTATTGTCATGCTCTACAGACTAGGCTGGTTATATTAGTAGCTCTTGCTCCCCGAAAGGTATGACTCGGGAGGCTGTCCCTGAGTGCTTGGTTTGGTCCCTAGGTTGTTGCTGGTTTACAGGAGGTGCTCCGCCCGACTGATCGGTAGGACCTAGAGCAATGCCACTGAAGACAATGACATGGAGAATAATAAGGAAGGACCAAGATAGATCAAGGATAAGAGTATATTATCGGGTCAAGAATCAGAAAGATTAGAAAGCACGAGTAGAGATCAAGGGCGAATGCAGATTGAGACATCTATCCAGTAAAACCCTCATATATCTTAATTTACAAGACCTATATGGGCCATCACTTAAATCATGTCATACCCCAGAACCAGAATACTAGAGAGCGGGAGATAGACACAGCCAGCTACATACATTGGAGTACAACATACTTCGCAATACGGTCACGACTGTCTAGATGCATGAGGGTTTATCTAACATCCATCAGTCTCTTATAGTCAAGAACAAGCCTAGTGTCTTAATCTCAAGCAAGTAAATAATCGTTACAAGATGTTAGATCATCAGACATACAAAGTAAGGCGTCTCAGACATTATATATTCAGATGATCATGAAGCTAGTCATACAAAATACGAAGACTAGCAAGAGTTAAGTCATACATGATCAACCCTAAAATTTGTTAATCATGTTACAGTTTTTAGGCAGACAGAAATAAAATTTCAACACAAGCTAACACATGCTCGGCGGCTAAACGCCTCAAAAGAATAAGTTACAGTAGAATAGGAGAGCAAAATAAGAAAACCCACTCGTTGCCACGGTTACTCTAGGTGTTCACCATCTGGCTAAAAAATAGGTATATCCTCGAATATCACTCCGAAATCTGGCCATACAAAACCAGCTGGGTCAGACCCCAGAAAGAGCAAGTACCATAAGGGAGGCTCCACTTATGAACTAAAACCAGCATATAAAGTAAGAAAAAACTAATACGAGAACATAATTATAATAACATAATAACAAGAGTTAAATGAACATACTTGCTTGCATCAGGAAGAACAAGAGGTGGAATATAATTCCCATGTTAATCATGAAAAAATTATTCAGGCACGACCAATCAAGTCCTACGGCTTACTATCATTAGCTAACTAGGGTTATTACATGTCTAGTTACTAACAAGATACAGTTGAGATATTTTGCAGTCATAAGCCCTGCAGAATATCCAGGCGAACGTTACGAGAGTTACCAAGTTACGAGAGTTATTAAGATTTTTGGTGTACTTGAGTACTTAGGATATAATAAGTGCAACACATGACAGTGTGCTGGAAATGCACCCTACTCGACGGCAGGCTACAAGTCTACAGGTGTGGCCAGGATAACGGGATCGCATGTATCATGCCACAGAACCAGAAAACTGGAGAGCGGGGGACATACACAGCTAGCTACGTATATTGAAGTAAAATCCATCTCGCAATACGGTCATGACTGTCTAGATGTATGAGGGTTTATCTGCAATCCATAAGTCTCTTATAGTCAAAAACAATCCTAGTGTCTCAATCTCATGCAAGCAAATAGATATTACAAGATGTTAGATCATCAGACATACAAAGTCAGGCGTCCCAAACATTACATATTCAGATGATCATAAAGTTAGTCATACAAAATGCTAAGATTAGTAAGAGTTAAGTCATATATGATCAACCCTAGAATTTGCCAATCATGTTACAGCCCTTAGCGGACAAAAATTTAAGTTAAAATAGGAGCTAACACTTGCTCATCGGCTAAACGCCTCAAAAGAATAATTTTATAATGGAGTGGAAGAGCAAAATAAAAAAATCCACTTATTACCACGGTTACTTCTAGTGTGCACCATCTGGCTGGAAGGCGGTTAGATCCTCGGGTATCACTCCAAAATCTGGCCATACAAAACCAGCTGGGTCAGACCCCAGAAAGAGCAAGTACCACAAGGGAAGCTCCACTTATGAACTAAAAATCAGCATATAATGAAAAGAAGAACTGATACAAGCAATATATTGACAATAACATAAATGACGAGAGCTAAAGTGAACATACTTGCTTGCATCAAGAAGAATAAGAGTTGGAATATAATTCCCATGTTAATTATGAGACAATCATTCAGGAACGACCAATCAATTCCTACGGCTTGCTATCATTAGCTAACTAGGGTCATCACAGGCCTAGTTACTAACAAGATACAGTTGAGATATTTCCGCAGTCACGAGCCCTGCAGACTATCCAGGTTATCCAGGCGGGGGATATAAGAGTTACAAAAGTTATCAAAATTACAGGTGTACTTTGGTACTTATGATTCAAAAAGTGCAACACATGACAGTTGTTGGCCATTAAAATAAGAATAACAGGCTTGTATTAAACTTTGTGTTTAATTACAAACAGAACAGAGTACAATGTAGGACTTTGACATAGTCCTAAGAGTATGCTTTTGTTTTTGTCTGGAAACTTTGTCGATAGAGCGAGTGGTAATACGTTGACTCCGTTGACGATCTGACGATAATCTCGAACCCTCTGAAGGTCTGGGCTGCTCGGTATGCTAGAGCGCTTGACGAATACTCGACAAGTAGAAGCTCTCAGCCTTTTTTACTTGTAGGATTGGACCTTTTTTGTCTCCATCTGTGTGTGTATGAAGGAATGATCCTTCTATTTATAGGCAGCAGAATGATCTGTTTATGTGCACATATACGATATGTGCCTGGAGATCTTGCACATAGGGACGCCATGTGGCTGATGTTGTAGGGCACATGGATGATGCACCCTAAAGTTGGTGCTGAATCTGTTTGAGCTGTACTATTAGCCTGTGATGGAGCTGATACGTGGCCGTTGGAGATTAGGTTATTACTGAGATGTTGGGTGGTTAACACCCATTCGTAGGCAAAACTGAGTCAAAATAACGTGTGGCATGTGTCTATGGCTCAAAGATCTCGAACTTGGCGAAGAGTGATCTATTAGGATGAGCCTAGGATCTAGCGTATAGGGAGACTTAGTCTATAACTTTTAGGAGTCACAAGCAGGTTTGGGCATATGGCTTTTGAGGCACATACAGAGCTTCGGACGTATGACGGTGGAGGCGCATGCAGGGACTTGACTTCTGTCTTTTGGGATCAGGAGTAAGTCGGGGCACATGGCTTTTGAAATGCATGTAGAACTTTGGGTGCATGGCTATGGAGGCACATGTGAGTGATCAATCGGCCATGTGTCGGGGCACAGCTGTAACTGACAAAAGGAATGATGATTACGTCCCTTCGTCTTCTGTAAAAGCTAACTTTTTTTGACATCGAGGCATAGGCTATTGTCGTTTCAGTCACTCCAGCATTAAATGCTTTGATGGGTGGCGAGCTTTAAGTGGGAGCATCGATCTGTGCTCCACTAGGCGCATGGGTCTGTGCTCTATTGGGCGCATGGGTGTGCTCCATTAGGTGCATCAATATAGAGCGTATGGTACTGACGGGCGTATTTACTGTGTGGCGCATTCTTATTGGTTCATCTGTTGAGTTATTCGAGGCATTGATGGCTCTCTGACTTGGCTAAATTCGAGGGACAGATTCATTAGCAATAATGTAAATTCATCGCACTGAATCAGAGAGACTTCCACTTGGTGTATGGGTACGAGTTGCCCCGGCCTATAAATAGTTTCGTGAAGAGAAGTTTGCTTTTTATATCACTTTTTTTCTCAAATGGAGATGAACTTGACCAATCCTCCTCTTTGGCGAAATACTGCGTTGTGGGTTTGCAGTTCTCTTCGTTCGAACAAGCTTTAACGATGAACTCCTTCAGAAGTCTGAGATGTGTCGAGTTTGCTACAGACACAATAGCTTATGTTTGAACCCCGTGTCGGCAGTGTTCTTATACAATATGATATTGGGGGCATGTTGCATCCAAAGATCGGGGTCGTCGTACCCCGATTTTTGTTATGCTGTAAGAGCCACCAGGTTTGGGTTGATTGCTAACTCGTGTTCTGCTCAAAAAATACTTCATTGGCCGAAGCACTCGAAGAAGTGATTCGCTCTGACGAGGAAGAGTGATGCGCCTACACTAAGACGTTAGGGTAATGCGCCTGCGAAGTGATGCACCTAGATGTAGTTTAGGCTTTCTTCTTTGTAGTAGAGTTTTCTTTGTAACAATGAGTTTGGACATATAATAGACTCTCATATGCAATAAAAGTCCGATTTTTATCTCTCTCTTCCCTTTGCTGTGCCAAGTTTTCTATTTTGAATTCCTCTGCATGTAACATTCTGTGGCGCATGCCATTTTGGAGCGCATAAGGGTTTTAGTCCTTGATGTGCCCATAATTTCCATGCTTCTACATGACCCCCTTCAAAGTTTTTAAAACTTTATGTCAAGTTTTGGAATACTTTGAACAAGACCGTTCGGCGCATATGCGTATTGGTGCATGTTCTTCTTGATTTTAAATGTCCAAAAAGATAACGCCTTGTTTTACAAAGTGATAATAATGATCTTTTTGGAAGATATAGAGTCGTCGGTTTCACAAGACCCAAAGCGGCTGCTGCTGACGTTACGTTTCATCGGTTCACGTGCGTGGCAGAGCCTATAAATAGGTGTTGATGAAAGAGAGAGTTTTCTACTTTCTTTATTCCTCCTTAGAACTTTTTTCTTCTTCAAAAAAGCCCTAGCTTTAGAGAGATGGCCCCCAAGACTTCCCGTGGTGGTGCTGGCCGAGGCAGGGATAAGAAGCCTGTTGAGGCCGACGTCGAGGAGTCCCCAGCCGTAGAGACGACGTACGCCGACATGCGGCCGGAAGTGATCGGTGGTTGGTCTGCTGCTTTGGGAGTTCGCACAGACACTTCTTTGCACATTTTAAATAACACCGCTAAAGCGCATGGGTGCGGCTGTTTGAAGCTCATCCTGAAGATGCACCTAGGTTCTTGGAGCTGACGTGCATAGACTTAGGTCCTGATGATGTGCTGAAACCTCCTCTGCTGACGCACATGGACTTAGGTCCTGATGATGCGCTGAAGCTGTTGGCCCATTGGTCATGGTCAAACCTGATTTTAATAATTGATCAAACTCTGTCTCGATATACGACTCAATTCAGATAGTTACTAAAGATATTTTGGACACTGATCAAGATTGGATATCTACTCAGTTCAAGACCGAAGCTCTGTTTGCCACTAAAGATTGTATTTTCTTACGCATATAATTTTTATTTTTATTGAGTCTAGGAATACATTGTACACCAAGTCGTACTGACAAATAGGCTATCCGAAATCGTTTTTCAAAACTGACCTATCTTTTTTAAAATGACCTATATTTTTGAAAAATATCTACTTTTACAAAAAGCTTCTGAAGGATTTTCAAAAAGCCAAAAACAATTTTCACAAAATAAACCTGACCAAACTCTGACAAAACTTGGCCAGAGTTTGGCTAGAGTTTGGCCAAGATGAACGTTTGATTTTGAACTTGGTCTCCCTTCAGTTGCGGTTTGTTACAAAGAGTTCTGTCCGAATTCTGCCCGAATTCTGTCAGAGTTCTGTCTTTGGAAAAACTATAAATAGAGAGGAATTCTGATCATTTTAACACACTCATTCACTTTCAACTTCTCTCTTCTAAAGCTTACGTTTCTTCCAAAGAGTTCTAAAAAGCTTCCATTTTCAAACCCCAAGCCAGTTACAATTCTCTAGTCAATTTGCCGGTACGGTGCGGTCTAGAAGATTTCAAAGAAATTATAATCAGAGGCTTGATTGAAGAAAGACTCTTCAAAACTGAAGTTGGTCGAGTTCTTCGTATCAAAGCTCGCGTCTGTAGAAGTTGTAAGGACTTCGTATGAAAACTTGCGGGATTTTTCAATAGTGGATTCAACTGGAAGCTAGAGTTCTTCCAACTGGACTAGTCCTCACAAGAGGGAAACCAGTATAAATCTCTGTATTTGCGTTTGCCTTCTGATCACTCTTTTTATTACAGTTATTTACTTTGTGATTATTATTATTTTTGTGATCTAACTGCTAACAAGTTTTAATTAGCAATATTCTGCTGCCTACTCTATTCACCCCCCTCTAGAGTATTCTGCTTTACGATTTCGTTCCTACAATTGGTATCAGAGCGGGTTATACAGGTAAAGCAAGGTAAAACTGCAGCTATATTCAGTTATTTTTCAATTGTTATATAGATCACAGTATTACACATGGCAACTGTGAAATTCACAAGTAAAGGCCAAGCCACAAACAGACCTCCACTGTTTGACGGCACAAACTACACTTATTGGAAAACACGGATGAGTTTTTTCTTAAAATCTCTTGATTTTGACTTATGGCCTATAGTTATTGATGGCTACAAAAAGCCTCATCGTATTAATGTTGATGGAGTTTTAGTTGAAAAACCCTATGATAAATATACGAAGAATGAAAAGAAAAAGGCCAGTCTTGACGCACGTGCTATTAACGCTTTATTTTGTGCTTTAGGCAGAACTGAATTCAACGGGGTGTCGACTTGCACAACATCAAATAAAGTGTGAAAAATTCTCGAAGTAACCCACGAAGGAACAACACAAGTCAAGGAGTCAAAGATCAGCAGACTTACTCAGGAGTACGAGGCATTCAAAATGAAGCCAAGTGAATCAGTCACTCAGATGTTTACGAGATTTTTGGATATTGTAAATCCTTTGTCTTCATTAGGCAAGGAATACAGTAACCATGAAAAGATTCGCAAACTTCTACGAGCTCTCACAAAGAACTGTATTTCAAAGGCTACAGCAATCATTGAAGGAAACGACCTCTCAACAATATCTCTGGAAACACTCATGGGTAAGTTACTCACTCACGAGTTAGAACTTCAAGACTTTGAAGATACTACACCAAAGGAGAAGTCAGAAAAGTCGATCGCTCTCAAGGCTCAACATAGAAGAACTGTCGAAGATGATTCTGACGACAGCGACTCTGACTCTGAAGATCAAGCTCTTCTGGTAAGAAAATTCAAGAAGTTCATGAGATTCAACAGAAGAACAAAAGATAGCAACAGCAATAACAATGAGGAAGATCCTATTTGCTACGGATGTAAGAAGAAAGGACATATGAAGAAAGACTGTCCAACAACATCATCATCAACAAGAAAAAGCAGCAAATATGACAAAGGCTACCTGAAAAGATCTACATCAAGGAAGTACGCCAATACAAGCATATGGCATGAAAGCGAAGCCAGCGATTCAGAAGACGAACAATCAGATGACGCTACAAATGTATGCTTGATGGCTTGCGATCAGGTAATCACTAATCCTCTGTTTGATCCTTATGATGATTTCACCTTTGAGCAACTAGGAGAGGCTTTTAGTGACTTGTTAAATGATTACAGGAAACTGCGTAGTAAATATAAAACCTCTAAGAAGGTACTCAAAGAGTACAAAGGTGAGATAGGAAGATGTACCGACCAATTAGCTGATGTTAGAAATAATGACTCTTCTATTGAGTCTGGGTGAGCTTTCATCTATTAAGCTGTTGTTACACGAGACTATCAAGTTATCCGAAGAAAAATACCAAACTATCATCTAGCTAAAGGAAGACCTATCTAAGGAGAAAAAGAGTCTCCAGTGTGCACAGGTCAGAATAGAAACACTTACATCTGACTACACTAGATTATATGATACATCCAAAAAGTTGGAAATTAGTTTAGGAAAACGGCATAAAGTTGCTGCTTCCTATTCTAACACATGTCAATTACCGAATCATCGGAACGCACCCAAACCAAACATTGTCAGACCAAACCATACCAAACCTATGCCCAAGAAGACTAATAGGCATGCATTTTTCTATACTAGAAAACCAAAACCTACCAATCATGCACCTCACACAAGTTTCAACACTCAACATGTAAAATGTAATTATTGTGGCCTCATTGGTCATATATCCTCTGCATGTAGAATTAGAAAGTTAGTAGATTTAAATGTTTATGCATGGATACCAAAAACTAACCTGTCAGGACCCTACAAGAAATGGGTACCAAGAGTTTCATCTGTAAATTATTTTGTAGGTGGAACGCCCTTCACATGCTAGAAGCAAATGGATCCTCGATAGCGGTTACTCACGGCACATGACCGGTGATGCTTCATTATTCACAACACTGTCGAAGAAGAATAAAGAAGGATACGTCTCCTTCGGTAATAATTTAAGAGGGTACATAATCGGTATCAGTGACATTGGTAAGGCTCCCTATCCTGTGATTAAAGATGTTTGTCTAGTTACCGAGTTAAAACATAATCTTCTCAGCATAAGGCATTTAGCTGATCACGATTATGGCATTAACTTCGTCAAAGACAAATATACTATAGTTGATAGTTCAACTAGTAGTACTATCTTTGAAAGTATTAGGCTATCTGTTAGAAGATGCTAACAAAGCAGGTAGATGTTTGATGGCCAAGAGCATTGAGAGTCAACTATGGCATATGAGACTCGGTCATGTAAACATGGATACAATTTCAAAACTATCTACAAAGAAGTTGGTACGCAGCTTATCGGATATATCTTTCAAGAAGAATACGGTATGTAGCGAATGTGAAAAGAACAAAGCTATCTGATCCGCCTTTAAATCCAAGAACGCTGTAAGTACCACTAGACCTCTACGATTGTTGCATATGGACTTATTTGGATCAAGTAGAATTGCTAGTCTAGGTGGTAAGCTATATGCATTTGTCATTGTAGATGATTTCTCTGGATATACATGGGTATATTTTCTTGCACGCAAGAACGATGCATTGTCAGAATTCGTCACCTTTTACAAGAAAGTACAGAATGAAAAAGGTTTTATGATTACTCGCATTCGTAGTGATCATGGCGGCGAATTTGAGAATGCAGAGTTCAAGCAATTTTATGACACACACGGTTATTTGTATGAATTTTTATGCCCTAGGACTCCACAACAAAATGGAGTTGTGGAACGTAAGAACATGACTCTATATGAAATGGCTAGAGTAATGTTAAACCAGTTTAGTCTACCTAGATACTTTTGGGCTGAAGCTGTCAATACAGCGTGCTATATTCTCAATAGGGTTCTAATTTGACCTATATCGAAGAAGACTCCCTATGAACTATGGTTTGATAGAACACCCACTGTTTCTTATTTCAAGATTTTTTTTGTTGTCAATGCTTTATTCTTAATACTAAAGACAATATGAGTAAATTTGATGAAAAGGCCGATGAAGGTATATTTTTAGGTTATGCAGCAAAGAGCAAAAGGTACAGAGTCTTCAACAAGAGAACCATAATCATCAAAGAATCAATTAATGTCAAGTTTGATGAACTAAATCAACACTTAGACGATGACGACAATGAAGACGTAATTACACCAAGTACAGCTACTGCAAAACCTTCACACAAAGATGCAGAACTTTCAAGCAAAGAAGTCGGAACCAGCAATCCTGAGGATACGCCAAAAGAGATGAGATTCTTGGCAGATCATCCAAAGGACTTGGTAATTGGTGAGATTACCAAGGGTGTAAGTACTCGTTCCTCTAATAAAGATATAGCTTCTTGTGTTGCTTTTATCTCACAGATTGAACCCAAAAATATTGAAGAAGCATGTAGTGATAATTTTTGGTTAGATTCTATGCAAGAGGAATTAAACCAATTTAAACGAAATCAAGTTTGGGAAATTGTTCCCAAGCCTATTGATTATCCGGTCATTGGCACCCGTTGGGTATTCCGAAACAAACTAAACAAGAATGGTTTAGTGACTCGTAATAAGGCTCGACTCGTAGCTCAAGGATACAATCAGGAAGAAGGTATCGACTACAATAAGACTTATGCCCCAGTTGCGAGATTAGAATCCATTCGCATGTTATGTGCATTTGCATGTTTTCATAATTTCAAATTATTTCAAATGGATATCAAAAGCGCATTTTTGAATGGTTTTATAAAACAAGAAGTCTATGTAGCTCAACCTCCAGGTTTTACTGATTTCAAAAATCCTGATTATATTTTCAAGTTGAAGAAAGCCTTATACAGTTTAAAACAAGTCCCCCGTGCTTGGTACGTTTGTCTAAGCTTTTTTCTACTTGACAACGGTTTTTCAAAGGGAAAGGTTGACACTACATTTTTATAAATTCTTTGAATAACAATATTCTTTTGATTCAAGTCTATGTAGATGATACTAATTTTGGATCTACTGATGAATCTCTTTGTCAATAATTTTCAAAGTGTATGCAGAATGAGTTTGAGATGAGCATGATGGGAGAGCTGAAATTCTTTCTCGGACTGCAAATCAAACAAACCAACAATGGGACGTTCATAAATCAAGCAAAGTACACAAAGGATCTATTAAAGAAGTTCGACCTAGAAGCAGTCAAACCTCTTAGCACTCCAATGGCAACTTCAACCAAGCTTGATATTGATGAACAAGGCAAACCTGTCGACATACGTAAGTATCGAGGTATGATCGGTACCTTACTATATTTAACTGCTAGTCGACCAGACATTATGTTTAGCATTTGCTTGTGTGCACGTTTTCAAGCCAATCCTAAGGAATCACATCTGTGCGCAGTTAAGCGTATCTTCCGATACCTTAAAGGCACCGCTTCTGTCGGCTTATGGTATCCCAAAACCACGTCATTTGATCTAACCGGTTATTCTGATGCTGATTTTGTCGGATGCAAAGTAGATAGAAAAAGTACCAGCGACACATGTCATTTCCTAGAAAAAGCCCTAGTCTCTTGGTTTAGCAAAAAGCAAAATTCTGTCGCATTATCAACAACCGAGACTGAGTATATCGCCGTAGGACGTTGTTGTGCACAAATTTTATGGATGAAGCAAACTTTAGAAGACTATGGATTACATTTCACACACATATCTATTTTCTGTGATAACACTAGTTCTATTAATTTGACTAAGAATCCAGTATGTCACTCTTGTACTAAGCATATCGAGATTCGACATCACTTTCTTAGAGATCATCAACAAAATGGAGATATAGACCTTGTATACATAGACACACAGAATCAATTGGCTGACATACTCACAAAACCTCTAGCGGAAGACCGTTTCAATTATTTATGTCGAGAATTAGGAATTTTATATATCAATAATATTAATTAATTTTGTTTTATTTATTAATTTATTCAATTATTTACGTCGAGAATTAGAAATTAGGAATTTTGTTTTATTTATTAATTTATTCACCACGACTACGGTCGAAACGAAGCGGTATTTAAGAGTTCTCCGGTGAACCTCCGTTAGCTGGGACAGTACTCCTACAGCTAATCTGAAACAGATGCTGAGTAAAGAATATTAATTTATAAAATAATATTAATTATATTATTTGAAATTTAAAATTACTAAACTTTGAATTAAATATTTGAAATGAATTGATGAAAAAGATGTGGCCCACAAATTTTTTTAAAAAAATACCAGGAGAACCCTAGGCGAATTCGGCCCGAGTTCGATCCGAATCGGCCAGAGTTCTGTTGGTGCTGCATATATATTTCAGTCAGAACCCGAGGCCCCCATCTTCTTCATCTCTTCCAAACCACATCAAACAGCAGTAGCAGTCGCCCGAAGTCCCCAAATCCTAGTTTTTCTCCACCTTATTTCTTCCAATCTACGTAGAGATTTCCATCCAAATTTTGGAGTCGTGCGGAGAATCGCGTTCTCTATAGCATACTTAATTCTCGGAAGGTATAATTCCTTCTCTCCTCCACTTTCTAATTTTTAGGGTTTCTCGTTTTTGGGATTGAATGCCTAAGGGATTTAATCCTTTCAAGAGGAAGAAGACCCATGCCAGCAAAGAGGCATCGTCTTCTGATCCGAACACGGATTCCCTCTTTTTCCCGGTCCAATCGGATGACGGTGCATCGGATGAGTTTTATTTCAAAAATCCCGACCAAGCATTGCTTTGGTATGTCGATTTTATTATGCGTACGATACGTACCCGATCTCCGATTAAGTAGACTGTATTTTATGACGACCGTTCCTACTTAGAGGCATTAGGATTACACCATTTTGCTACTTTACAATTTTCTATAGCTACTTATGCCATTAGATTGTTCTATTCTATTGTAACTTCGTGTTAGACACTTTTACCGCGAGAACTCGTGTTGGCGGGATAGATATCGAGTTCAATGACGAATTGCTAGCGGCAATCCTTGGTCTTCCAAATGAAGGTGCCCCGCTCGATGACATCACTGACTTCGATTTTCCCGAGGGCACGACTCTTGTTAGTTTTAAGAATGAGCTTTGTGCGCCCGTACGTGCTCGTCCTGGAAAGTTCAAGGCCAATAACTTGAACTTGTTTAACTATGAATTACGTCGCATCACTATTCCACTCTACTTTCAAAATCCACTTCAAAAGATGATGTTAATGCCTCAAACTTTCTGCTTTATATCACATTCTTAAGGGGATTTCTTTTTCTGCCCCTAAAACTATCATTCAGATGATGGGTAGGTGTCGCGGTAGAGATCGCAACCTCTCTTATGCGATGCTTATTCCACGCATCTTTCAGCGTTTTGATATTGACTTATCCACTTGTGCTCTGGACCCTGAGCCCAAGTTCCTCAAGCTTTTTCGTCGCAGTATTGCCACTGCTCCTCCACCTCCTGCACCTGCTCCTACTATACCTGCTCCTACTGCACCAGGTCCTCCTTAGTCTTACCCTATGACCTTTGAGGGTATTCACCAGCACCTATCAGATCTGCAGACATTCTTTGTTGACACTTCTAGGGAACATGTGTTTCGTAACGTAACTCGGTTCCAGGCTATTGCCAACTCCTTTGCCGATCTAAAATTTGCACAGACGGGTCACACTGCTAGCTCTCTTCCTAGAGACCCTTCTGTATCTGGTTACCGTATTGATGACGAGGCGGTCCACTCTCTGTTCTAGCCAGGGAACGCTTATGATTGGTATCATACTTCTGGTGCTACTCCACACACCTCTGGAGCTGGCACATCTAGAGCTGGTCCATCTGGACATGCTGACAATACAGCAGATGTCGATGAGGATGATTTTTGAGTTGTTATACTTTTGAGACTGATGACTTTGTCTTATGTTTACTTGGAAATGCTCCTATATTCCAAGATAGTATCAGTACTCTTATTAGTTTTTTGGATATGATTTGTGACTATTTGATGGACATGTTTTTATTATTCAGTTTAGCATATTATTCAGTTTAGCTTATTATTCAGTTTTTTTGGCATTATCTTTATTTATGCTTCCATATAAACTACCTGTGACAAATATTATTTGTTTATCTTATTTTTGTTTGTGATCTTTATACCATGCCTGTGTTGAATGAATTTATTCCTATTTTTTGTGTTTCTTTCATTGATTGTTACTTATGCATTGATTGCAGGGGAGCTTTCTCTTTACAATTATTTTGCTAAGTGACAACGAGGGAGAAATAAGATCTAACATCTTCATGAATACAGGTTATGAACAATTTTTTTACTTATTCAGCACTATTTTGAATTGATAAAGACCAAAGATGTTATATCGGTCAAGGTTAGTCAATTATCAAAATGGAGGAGATTGTTGGCCCATTGGTCATGGTCAAACCTGATTTTAATAATTGATCAAACTCTATATCGATATACGACTCAATTCAAATAGTTACTAAAGACGTTTTGGACACTGATCAAGATTGGATATCTACTCAGTTCAAGACCGAAGCTCTGTTTGCCACTCAAGATTGTATTTCCTTACGCAATGTAATTTTTATTTTTATTGAGTCTAGGAATACATTGTACACCAAGTCGTACTGGCAAATAGGCTATCCGAAATCGTTTTTCAAAACTGACCTATCTTTTTAAAATGATCTATATTTTTGAAAAATATCTACTTTTACAAAAAGCTTCTGAAGGATTTTCAAAAAGCCAAAAACAATTTTCGCAAAATAAACCTGACCAAACCCTGACAGAACTCGGCCAGAGTTCGGCCAAGGTGAACGTTATGTGAACGTTTGATTTTGAACTTGGTCTCCCTTCAGTTACGGTTTGTTACAAAGAGTTCTGTCCGAATTCTGCCCGAATTCTGTCAGAGTTTTGTCTTTGAAAAAACTATAAATAGAGAGGAATTCTGATCATTTTAACACACTCATTCACTTTCATCTTCTCTCTTCTAAATCTTACGTTTCTTCCAAAGAGTTCTAAAAGCTTCCATTTTCAAACCCCAAGCCAGTTACAATTCTCTAGTCAATTTGTCGGTACGGTGCGGTCTAGAAGATTTCAAAGAAATTATAATCAGAGGCTTGATTGAAGAAAGACTCTTCAAAACTGAAGTTGGTCGAGTTCTTCGTATCAAAGCTCGCGTCTGTAGAAGTTACAAGGACTTCGTATGAAAACTTGCGAGATTTTCCAATAGTGGATTCAACTGGAAGCTAGAGTTCTTCCGACTGAACTAGTCCTCACAAGAGGGAAACCAGTATAAATCTATGTGTTTGCGTTTGCCTTCTGATCACTCTTTTTATTACAATTATTTACTTTGTGATTATTATTATTTCTGTGATCTAACTGCTAACAAATTTTAATTAGCAATATTTCGCTGCCTACTCTATTCACCCCCTCTCTAGAGTTTTCTGCTTTACGATTTCGTTCCTACAGAAGCTTCCTCTACTGACGTGCATGGACTTAGGTCCTGATGATGCGCTGAAGCTTTTTTCTACTGACGCACATGGACTTAGGTCCCGATGATGCGTCGAAGCTTTCTGCTGCTAACACACATGGACTTAGGTCCTGATGATGCGCTGAAGCCTCCTCTGCTGATGCGTATGGACTTAGATTCTGATGATACACCGAAGCTTTCTTCCATCGCACATGGACTTCGGTCCTGTATATGCGCCATGGTAGGGTTCAGTCGATGCGCATGGAGATGTGCCAAGACTTTTAATGTGCCAATGCTTTACATGCGCCAATGCTGAGCTTGTGTTGCTGATGCTTCTTTTTGTTTTTGTGGCAGTGTCCATTCCGAAAGTGGAGGCGGTCGTGAAAGAGGAGATACCGTCTCTTTTTGTCAAAGGAGAACCGGTGACTATTAAGGAGAAAATAACTCCAAAAGTTAAAGTCACCATTAAGGAGGAGTCCGTACCGGAAGGTAGAAGTACCGAAAGTTTTGACCCTCCTGCTCCTGTTGAGGACCTTATTCAGATAGAGCCTTCATATGCGAGATGGCTGAGGGAGTGGTACATGCCTCAACGTAATGATGATCCCTAGCTGTAGGGATTCATTATCTGTCTCACGATCCTCGCTCTCGGGGAATGAGGCCGAAGAAAATTTTCTTTTTAGTATCTCTTGTCTTTGTTTTTAATGTTTTTCTTTTTGAGATGTGGCTTTGCTCCAGCGCCGTTGTAATCCTTTACTCTTATTGGATGAAGAAACACAGAACTTTTGTTTGTTCAACTTTTGTGATGAACTTGTGATTTTTGTGGACCTATTATCTTTTGCATACCTTGGTTTTTAGGTACAGATAATAAGTTAAGAGGGGGGAACCGACATATTTACTCAGAGGTGATATGGACGTGGTAAATATGGGGGCTAATGGTAGAGTTTTCCTACTCAAAGGTGATATGGACGTGGTAGGAATGAACTCGGTGGAGATACATAGAATAAATCAGAGGTGATATAGACGTGGATGTTCTATGCTTGAGGTGAAACAACGCGGGGGTTGTTGGATGGGATGTTACTCAGAGGTAATGTGGACGTGGTAAACATAGTTTTTAACGTCATCTTATGAAATGTAAGATTTAGCCTTGTAGGGTATAGAGAAGCAACTCAGAGGTGATATGGACATGGTTGTTCTTCTACCGGGGAGAGAATGCAACAGAATAACTGGGCTCCAGAAGCATATGATCGACAAAAGAAGGGGAAGGATTTCGATTGTCGAATTCATACATTCTCTTGCTGAGGAGAAGGGAGTACATGTTGAAAGGTTTTAAGAATAGTACTTCTTTAGGAACTTGCCATTGATCGGCATCATGAACAAGTCCCTGTTGGGTTTCGCGAGGCGTTAAGCACCGTTAGAGTATACCGTTTCTATGGTGAAGGGTCCTTCCCATTTAGGTTCGAACTTTCCTGGTGTCTTGTGAGTCATTACCATTGGCCTTCTGACTGCCAGAACCAGGTCGCCTACTTAGAAGGTCCTCTGTTTGACCTTTTTGTTGAAAGTCTGTAAAATACGAGCTTGATAGAGTTCGATACGATGTTGAGCCAAGAGACATTTTTCATCCAGCACCTCTAACTTTTGCAGATGACGACGTTGATTGTCTTCCTCCGTCAGCTGGTTCGTGATCGCCACTCGGAGTGAGGGAATCTGGATCTTCAGAGGCAATACTGCTTTGCTCCTATAGACTAGGGAGAATGGTGTGTTTTCCGTCGGAGTCCGTACCGTTTTGCGGTAGGCCCAAAGGCATTTGCCCAACTATTTGTCTCAGTCGCATTTGTTAGATGACATGACCCTTTTGAGTAGCTTGACGATAGTTTTGTTGAAAGCTTCAGCCAATCTGTTTGCTACCGAATTGTAGGCGGTTGATGCCACGTTCTAATTGTTTTTCTTGTCACAAAATTTGTTGAATACATGGCTGATGAATTACAGACTGTTGTCGTGGATGATCCTCTGGGGTACACTAAAATGGTATATGACGTGATGTTTGATAAAGCTGACCACCTTTGAGCTTTTAACCTCTATCAATGGTACTGCTTTTGCCTACTTAGAGAAATAGTCAGTGATCGCGAGAATAAAGCGATGTCCTGTGGATGAGGGAGGGGTGATTGGTCCTACTATGTCTATACCCCAGGCTTCGAATGGCCAGGAGGTGGTCGTAGGTTGTAGAGGTTCCGATAGTCTGTGGATGAAGTCGGCGTGGAGGTAGCAAGTACGATACTTTTTTGCATACTCAACAGCATTGGCCGTCATAGTGGGCCAGTAATAGCCCATACGTCAGAGTCGGTCCTATAGCTTAGGACCAGGTTGGTGAGCTCTGCATGTTCAGTCATGAGCTTCTCGAAGAGCTTCGACTGCTTCCTTATTCGATAAACATCGGAGAAGAAGCCCATTGTAGGAGCATCGGTACAACATTTTGGTGGCTTATCGTAGTAGAACCTGAGGGAGCATCTTTTAACCGAGATTGCTTCCTTTGGTTCATCTGGGAGGAGTAGACTACAAAGTCGATGAATGGGAATCTCTAGTCTCTGACATTGACGCTGGCATGGTTCGACCACATGTTCAGATTGTTTCTAGGGTATGCCAAATCTCGACCAACTACTGTAATGAAGTATTGAGTGCCATAGGAGCTGCTAATGCAGCTGCGAGGCTAGCTAGAGCATCATCCTCTAGGTTTTATAGCCGAGGTACGTGCTCTATGAAGAATTCGATGAAGGTTGAGATGATGTCCAAGGCTGTCTAGGGGACGAAGTCCTCGTGGCGCACCTCGTATTGTCCTTGAACTTGATTGACGACGAGCTTTGAATCGCCATAAGATTCAAGGTATTTTACTCCCAACTGTCATGCTAACTGGAGCCCCATGATGAGGGTATTATACTCTACAATATTGTTGAAGCACGGCTCTGAAAGGGAATAAGCATGCTGGATGACCAACTTATCGGGAAAGATCAAGAATACCCCCACTCCTGCGATAATCTGGCCTTTGGGGCCTGTTCTTGAAACATCGTCGAAGAACATTCGCCATTTTCTTCGGCGATGTTGGACTCTAACACCTTATCTGGAATGTCTTCTTAAAGTTTAGATGACTCCGAAATCGGATGTGCGACAAAGAAGTCGGCCAGTGCTTAGTTCTTGACAGCTTTTCACGGGACAAATACCATATCATATAGGGTCAATTATATTGCCCAAGCAGCTAATCGAGAGTTTAGCGCTCTCCGCTTTGTCATGAGGACTCTGAGTGGATTGAATCGAAAGATGACGTGGATTGTCTGCCACGAAGCATAATGACGAGTCTTCTGGATGGCAAATACCAGAGCTAGACATTCTTTTTCGATGGGGTTGTATTGTTGTTTGGCTCGATCATTTTCCTTCTCAGGTAGTAGATGGCTTGCTCATAGCCTACATCATTGTTCTGAGCTAATAGAGCGTCGAGAGAATGATCAATAGCACGGATATAGAGCAAAAAGGGTTTGCCTGCAATTGGGGCTACCAGGACTGGAGGACTTATGAGATAAGCCTTAATGTCATCAAATACCTTCTGACATTCCTCCGTCCAGACGTAGGAGACTCCCTTCTTCATGAGTTTTGTAAAGCGTTGGCATTTTTCGGAATGGTTTACGATAAATCTCCGGATGTATTCGGAGGGTCCATGTCAAGGATGGCTTTGGTCTTCTCGGGGTCAACATGGATGCCTTTTGCAGTGGTGATGAAGCCCAAAAACTTACCACTGGAAACCCTAAGGAAGGATTTAGCGGGGTTCATCTTGAGCTGATGCGCTCGTATAAGATCGAAGATTGTCTTCAAATCTTGTAGGTGATCACCTCGTAGATGGCACTTGACAGCAATGTCATCAACGTAACATTCGACTGTCTTGCGAAGGTATTGGCGAAAGTTGGTGCTCATAGCTCGCTGGTATATGGCACCTGCATTCTTTAAGCCAAAGGGCATCACTGTGTAGCAGTATACCTCCTTTGGAGTCCTGAGTAAACCTCCTTTGGAGTCCTGAATGATATATGTTTCTCGTCATCCGAGAACATCTTGATCTGGTTGTAGCTTGAGTATCCGTCTTTGAAGGACATGCGTTCAAATCTACATGTGTTGTCGATCATTACGTCGATGATTAGGAGTAGGAACTCGTCTTTTGGACAAGCTGAGTTGAGGTCCCGGAAGTCAATGCAGACTCGAATTTTCTCATTCTTTTTAGTGACAAAAATGATGTTGGCCACCCAATCTGGGTGTTGTTCTTTGCGAATAAACCAGTTGACCAAGAGTTTATCCACTTCTTTGTCAATGGCGTCCATGATGTTAGGATGGTCTAGACTCGACATGTCTTCATAGCTCCAGGCGAAGACGTCGATGTATTCTTTGACCAGTTGGACCAAGGATTCTCGGTCCTCCCCTGCCAAGCGTTTGCTGATGAAGATAGGTTTCGAAGAGGGTCCATCCCCGAGGTCGATCTGTTCGACTTCGTCTTCAGTAGGAGGTTCTCGTAGTTCAAAGCAAGATTCCTATTGTGCACCTAGGCATTGAGCCCAATGTTCTTCTTCGAAGAACTCTACTGTCTGATCATCGTCTTCATCTTCTGAGGGATGTGCAGATGCCATGTTGACTGAGAATGATTTCCTGAAGATCGGGCCGATACTGGTGTCAGAATCCCAAGTTGAAGCTTCAGATGAGTGAGAGTGTATGGCCTCTTCTGCTTCTGAACTTTCTGGGATTGTCGGAGGCGTGATGTAGCCTAATCCCCGTCGAGTGCGATGGTAATAGTCTTGTGGCTTCCCCTTCGGAACGGGGAGTCACAAAGGAAGACGTTGGCCTTTGACATAGTTCAGACCCTGGCCGCTTTTCAGGTTGTAATCCATCTTTTGGATGAGGTACTTGGCTTGATCATTGTATCGATATATTTGCATTCTATTGGTGTTGAATTGTGGCTCTGCCGGTGGAAGGTCTTGATGACACTCAATTTTGCCAAAGATGATAGGTTTCTCGTCCTAGTTCAGGATGGAACTATATAACAGACTCTTTGGTATAGGACGACTCGATTTACATGATTGACAGTCGTTATTTGTGTTTGCGACGACTCTAAGGTATTATCTAAGGTATACATGGCATTCCAATATGGAAGACTAGAATAATTCAAAGATAGCCTTTTATTGATAAAATATGGGATCTTCTCCCGGAGAATTACATCATCGAGGGATGGGGCGTCGATATTGGTCGATATGTACTATCCTAGTTCTTCGTCAGTGAGCACTGGAGAAACCTTAGGCGGTTCAGGAGAGTTCATCGAGAGCTTGACCCGTATCAGCTCTTGAATCTGTGTTGAGAGAGACGCTGAGGCCTTCCCTTGTAGCCTAACAGTGAGAGGGGTTGACGACTGAGGAGGTTTTTCCTTAAGCCACATCTTGAGTGGTGCCTCAGCTGGTGCTTCAGGGACTGGTGTTTTTCCGTAGAACTTTGCCACGAGAGGTATCGACACTTGGGGAGGTTTTCCCTTGAGTCGTATCTTCAAAGAGGCTTCCATGGTTGTTCCGCTCAGATAGGTTGGTGCTCTCCCACGAAGCTTGACTATGATATGGGACGATATCTGAGGAGATTTTCCCATGAGTCACACTTTCAGCGGAGCGTTGATTATCATTTCTGCCTCAGTGTCAGCCTCAGCTTCGGCTTCTGCTTCATCGTTGGCTTCTTCGTCCGGATGGATCGATTTGAAAAGATCATATTCGGTGAATAAGGCCTCAATCCCTCTGAAGGGATCGACATCAGCGAACTCTATTCTGACTATGCCATTGGTGGATACGTATTTCATACATTGGTGGAGAGTTGATGGCACCACCATATATTCGTGTAGCCATGGTTGCCCTAACAGGATGTTGTAGTTAACATCCGCATCTACGATATAGCAGGTCACCTTGGTCTAGAGATCACCGATATGACATTTCAGTCGAATCTTACCTAGTGGTTCACTCTTGCTGGCATTGAAGCTACTGATTGTAGTGTAGGATGATGTCAGACGATGCATCGGGATCCCCAATGTCTAGAGCAGAGTTCGAAGGATGATGCTGAGAGAAGACCCAGGGTCGATCTATATTCGATCTACCTTGATGGCACCGATATACCCTGTGTAATATAACAGTATGTTGCGTCGGTTGTTCTTGAACAGCATGTCTTGCTGGGTGAAAGTGATGTTGGGGATGATCTTCCCCATATTATGGCAGTACAGACATGCTGTTGGATCGTCTTCAGGCTGCTTGACTTGGCTCATGAAGGACTCAGCATCCTTCAGTACTTTACATAGAGCCTCTCGAGTATCTTTGGATAGTCAGAAAAGTTCGAACAGGGACAGCCGAGCCGGTGTACTGGTAAGTTGGGCCAATATGTCAAAGTTGTGGGGTTTGGTCAACCCCGAGGTATTGTATTTTCATAGAGGCATGTCGAAATGGGCCTCCTTCTATTTCTGTTTGTCGGCTGCTGGCGCTTGGGATGGACCTTCCCCTGAGGCAGCTGTAGTAGTGACAGGAGGCATCACTTCTATCGGAGCCTCCTCTTGCTATACGTTCTGTTACAAACACGTTTGTACAGGTAGTGCTTCCTCAAGATAGGAAATCATCATTCGGCAAGACTTGGTCTTCTTATTTTTGCTTTTAGAGGTGAGATGTACCCCCAGTTGAATCAGTTCTGGAGCGAGATCTGGGTGAACCCACATGATCTCTTCCCAAGATGTGGTGAGTGGTATCAGACCACTCATATTATAACTAGTTGGCGGAAGGTTGATCACTTATATTGTCGCCTTCGGAAAAGGGACGACGTCGTCTTAAGTTTCAGTGAGCGACAAGTTGCCGAACTAGAGTGACACCATGTTGGCCGAGACTGTCTTCTCTTCGTAATCGACTGAGATGACATTTGCATTGATCATGGTTGTATGTAGTTCTTCAGGATGTAGCAATCTCGAGTTGGATACCCGACAAACCGATGGTAGTGACAGTACCTCAGGTCGCCTACCCTGTCCACCTCGTCAGGATGCTTTAGATCTGGCAACTTGATCTTGTCGCTCTGTTTCAGCATCTCAAAAAGTTGTAAAGTATCCTCGTCATTGAAGGAGTAGACCTCCTCGGCCTTGGTACAGGTAGGGGTTTTTAAGCGAGCCCCTGTGTGCTCTTCGAGGTATTGACAGTTAATGCTTGATTTCCCTTGGGCGCGGCTACTGTTGTTGGTGGCGGCATGTCTTCCTTTATCATCGAACGCAAGGAAGCTAACTTCCAGAAGTTGTGCGTTGTATGCCTTTTTCTTGGCGGCTTCGGCTCGGATGATCAACGAACTCCAATCGGGAGGCTGGGATGAGTTGAGCCAGAGTTTGATGGCTGATGTCATGTTCATGCTACATGAGTCGATCAGCACATGTTCTGGGATGTCAGTTGGTAATTTCAAGCATGCCCGACGGAAGCATTCAAAGAAGGCTCGAACAGTTTCTTTCTCCGTCTGGCGCACTTCTATAAGAGATGACATGGTCATGTCTTTCCCCCCGTCGTAGAATCGGTCGATAAAGAGACGTATCAAGTCGTCGAAAGATGATATAGAGTTGTCGGGGAGAGTGTAGTACCAGTCGTAAGCGACTCCCTTCAATGCCCCGACGAATAGGCTGGTGAGTAGGGCATTTCCTTCAGAAGATGTCCCGTTTGAGACTGGAAGTAGGTTAGGTATCGGCGAGGAGAATCCTTTCTGTCGTATGGCATCAGCATTTGGGGTTTATATTTGGGAGGATAAAATACCTTGTTCCACTCGAGAGGATAAGGTTGCGAGATTCCCAACTTCTGACATTCTTCCTGTTTATTTCGTTCTTCGATATGATCGCAGATCCCTTACCATCTCAACTAACTCCTCTGTAGAGCTAGGTGCAGGTGAGAGAGGTAAGGTATGAAGCTCAGCCCCTGACGGAGTTGATGTCCGAGGGGCGGTGTGATGATCTTTTCCAGAAGATACACGTTGAGGGGGTATACTGGACTCTCCGTTAGCTCCAGGGCCGAGGCTGGTGGATATAGGCGCTCTTGTCAATGGTTGAGAGGTCAGAGTACTCCGAATCTCAAACATCATTTGGGTTAAGATTTGCATGTGGTTGGAGAGGGTCCTGAGGCCATCTTCTAAGGTGTCCATACATCGAATGAGATCCGGAGCCGAAGTGTCCATCTCTTCTTCGTTGCTACCCCCTGCCATATAGACGGGCATGACGTTGGTAGAAGTAGATAGGTCGGTCGAGGCTTCGCTCTCGACCTCACTCTCCTGCGGGAGAGCTTCTTCTTCTGAGGCCTCGTACTGGCTACCCCCAGCTACCTCAGTGTCGTTTCCTTGGTGGATATCCTCATCTTCGAACGAAGGGTTATCATGGATAGCAGAAGTTTGATCACCCCCGGCTTGCTCCTTTGCTGGAGCCTTTATTCTCAAGCGAGTACCCTGAAACACTCCGGCTGATGAGACTATCGTTTTGTTTTTTCCTCGGCTGACTCTTTGATGATCCCGCCAAGGCTGAGGAGTTGGTGGTTTCCTTTCTCCCTGATGAGTGGAGTTGGAGACAACATAGCAAGAGGTGACCAAGGGTTCTGTTTCATCTTCAATTAGCACCCTATTTCCAAGACGACGTCGGATGGGTGCAGCGGGTTACAGTCGCTGGAACACAGACTGCCTGGGTGATGGAGCCATTATTTTGCAACAACAACAGTTGATGGTGACCATGGCACAAGTATGCCCCGGGAGAGGCGCATCGTACATAGTGGTCGTCTCCTCCGGTCCATGCTTGTGAGTGATCATATTACGCAGATCGTGAGGGGAGAGTTTCACATTTATACCCCCTTTAGGCGCATGACGAGGCCAAGCGCTGGGATGATTATGTGAAAGTTGTGGCCCTGATCTGGTTCTAGCGCATGAGATGCACCGAGATCGTTGGTGGGAGAGCAACATGTATTACTGCTTGAACCCACTTCATGCGCACAGCCCAAGTGGGCGTATGGGTTCAAAGTCATAAGATTTGCCCCACCCGACTTGGTTCCATACGCAGAAGATGCGCCCAAGCGAGAAGGGGACTTAGAGAGTCGACTCGTGGCTGGTGCCGAGGTACCGGAGTCAACCCTGTGTAGATTACCGTCGGTTGTACGTATGACTTTTAGCACGCATCCCTAGTTTACTGTTGGCATAGCACGTTTGGGGCGCATGGCCCGTGCTGCCTTGGACTTCTTCGCACTAGCCCATGAAGGTGTATAGTACTTAGAATCCAATACATCCTCGTCATGACAGCGAGCGATTCTCTCAAAGATAGAAGTCCTCTCATGTACGCCAGAGTTCATGCGCGGGAGGCTGGATGCCCCTTGTTCCGTTGGCACATCTTCTTCGACCAGAAAGAAGAAGGTTGGAAGTTGTAGTCAACACTGCATTTCCTTGGCAGATGTGCTGTACCAGTGGATGCATCTTATTTGCTGAGAATGTCAGTAGGAAGGGTAGGCTGCAGTGGCACATCCCCTTCAGTGGTGGTGCTTGGCGCATCGCCTTTGAGCACCCAGACTTGACGAGTCTTCTTCGGCTTTGGCAGCCGCTTCGAAGGACTCGTGCTGCCTTCAGAGATGAACTCCTCATACGCCTGTTGATTTAGGCATACCACGAGTGTTTTTTAGGAGGAGCCAAGCTTGTAATCGTCAGATTATGATACAACTTTCTCATTGGAGGAGAAAGTAGTCTCCAGCAGAGTCGCCGGCTTGTTTGCCATTAAAACGAGAATAACAGGCTTATATTGAACTTTGTGTTTAATTATAAACAGAACAGAGTATAATGTAGGTCTTTGATGTAGTCCTAGGAGTACACTTTTGTTTTTATCTGAAAACTGTGTCGATGGAGCAAGTGATAATACGTTGACTCCAGCTAGGTCAGACCCCAGAAAAAGTAAGTACCACAAGGGAAGCTCCACTTATGAACTAAAAACCAGCATATAATGAAAAGAAGAACTGATACAAGCAACATAATGACAATAACTTAAATAACAAGAGCTAAAGTGAACATGCTTGCTTGTATTAGAAAGAACAAGAGTTGGAATATAATTTCCAAGTTAATCATGAGACAATCATTCAAACACGGCCAATCAAGTCCTACGGTTTGCTATCATTAGCTAACTAGGGTTATTACAAGCCTAGTTACTAATAAGATACAGTTGAGGTGTTTCCGTAGTCACAAGCCCTGCAGACTATCCAAGTTATCCAGGCGGGAGTTACAAGAGTTATCAAAATTACTGGTGTACTTTGGTACTTATGATTCAAGAAATGTAACACATGACAGTTGTTTGCCATTAAAACGAGAACAGCAGGCTTGTATTGAACTTTGGGTTTAATTATAAATAGAACAGAGTACAATGTAGGACTTTGATGTAGTCCTAGGAGTATATTTTTGTTTTTGTCTGAAAAATGTGTCGATGGAGCGAGTGGTAATACGTTGACTCCGTTGACGATCTGACGACGATTTCGAACTCTCTGAAGGTCTGGGTTGATCGGGATGCCAGAGCGTTTGACGAATGCTCGACAAGTAGAAGCTCTGTGCCTTTTTACTTTTAGGATTGGACCTTTTTTTGTCTCCATCTGTGTGTGTATGAAGGAATAATCCTTCTATTTATAGGCAACAGAATGATCTGCTTATGCACACATATACGATATGCGCCTGGAGAGCTTGCATGTAGGGATGCCACATGGCTGATGCTGTAGGGCACATGGATGATGCGCTCCAAAGTTGATGTTAAATCTGTTTGAGCTGCACTATTGGCCAGCGATGTAGCTGACACGTGGCAGTTGGAGATTCGGCTGTTATGAGATCTTAGATGGTTAGCACCCATTCGTAGGCAAAACTGAGTCAAAATGACACGTGGCATGTGTCTATGGCTCAAAGATCTCGAATTTGGCGGAGAGTGATCTGTTAGGATGCGCCTAAGATCTGGCACATGGAAAGACTTGGTCTATGACTTTTAGGAGTCACAAGCAAGTCTGGGCTCATGGCTTTTGAGGCGCATGCAGAGCTTCGGGCACATGGCGGTGGAGGCGCATGCAGGGACTTGACTTCTGTCTTTTGGGATCAGGAGTAAGTCGGGGCGCATGGCTTTTGAAGTGCATGTAGAACTTTGGGCACATGGTTGTGGAGGCGCATGCGAGTGATCAATCGGCCACGTGGCGGGGCACAACTGTAACTAACAAAAGGAATGATGATTACGTCCCTTCGTCTTCTGTAAAAGCTGACTTTTCTGACATCGAGGCGTGGGCTGCTGTCGTTTCAGTCACTCTAGCATTAAATGCTTTAATGGGTGGCGAGCTTTAAGTGGGCGCATTGGGCGCATGGGTCTGCGCTCCATTAGACGCATGGGTGTGCTCCATTGGGCACATCAATACGAAGCACATGGTGCTGACAGGCACAGTTGCTGTGTGGCACATTCTTATTGGTTCGTCAGTTGAGTTCTTCGAGGCATTGATGGCTCTCTGACTTGGCTGAATTTGAAGGGGCAGATTCATTGGCATTAATGTAAATTCATCGCACTGAATCCGGAGAGACTGCCACTTGGCGCATGGGTATGAGTTGCCCCGGCCTATAAATAGTTTCGTGAAAAGAAGTTTGCTTCTTATTTCACTTCTATTCTCAAATGGAGATGAACTCGACTGGTCCTCCTCCTTGGCGAGACACCGTGCTGTGGGTTTGCAGTTCTCTTCGTTCGAAGAAGCTTTGACGATGAACTCCTTCAGAAGACTGAGATGTTCCGAGTTTTCTATGGACATAATAGCTTATATTTGAACCCCTTGTCGGCAGTATTCTTCTACAATATGACATTGGGTGCATGTTGCATCCAAAGATCGGGGTCGTCATGACCTAATTTTCGTTATGCTGAAAGAGCCACTAGGTTCGGATTGATTGCTAACTCGCGTTCTGCTCAATAAATGCTTCATTGGCCGAAGCACTCGAAGAAGTGATTCGCTCTGATGAGGAAGAGTGATGTGCCTATACTGAGACGTCAGGGTGATGCGCCTACAAAGTGATGCGCCTAGATGTAGTTTAGGCTTTCATCTTTGTAGTAGAGTTTTCTTTGTAACAAAGAGTTTGGATATGTAATAGACTCTCATATGCAATAAAAGTCCAATTTTTATCTCTCTCTTTCCTTTGCTATGTCGAGTTTTCTATTTTGAATTATTCTGCACGTAACATTATGTGGCGTATAACGCTTTAGGACGCATGCCATTTTGGAGCACATAATGGTTTTAGTCCTTGATGTGCCCATAATTTTCATGTTTCTACAACAGTGTGCTGGAAATGTGCCCTACTCGACGATAGGCTAAGGTGTGGCCGGAATAACGGGGTCGTCTGTAAATGGAAAATCTCTCTATATGAACTACTTGATCAGTCTAGTCATGTAATCTAGTCAGATTCATTATGAATTCCTGACCGGGGTAACCAGAAATCTATGTCCTAGACATGATGCAAGACGAGACAGGTTGCTTGTACAATCACAATCAGGAAGATCAACCATGGTGTCAACACAAGAGTTATACTAAGCAAGACAGGAATAGCTATCGCAACAACAATTAAGATTTCACATGTCATGCCAGGTTTACTTGTCATGTCAAGAGTTCTTGTCAGGAGTGCGCCTCGACGGGCCACTATCAAGATTATCAAACATGATCATATTATCAGGTTCAAGTCAAGTTCAAGTAACTAGCTTAAGATTATCAAGTCGGGTCGTTGCAACTTAGGACAAGTACAAAAAACATACAAGAATATTAAGAACATCTATGAGAGATTAGAACTATCAATCGCAAATAAACTCCAGTTAAAGTGAGACAAAAAGATTCTCAAAGCCAAGACGAAGATCTACAACTTTTATATTTTGAGTTTTACAAGATTCTAGCCACAAAATAACTTAAACAGGCAAAAACAACGCAAATCCGCGCATGGACAATTCTGGGCAATTTTGACGCATGGACAACTCTGCACATCCGTGCATGGGAAATTCCTGCACATCCGCGCATGGAAAATACCTTCACATCCGTGCATGGGAAATTCTTGCACATCCGCGCATGGGATTCATGCACATCCGCGCATAAAAATTCTTGCACATCCGTGCATTATAATTCCTGTACATCCGCGCATGGAAATTCATGCACATCCGCGTATGGAAAATTCCTACACATCTGCGCATGGAAAACTCTCATTGCGTCTATAGCACATGCGCGTATGAAAGCTACGCGCATGACATGCTCGGAGTCAAAGGATGTGTAGCCAGGACTTCACGGTGCATGTCCTTCTCGACGCATGGCCTCCGGGTGCATGGGGGTCGTCGTCCCCAAACAACAAGTTCAGCCATGAAAGTTCTAAAAACTTTCCATGGCCATAACTTCCTTATTCGAACTTGAAATCAAGCAAAATAAAAGCCAAAACTGCTTGAAATCAAATTTTCTACAACATGGAACCACCAATTTTGAAAATACCAAGTTTTAAGAGATCAAAATTAAGAAAAACAAGAAAATTTAAAACTTTAGATCTACAAAAATATATCCATCAAAATCAAAACTTCTAAGTTCTAAAGAGGCTTAGAATCATGTAGAGAAATAATAGAACAAATAAAAATAGAGATCCATCATGTTCTTCATGGAGCAAGTTGTACTTGCCTAGGGTTTTGTGGAGAAGTAAATGAAGAAAAAGTAAATGATAACAATGGAAGAGAGAGAGAGAGAGAGAGAGAGAGTAGTTGGTTTATATACCAACCATCTCATCTCAAACCAACCCAAAACTTGTCACTCCCATTTTCCGTTATACGTATTTTTAGTATACGTGTACGGATTTCTGACGATTGTCAAGTGACCCGTGTTACGACTTGTCTTGCTTAGCTTTGGCTTGGTTTATTTTGGTTCAACTTGGCTTGGCTTTTCTTGGTTTTGTTTAGTTTATGTTGAGATGGAGAGGTTGATATATAAGTCAACTCCTCTCTCTCTCTCTCTCTCTCGTCCATTACTTCTCATTTATTTCTTCTTCTTCTTCTTCATTTACTCCTCTACATCTATATAGGAGCCCTAGGCAAGTGCAACTTGCTTCATGATGGATCTCAAGTTTTTTTGTTCTATTATTTTCCTTGTATGATTCTAAGCTTCTTTAGAACTTGATATTTTTGGTTTTGATGAATGGATTCTTATAGATCTAAGTTTATAGTTTTCTTGGTTTTTCTTGGTTTTTCTTGTTTTTCTTGGTTTGATCTCTTAGACTTTGTTATTTCCGAGATCTAACGGTCCTATGTTGTGAAAAATTTAATTCTACACAATTTAGACCCTTGAAAGTCTCGATTTCGACTTGTTTTGAAGGAGTTATGGCCTTTGGAGTTCATGGGTTCAACCAAGCATTTTTATGCTGGTTGGCGAAGATGAACAGTGTGCACGTGCGCTCTTTAGCATCGTGCCATCTCGGTTGTACGTGCTATGTAGCACCGTGCCATCTCGGTTGTGCGTGCTCTGTAGCGTTGCGTCATCTCGGTTGCGCGCGCTCTGTAGCACCGCGTGTAACGCCCCAGTCCCATAATACATAGGACTAAGTACGTCAGCATGCCAGCTGCACATATACGAAGAATACACCAATATATGGTATCCTCGTATTTGTACATAAGCTGTAAATAATAATACATGATAAGCCACAATATAATAACTATATCTCATCCACAGCTCAACACAGAATGAATAATAGGTCTCAATAATAAAAGAAGTCAAGAGATAGCCGGGTGGACATACCCACTCCAAACAGCTATGAAAAATAGTCTCAACTAAATGGAGTCCAACCTCCTCAAAACAGAAAAATGAAGATAAAAAAATGTCCACTACATAGTCTCAGATGATAAAGAGGAAAACTAAGTATCAGCGGAAGATGCCTCGTCATCGACGTAAGAAGGATCCAAAGCTGCTCCGTACTCCTGGGGATAGTCCTGCTCGTCTAATCCTGGAGAGATCACCAGGTCCTTAGAGGGACGTAACAAGATACAGAAAAACATGTCGAAATAACTGAATGTGTAAATATGCAACTATGACACTACAGGATCTCCTAACCGTTTATGTGACATGCACTTTGAGGACAACATTCTACGCAGGGGATGTAGCATCAACAGAGTAAATAAAGAATGACAGTAAGTTGCGCTCATCCGAGTCGCTATCGGCCAGGGGCAGAAAGTAACGCTCATATGAGTCACTATCGGCCCACAAATGTGTGTAAAAAGTAAATATAGCCCCTACGCTAGTAGTTGTCCCCTTTCTCCCGATGCTTCTGTCCAAGATGTACCCACAGCCTATCCAGTTGGCAACTGCTACGGCTTCTAACTCGGCACACTAGTAGCAGTTACCTCCTATCCGTCGCACGACCCATACGTATCGATGGCCAGTTGAGTACGCAGGTCCGTGTCCTATATAACTCACTCATCTCATGATACACCTGTGTCAAGGCCATAAGAGATATAAAAATATCCCACACTCATAAGGTGGTCGTCTAACACTAGGTCGACATGCAAAATAAGATATAAAATAACGAAAACGTCTAAATCTAGTTGCTTGCACCCAAGTATGACTTGGACGCACAATATAAACAAAATAACAAATAGGAAAAAAGAAATATGTAATAATAAAATATACTGAAAATAAATGAGCACAATCAGAATCTGTGACAAGGTATACTTGCCTGCGGTTCGAGAAAGGTAATCCAACAGTCGCAAGCGGCAGTACCAAAAACTCATAATTCACATATGACTCCGGATGCTGAAACAAACATCAAAAACGTTTCCGGTGTAAATGATATCTCTAGAAAACGCCTGTCCGAAAGTCAAATTCTAAAATAGGGGCAAAATCATAATTTTGGGTCAAAACGATGTTCGCTATTGGATCCACTTTGTACCGAAATACGTGCCAATATCTACGATCTCTAAAGTCGTCAAACTACATGTCCACGAATCCGATTTGAGGAGACCAACCCAACGGTATGTCCAATTTTGGATTCCAATCAGCCGTGCACAAAATTGCCCGTTGGATCGGGTTGCGGGCCCGCCAAATTGGTGTTCCGGTCGACCTTCTCAGATTCGGACCAAACTTGGCGCACAGGACCAGAATTTCGGTCTGTTGGCACAAGTTTCGTCTCGATTCGACGAATGTACACAAAGTTATGGGTTAGTTTGCAAAGCGTCGATACGGGAGTATCTCGACGGATACGCACTGATTTCGTCGCGCACACGCAACGAAATCGGGTTCCGTCAGTTCCCACACGTCGACAACGTCCATACGCTCCTTTCGATGTGTATATTGTGCGACCACGTCGTCCGGTTTGTCGGGACACACACCGATCGAGAAGTTTTCTAAAAGTTTACAGTTTTAAAACCAGTTTTTCGCATAAGTTTATCAGTAAATAAAATCATGCGCAGTACTCGATACGTAAATCTAAAGGTTGCGTTCCAATCTCGGTTATATTGACTTTAACAGGGTTAACTTGGTTTTCGAAAACACGTACTGGGTTGGTCGTTAACAGCCTTCCAAGTTGGGTTCTGGGAAGCAAATCCTGCTCTGTTTATAGGCAATTTTTTTGTGCGACTTTGCCTCAATTTTTCGGGCAATCGTAAGGGTTTTGCAGGATTCTACCTGAAGGGGTTTTAAGATGGTTATATAGGCTTCGTCTTCGTAGAATCGAAAACAATCAAATAGGGACAAAGTTATGGGGGCCGAAAAATACCTGCGCGAGACTGTACGCGAACAGAGCTCTGTTCTTCGTTCGGTCGGGAGGGGGTTTTCGACGACTTCGTACTTGGCGGCGGTGCTCAAGCGGCCGAGGTGGTTCGCCAGGTGGTTGGGGCTATGCGCTGCAATGAAGGGAAGGCTCGGGATCAAAAATCTCGAGTGAACGAAGGTTTTTGGGTTCTTTCGGGTTGGGGATTTGCATATATATGTGAAAGGTTTTAATTTGATTCGAGATCGAATTAAGCTGAGTTTTAGATTAGCTTGTGTTTTAAATCGGTGGAGAATTTGATTTAGATTAGGTTACAAAATATTTGGAGGAAATTTGGTTTTTATTTGAATTGATTTCGAAATTCACTTTTCGAATTTTCCATGGCTATAAGCTGCTGAGCCTTTGCTCGGGTTTGGGACGGCAATACCCGGCCTTAAGTTTTTTTCTTTTTTTCTCATATATATATATATATATATATATATATATATATATATATATATATATATATATATATATATATATATATAAGGATTCCTCTATTCTTAGAATAAAAAACACAATAAAAATTTCAAGGTAAATATTTATATAATTACACCAATTTTTTTAGCAATTTGCAGTCTACCAATATTAGTATAATTTACATGCATACATGTTTAAACATAAACATAAACATACATTAATTACCAATTAATTATTTAGTATCAAAATAATATAACAAAACTTATTAAAATATTATAAATAATTAAAAAAATATGGGGGTTTACATCCTACCCAACTTAAAGAAAATTTTGTCCTCAAAATTAAACTAAGGTAGGGGGATCAAATACGATGCAAAAATTTGATATGCAAGACGTACCTTCGTCTTCGAACAAATACGGGTAGCGACTCCTAATGTCGTCCTCGCGCTCCCAAGTAGACTCCCCTGGCGAGTGATGCTTCCATGCCACACGAACCAACGGTATAGATTGATTCCGCAACACCTTCACTCGGCGATCGAGGATACCTACCGGTTGCTCTTCGTACGATAAACTCGGTCCAACTGTGATCTCGGAGTGATCAAGCACATGATTGCTGTCTGCCACGTACCTCCTCAGCTGAGACACGTGGAATACGTTATGTACTCTCTCTAGCGATGGTGGCAAGGCCAATCTATAAGCAACTTCTTCCACACGCTCCAAGATATCAAAAGGACCGATGTATCTTGGACTCAACTTGCCACGTCCTTCGAATCGAATCGTGTCTATAGTGGGGGATATCTTCAAGAACACATGGTCGCCTTCCTTGAATTCCAAAGGTCGACAACGATTATCTGCCCACTGCTTCTGTCGATCCTGCGCTGCTCGCAGGTGGTCTTATATCTTCCTTACCTTTTCTACTGTGCTCAAAATCAGCTCGGGACCCAATATCTGTCGCTCTCCGATATCGCTCCAACAGACAGGAGATCGATACTTCCTACCATACAATATTTCAAACGGAGCCATCTGAATACTCGCTTGATAGCTATTGTTGTAATAAAACTCCACAAGATGAAGGTGGTCTTCCCATGATCCGCCAAAGTTAGGCATACACGCTCTCAACATATCCTCTAGCATCTGAATCGTACGCTCTGACTGGCCGTCTGTCTGCGGATGGTACGACGTTCTAAACTTCCAATGCGTACCCAAACTGTCCTACATACTCCTCCAAAAGTGTGAGGTAAACCTCGAGTCACGAACCGATACTATGCTAACTGGTACACCGTGTAGCTTCACTATTTGCTTCATATATATATCCGCCAAAACTTCTGTGGACTGCCCGACTCTAAAAGGTAAGAAGTGGGCCAATTTGGTAAGTCTATCAACAATCACCCATACCGCATCCCATCTACTAGGACTCCGAGGAAATCCTGTGACGAAGTCCATCGTAATATGCTCCCACTTCCACTCGGGAATGGGTAGCGGCTGCAATAACCCGACCGTCCTCTGGTGCTTGGCCTTCACTTGCTGGCATACCAAACACTTGGCCACGAAACGAGCTATCTCCCACTTTATTCCGTGCCACCAATAATACTGCCGTAAGTCCCGATACATCTTAGTTCCTCCGGGATGGATAGAGTAAGTCGAAATGTATGCTTCTGCCATCAACTCCTGCCGCAACTCTCCATTAGGAACATAAATACGATCACCACATCGTAACATCCCATCGAAATGAATCCTCATGCCCGTCTGCTCTCCTGCCTCAATCCTCTCTCAAAACCGTCGAATTCTAGCATCCGTAGGTAATGCCGCCTTGATCCTCTCCACTAGCGATGATTGTACTTGGAGGTTGGCTAACACGCCATTTGCTCCAGGCAATACTATCTCAATACCAAGCTGCTGCAAGTCTCTGATCAACTCCTTCTGCGTAGTCAAAAAGTGTGCCATGGACTTACGGCTCAATGCGTCTGCCACAACATTAGCCTTACCCGGATGATAATGTAGCTCAATCTCGTAATCTTTCATCAACTCCAACCAACGTCGCTGTCGCATATTCTACTCTTTTTGTGTGAACACGTACTTGAGGCTCTTATGATCCGTGTAGATATCCACCTTCTCGCCGTACAAGTAGTGTCTCCATAACTTCAAAGCAAAGATAACCGCTACGAGCTCTAGATCGTGGGTTGGATAATTCTTCTCGTGCACTCTTAACTGTCTCGATGCATATGCTACTACTACGTGACCGTGCTGCATCAATACGCATCCTAATCCCTTTCCGGATGCATCATTGTAAATCACAAAACCACCTGGGCCCGATGGTAGTGTCAAGATAGGTGCAGTGGTCAAGCGCTTCTTCAACTCATCAAAAGCGGCTTAACACTCATCTGTCCATATAAACTCCTGAGCCTTGTAAGTTAGTCGAGTCATAGGCCCCGCTATTCGAGAGAAATCTTCTACGAACCTTCGGTAATATCCCGTAAGTCCAAGAAAACTTCTCGCCTCAGAAGCCGATGTGGGAGCGGGCCATGCCTTGACTGCTGTGATCTTTTCAGGATCTACCGATATGCCGTCTCCAATAACAATGTGCCCAAGAAATGAAACCTCCTTGAGAAAGAATTCATACTTGCTAAGCTTCACAAAAAGTTGCTCATTCCTCAAGATTCCTAAAACTGTCCGTAGATGCCGCTCATGCTCCTCTTGGCTCTTCGAATATATCAAGATATCATCTATAAAGATGACTATAAATTTGTCCAAGTACTGGTGAAAGATCTTGTTCATTAAGTTCATGAAGACCGCGGGAGCATTGGTCAACCCGAAAGGCATGACCAAGAACTCGTAGTGTCCATACCTTGATCGAGACACCGTCTTCGGAATGTCTTCTTTTCGAACCTTCAATTGGTGATAGCCCGATCGTAAGTCAATCTTGGAGAATACTTTTGCTCTACTCAGTTGATCGAATAGATCGTCTATGCGCGGCAAGGGATACTTATTCTTCATTGTCACCGTATTCAGAGCTCTGTAGTCTATACACATGCGCACTGTCCTGTCCTTCTTTGGTACAAATAGGACTGGTGCTCCCCATAGCGATGTGCTGGCTCTGATAAAGCCCTTCTCCAATAAGTCATCAATCTGTATCTTCATCTCTACCAACTCCTTGGGTGCTAGCCGATAAACTCGGGATGAAATAGGCTCGGCTCCCGGAACAAGCTCAATAGAAAACTCAATTTCTCGGTCGGGTGGTAGTCCCGACAATTCCTCGGGAAATACGTCTTCGAACTCTGTGATGACAAGAGGCTGAGGGGTGTCCTACATCATCATGTGAGTCCCTAATATGGGTGCTTTACTTCTCAACGCTTCCTCTTTGGTGAACTCGAACTCTGTATCACTCGGGGGTCTAAAGACGATACTGCCCCTATGGCAGTCTATAAGAGCAAAATGTTGGCTCAACCAGTCCATCCCGAGAACTACATCGAAGGTTGGCATGGAAAATACAAGTAGTCGTGCTCTCATCTCCCTACTACATATCATTACAGAGTAATCTCTACATACACCACTAATAGGTACAACTCCTCCTCCAGTGAGGATTTAATATTTTTAGATAAAGATGACATAGATATACTGTGTCTAGTGACAAAGCTAGTGGCTATAAATGAATGGGTGACTCCAGTGTCAAATAATGTAATGGCAGGAAATGATGAAACTAGAACCATACCTGCTATGACGTCCACCTCTGGTTCTGCCTCCTCTGCAGCTAGTGCAAAAGCCTTTCCAACTCTCTGATTGCCCGTCTGTGCTCTAGTCTGCTGGAATTGGGCTGCCTGGGGGGAAAGGTGGTCGTGGTGCTCCTGGCCCAGCAATCGCTGGCCTCTGCTGATGTTGATGTGGGGAAGGGCGTCTCACTGGCCCTCCTGTAGTGGTCTTAGCTGATACCATGGTCGAAGTAGCTCGTCGGTTTGCCTTCTTGCTTATGGCCTCTTGAGTTCTAGCCTCTGCCAGAACAGCTGCTTGGGAGACCCTCAACTCGGAGCTGGTGTATCTCTGCAACTCTATACTCAAGCCTCTATAAAATCTTTTGTCTTTCTCCAGCTCCGTCGTAACCAACCCTGGTACAAAATGACTCAACCGACTAAACTCGGTGTTGTACTCATCAACTGTCATACTCCTCTGCTCTAAGTGTAGAAACTGGTCATACAGTACATCCTTGGCAGTGTCGAAGAAAAACTTCTTATTGAGCAGCCTTTTGAATTCCTTCCACGTCTGATCAACTCCTAGCCGTCTCTCCTCTGCGGCCCACCAAGCGTAGGCATTTCCTTCCAACTGTAACCTCACTGCCGTCATCTATAGATCTACGGATAACTCCGAAGCCTTCAGGAGATTTTTTGTCTTAACCAGCCAATTGGTGATTCCGATGACATCTTCAGTGCCCTTGAAGTATGGAGGATTCATGTTGTGGAACCCTTCGATAGTACCCACAGAGGCTGGGGTGTTCGGATCAGTGTTGCCTCTAAACTCCTCATAATAGCCTCGTTCTGCTGCATCTGGGCCTGTACTAAGCCCTGAAGGATCTGGTCTGTAGTAGTCCCACCAGCCTGAGGCATTGGCTGCTGTGGGGGCATGTATGGCATCTGGGGCATAAACTTTGGGACACCCTGAGGCCCGTACTGTGGAGGATATGAAGGATATGGAAGGAGATACTGTGGTGGGTATGAGGGAGGATACTGAGGTGGATACTGTAGAGGATACTGGGGTTGTAGCTCCCCTTCCCGAAAATATTGAAATATTTTATTATTATTTATTTTATTTAAATGGTAATTTTTAGATTTTATAAATAATTAATTAGTTAATTATTACGGTAGATGATTTTAGACATTTTTAGGAATTTGAGTACAAGGTGACTAGAAATCGTGGCACGGATAGTGCAATGGCGTGCTTTGACTAGTGTATTAGCCCTGGTAGGGAAGGCCGAGCCATAGTGATGTCCTAACTAGGAAAACCAAGCCAAGTTGCGACTTAACCCTCACCGAAAATTATTTATTTATTAATTATATTATTAAGTTTAGGGAACCCGGGTGTACCAAACTAGTCCAGATTGGACCCAAACCAAGCCCAAGCCTATGTAGACATACTTTTAGGCACGTACAAATATTTCCTAACTTTTTGGGTGGACTTAATAATATTTTCTAAATATTTGGTTATTTATACAAAATGGGTATTATTAATATTTAAATAGAGTTTTAGAATATTGGTACAATTTTCTAGGGCTAGATATGTTCACCAAGACTCGTTTGGTTATTTTAGTGAGTTGTTGGTACTATTATTATTATATGGTTATTATTGTAATTTGTCGTATGTGTGTATCAATTGTATAAATTGTAAATATATTATATAAATGTGTGTATTCGTATGTATATATAAATATATTATACAAATGTGTGTATTTGTGTGTATATATAAATATGTTATATAAATGTGTGTATGTGCACGTATATATAAATATATATATAGGAGTACATGTGCATGTATATATAAATATATATAGGCGTATATGTGCATGTATATATTAATATATATTATATACGTGTGTGTGTGCGTATGTAAATATAAGGATATATTATATATGTGAGTATATATATGTAAATATTATATATGTGCGTATTTGTATATATATAGGAATTTATATATATGTATATGTGTATATATAGGTATATGCGTGTGTGTGTGTGTGTGTGTGTGTGTGTGTGTGTGTGTGTGTGTGTGTGTGTGTGTGTGTGTGTGTGTGTGTAGATATATATATATGCATATAATTATTAGAGAAAGAATTAATAGCAGCAAGCCTCCAGCCCAATAGGCCCGGCCCAACTTATCCCCTGCTGAAACCCCCTACAGAGCAGCCGAGCTCTACAACAAACCCCATACCCGAGAGTCGGGTAGACCCGAGCCCGAGCGGGATTCCCTCCCGGACCCTGCATATATACGCGCAAGGAAAGGAATCGAAAATACCAAAACCCTAATCCCACGCCTCTTCAGTCGCATGGGCGGCCACCCCGACGCTGGAGCGCCGTCGGAGGACCGCCGGACGGCAGCCGAGGATGCCGCGCGCGCGCACATGCGCGGGTGAACAACAGTGGAGTGCGGTTGGGAGCCTGACTTCGCGCCTCATTATCTCGGCGTGTGATGGATTGTTTCGCGATCCGATTTCGCTGGTATGTCCACGACCTATACGTCTATTTATCCTGTCAAATAGTTCGTATTAACTCGCATCGTGTGCGATGAAATTTGAGTTCCAAGATCGAGAAAAATCTCGATCTTTGGGCATTAGAAACTGTTCCAACACCCTGTATTTGCGGTCGATTTACGACCAGTGCGTTACGAATTTTGAAAATCTATTTGAATAGAGTTTTAGAGTACATAATCAGGTTTCCAACCCTTCTGTTAGTTTTAATTTTTGATAAATAGATAGTAAGATAAATTAGTTTGAAATCGGAGAAAAATAGTTTTTAAAACCATAAGTTTTTATGAAAAATCTCCGATACGACGTACGTCCCGCCAATCCGGGCAAAATGGTAGCAAACCGGAAGCATCGAAAGGTGCGTAACGGCTTCGTGGTCGTGTGGGCTTTGACAGAATTTAAATTGGTTGCGTGTGCGCGACGAATTTGATACGTTTCCGTCGAAATTCACCGTATCGGCCTCTGTGCAATTTTTTTGATTACTTTGTGCACGTTCGTCAGATCGAGACGAAACTTGTGCCAGCAGGACCATATCGTTTTTCTGGTCCTATATGCCAAGTTTGGTCCGATTCTGAGACAGTTGAATCGGAACGTCGTTTTGCGGGCCCCACGGTCCGACTCAACGGACGATTTTGTGCACGGCCCGCCGGAATCCAACTCTGGACATACGTTGGGTTCGTATCATCAAAACGAATTCGTAGACATGTAGTTTGACGACTTTAGAATCCATTGACTCTGGCACATTTTTCGGTGTAAAGCGGGTCCAACGGCGAATACCGTTTTGACCCAAAATTACCGTTTTGCCCCTGTGTCCAGAATTGGACTTAAGGACAGGTAATCCTTGCTAATTTGACTATTCTGAGAACGTTGTAGTATTTATTTCAGCATCCGGAGACTTTTTGCATGTGTTGTCTTTAGTGACTCATCTGATGTGATTGTACTATCGGTTTCTCCAGCTAAGGACCTCAGGCAAGTGCACTTTCTGATTATTTTCGATTCATAGTAGTCTTTTCATTTCATGTTTATACATATATCTTGCTGCTTGTTGACACGCTCGTCACACAGAGTAGTCGGGAGGGGAAATATCTTAGTAGACATGTGGACTACCCAGAACTATCCCAATGTCTATTCGTGAATAATAGCAGCTGCACACGACACGTGCAGGGTGCCGGATTTACCCCCTAGCCGTTCATATGTCGAAACGAATATTTTACACCACATAGGTAGTTGTCTTTTATTTATTTCCTTTTTCTTCTCCACCGTGTCATGTCATCAGTACTTTCCAGTTTTCATATCTCATATGTTATTTTTATGTCTTGTTAATTCTATTGTGTTCTCGCATTGCCGTCAGTTTGTGTACTTGTTCCATTCCTGACTGAAAACCAACATTTTTCAGGTTAACTGTGGCTTCACTTAGCTTTGGAAGATACGGGTGTACATGCAGACAGAAACCTAGAAATAGAGAGAGTTGTATCATTTTCATAAATTGTGAGAACTTTGTACTTTTCTTCAAATATAAATGTTGTAACTGTTGTAATAAATTTAGAAATACGAATGACCAGCAAATGTTATATTTTGAGCATTTATTTCTTGCGGGCTTAACAGCGTTCTACTGCCTACTCTGCGGCGTAGGCTGGCTTGGACACGTCTCGTATCCGGAAAAGCGGGTGCGGGTCGTGATAAGTTTTTGTGGTGGCCCATGCAGGTCAGATTTCGCAAATTATTACGAACTCGTGATGGTACGTTAGTCGTACTATTGCAAGCCTGCGACTAGAAAATGCTGATTCACAAACTAGGATTGAAATAATTTAAGAGAATGACTAGGACTAGGAGTCCCATGTTTAAATTGACCGATTGGGTAGTTAAGGTTGTTAGATAGGCCATGCTATTTAGGAATTATTGAATTCAGATGACTTGCCAGATCTCTATAGAAACACTATTACTCTTGATATGACGACATGATCCAACGTGGGTATACTACTCACTTGGCCAGTTAGGCTTTTCTTAGAATTAAGGCTATAATCTTGATAACATGTTCAATTTCCTTTGCTTTATTAGATATAAACATCACTTCATGAGTTAGAATTGCCTGATTTTAAATTCTATTTTGCTATAAGGAACTGGTTTATAATTTTCTGATTCTGTTATTCGCATACGAATCTCGAGGTAGATTGATTTGAGATTTTCCCTCAACCATTGAAATGCACATGATTGTATTCCTTTCGACTTTAGTTATTTCCTCCATGTTAATTCTTTTATTTTAAGTGTTGTGACTGATAAGACAAATACCTACGCCTTATTTTTAGTCAACTTGTTTGAATCTCTAGAAGCTCATAAATTTTTACGGATATAGTTAAAAGAATGTTAGTTAACTAATAATGGCTAGACAGCAGCACACTGTCGTCAATTATTTGAGAGTGGAGAATGTGGGTTCACTGCAGCCAGCAGCGCACTGGTAAGGCACAACCCATAGAATTGAAATCCTTTCGAAGAATTGTAGGTTATGGAATCATTGCTAAAACTATATCCTTGTTGACCTCTTTTGACCTTGTGTCAATATAAGGTAGGGTACCTGATAGCATATCATAGCTGAATCACGGAACCAAGGGTTTACCACTGTCCGAGTATACGGGCGAGACATAATTCTCGGTGAAATGACTTCAGATGTGATTACAAGTTTAGGATACTATAGAGAATAGAAATGTCCTGTATGTCCCATAAGACCCAAAGCCAATACTAGTGGAAGCTCTATAAGTCGGTAGCATGTCTCTCAATTTAGCATTATGTGATCCTTGTGATCTATTAACAAGGTAAGTGACTGACACTAATAGGTTTACCTTGAATATGAAATTTAGAGATCCATAACCCATTAGTCGACCCAGGCCTTATGGATAGGTAGATAGTAGGATGACTGTATAAGCAAGAACACCAGATAAGGTTTTGATTCTCCCAAAACTCGAACCAATTGTGCCGTATTTCAAAAATCTCGCATATTTATATTTTGACTATTTTGACCAATGCTGCTATTACAGCCTAGTTTTTGCGAGCTTACTCTTTTATCGAGCTTGATTCAAGACATATGTTTATTGGGGACACCCACTAACATATTGTCTAATCAGAATCAGTGTATCACGGTCTGATCAACCATGATGCATTTGGTTCGCTCTTCATCTAATTACCCTACGTGGATTAAGATGTAGATGTCTCTAGGATCTCCTCTGCGTCTGTTTTGAAAATTCCCCTTGAATTATATATTTGCCTTTGAATCACGTAATTGTATTCAGTGACATCTCTCTTGAACTCCTTATTGGTTTTGTCCTTCACTGATTTGGAAAGACAAAAGCTCGTAATTGGTAGATAGATACAGAGTATCCCCATGGCTATGATAGTTGTATACACAAGGATAGCTACCATCGGCAAGCCCTGTGACTGGAACCTTGCCCTGAGTTACTCGGCCTCCCTTCAACCCTAAACCTACTATCCTAATCTTCTAGTCATTGGAGTCCGAGAATGATTAGGATCTTTCCTTTGATCAAATGCCAACCTAGGAGACTACCTATTCTCAAGAGACAAAATGTTGTGAGCCTCTAATTATTTGTTTGAAGCTTGCTTTAACTAACCCTTGTGACAATAGTCTGGCAGGTTTGACACAAATAGAAATTCACGACTCAGCTGTTAGAAATCTCTTCATATAATGTGCCTTAGAGTTAGCTACCCCGTCGATGACTCTTGTATACTATGGATGTGTAGATCATTCTATTTTATCGACCATGTGTCATTGTACACACTCGTTTTCTATTTACTGAGGAACGATCCTTGACCTGACTTATAACTACTGTATTCCGTTACGATGTGCCTTATTCTTTATTAGCAAGAGTCGAGGTACAATATCCGGACTTTAAAATTCTTCTAACCTCATTATTCCTAAAACCATGTCTTAGTTTCTAAGGTGGTTAGACTGTAAGCCTCCTGAAATTTTGAGATATACGAGGATTACCAATTGATTAGAAAATTTTCATTAGGATGATAATTAGTACCCCATGGACTCCCACTTTCCATTTAGATCATTTTGTGTCCCCGGTCGTGTCATTAATATTCGGAGCACGAGACCAACTGTTACCTTCCAACATATTTTATATGCAAGATATAGACGAGTCCACCTTCATCTAGGTATATCATGTCCCACTCAAACCCGTCCCCTTGTACTCTATTTTTGTGGTACGACTTTCAGGTCAAAAGGACTAGCTATAACCCTTACCATAACACTGACATACTTCCCGATTCCCATTAGAGCCTCAACCTCGACTCAATTCATTCGACCCAATATATGGTTGTGATCTACTCGAAGCCCACTACACACATGCCACTAATATGCCACCCAATTGAGGCCTCATGTGTTACTTAAACACAAAAGTCACTGAAGGCGCATTTTTGGGCTTATGGACCTAGCTAACCAACCTGACTAGCAACTAGCTCAACCACTTGGGAGGAATCCTATTCTAGGTTAACCTAACTTAGTAGACATAGTTTTATCATTGGGATCTTGTCCAGTCCATATAGATTGAAATCCAATGTTCATCCAACCAACGACTGACGTCCAATATGGAACCCATTAAGACCAGTAAAATCCATCCATGCATACCACCATATTTGGACTATAAAACCGAACTATTTAAAATCGGTCCCTATACCTATTAGGTAGTCTCCACCTTTTAGAATGTGATGTCATTTGTAACCCTTATTCCATCTACCAGGAAGTCACGATACGATCTTGTATTGCAATTATATTCCTTGCTCGTGTGTTTAAATAACCACGAAAAGGATCACAATCTTGATTTCTCAAACTCCGTTCTACTATAGAACCTTGTTTAGATTAATTTCGAGGAACCGAACTTCTGTACTGCACGGATTGCAAGCCCCTCTAAGAAACGAATGGTTCTTGATTTAGCAAGTGACTGGACTAGAGTAGCCCAATCTAGCAAATAAGTCAATGGTTCCTAACCTACCTTTCTATCTGTATCATTGGGTACTCTCTACCGCTCTTGAAACTTCATAGTTGCTCCCAATTATACTTACTTATCTTTTTTTCCTTCCTATTCCAGAGCGACGAATGATCATGCTTATTAAAATTTATCAATATTTCTTAGCTACTTGTGTAAATTTGTTGCTTGTAAAATTTGGGGTGCTTGATAGATAGGAGAGGATTTTTGATGCCATATGCCCTAGATATCTGTTGATAGGATTGTTAACAACTAGTTAGATGGTTATAAGATTTTAATGACAGGTATTCGAGGGAGTAGTATGACCAAAGGTGGGTAGAAGTCATCGAGGATTCGTAGTTACGATATGACTAGGAGGAGGTTATAAACTATTTCGAGGAAATAAAATTGAGGAGATTAAGGTAATGGTAGACTTTAAATTTTAAGAATAGTTACGAATTAGAATTTCGAGAACGAAATTATTTTTAAGGTGGGTAGATTTGTAGCTCCCCTTCCCGAAAATTTTAAAATATTTTATTATTATTTATTTTATTTAAATGGTGATTTTTAGATTTTATATATAATTAATTAGTTAATTATTACGGTAGATGATTTTAGACATTTTTAGGAATTTGAGTACAAGGTGACTAGAAATCATGGCACGGATAGTGCAGTGGCGTGCTTTGACTAGTGTATTAGCCCTGGTAGGGAAGGCCGAGCCATAGTGATGTCCTAACTAGGAAAACCAAGCCAAGTTACGACTTAACCCTCACCGAAGATTATTTATTTATTAATTATATTATTGAGTTTAGGGAACCCGGGTGTACCAAACTAGTCCAGATTGGACCCAAACCAAGCCCAAACCTATGTAGACATACTTTTAGACATGTACAAATATTTTCTAACTTTTTGGGTGGACTTAATGATATTTTCTAAAAGTTTTAGAATATTGGTACAATTTTCTAGGGCTAGATATGTTCACCAAGACTCGTTTGGTTATTTTAGTGAGTTGTTGGTACTATTATTATATGGTTATTATTGTAATTTGTCGTATATGTGTATCAATTGTAAATATATTATATAAATGTGTGTATTCGTATGCATATATAAATATATTATACAAATGTGTGTATTTGTGTGTATATATAAATATGTTACATAAATGTGTGTATGTGCACGTATATATAAATATATATATATAGGAGTACATGTGCATGTATATATAAATATATATAGGCGTATATGTGCATGTATATATTAATATATATTATATACGTGTGTGTGCGTATGTAAATATAAGGATATATTATATATATGTGAGTATATATATGTAAATATTATATATGTGCGTATTTGTATATATATAGGAATTTATATATATGTATATGTGTATATATAGGTATATGCGTGTGTGTGTGTGTGTGTGTGTGTGTGTGTGTATATATAGATATATATATATACATATAATTATTAGAGAAATTATTAGAGAAAGAATTAATAGCAGCAAGCCTCCAGCCCAATAGGCCCGGCCCAACTTATCCCGTGCTAAAACCCCCTATAGAGCAGCCGAGCTCTACAACAAACCCCATACCCGAGAGTCGGGTAGACCCGAGCCCGAGCGGGATTCCCTCCCCGACCCTGCATATATACGCGCAAGGAAAGGAATCAAAAATACCAAAACCCTAATCCCACGCCTCTTCAGTCACATGGGCGGCCACCCCGATGTCGGAGCGCCGCCGGAGTACCGCCGGACGACGGCCGAGGACGCCGCGCGCGCACACATGCGCGGGTGAACAACAGTGGAGTGTGGTTGGGAGCCCGACTTCGCGTCTCATTATCTCGGCGTGTGATGGATTGTTTCGCGATCCGATTTCGCTGGTATGTCCATGACCTATACGTCTATTTATCCTGTCAAATAGTTCGAATTAACTCGTATTGTGTGCGATGAAATTTGAGTTCCAAGATCGAGAAAAATCTCGATCTTTGGGCATTAGAAACTGTTCCAACACCCTGTATTTGCGGTCGATTTACGACTAGTGCGTTACGAATTTTGAAAATCTATTTGAATAGAGTTTTAGATTACATAATCAGGTTTCCAACCCTTCTATTAGTTTTAAATTTTGATAAATGGATAGTAAAATAAATTAGTTTGAAATCGGAGAAAAACAGTTTTTAAAACCGTAAGTTTTTATAAAAAAATCTTCGATACGACGTGCGTCCCGCCAATCCGGACAACATGGTCGCGAACCGGAAGCATCAAAAGGTGCGTAACGACTTCGTGGTCGTGTGGGCTTTGACGGAATTTAAATTGGTTGCGTGTGCGCGACGAATTTGATGTATATCCGTCAAAATTCACCGTATCGACCTCTGTGTAAATTTTCTAATTACTTTATGCACGTTCGTCAGATCGAGACAAAACTTACGCCAGCAGGACCGTATCGTTTTTCTGGTCCTGTATGCCAAGTTTGGTCCAATTCTGAGACATTTGAATCGGAACGCCGTTTTGCGGGCCCCACGGTCCGACTCAACGGGCGATTTTGTGCACGGCCCACCGGAATCTAGCTCTGGACATACGGTTGGGTTCGTATCATCAAAACGAATTAGTAGACATGTAGTTTGATAACTTTAGAGACCATTAACTCTGGCACGCTTTTTGGTGCAAAGCAGGTCCAACGACGGACACCGTTTTGACCCAAAATTACCGTTTTTCTATTGTGTCCAGAATTGGACTTAAGGATAGGCAATCCTAGCTAATTTGACTATTTTAAGAACGTTGGTAATGTTTATTTCAGCATCTAGAGACTTTTTGCATGTGTTGACTTTAGTGACTCATCTGATGTGGTTGTACTTGTTTCACTTAACAAAATGCCTGGAAGTCGAATTTTGAAAATAAAACGAAAAAAAGTACAAGAAGTACAAATTTGATTCTGGGAAAGTATTGCTATGGAAGTCTGATCTGTAAATGATCACTTTGTTCCTTGGACCATATGATGATGATGAAGATCGCTGCTTGAGATTGAACAACCGGAAGAATTAAGTCCCCAGAAAGGTATCGACGCACTTGGGCACTGATGGCGAGGCCGAATGCTTTCCTACTTTGCTTCACTCTATTCTGGAAGAAAGGTTGAAGAAGAATGCTCTCGAAAATCAAAATCTCTAAGTTCTGATCTCTGTATTCTCTCCTGTCTCTGTGTGTCTTGTCTTGAGAAAAATAAGTCCATTTATAGGCTTGGGCTCTTGTGCGTAAAAACTCAGCAAAAGTTCCGTCTTTACGCCAACAACCGCCACCCACGACCAAAGTCATCCTCTGTATATGTTGACACGTGTCCCATCATTTCATTAAGAATAGGATACATGTACACATGTTCTTTGGGATGTGTGGCATGAAAACCATGTAGGCAAACCACGTTCCAAGCTGGTCAGAAGAATAGGGCGTAAAACAACCCTAATGTATTCTGAGCGTAAAGCAGTAGACTAGGCGTAAAACAGCCCTGACATAGACTTCCCGCGTAAAGTGGTTGTTAAATAACCTTGAGCGTAAAAGTAGCTCAAATAGACTTTACGCACACGTCAACTGTTGAGCATAAAAGCTCGTATAGTCTTCATGCGTAAAAGAAGCCATAGTATGAGCGTAAAGTAGCTCAATCCACATACTAAATGACAACATTGGTCTTTGTGTAAAAACAAATCCCTTTGAATTCTGTGATATATGCCATCATTAATATCTCCATGTCAGAGTTTGCATTAAATGCGAGATTTGACAGCTTTGTCCAGCGTAAAAGTGGCTGATCTGTCCTTGGCGTAAAACCATGGGTATAGACCCGAGCGTAAAATGATCTGCCAGCTTTAGGCATAAAGTGATTAGCCTTGTCTTGGGCGTAAAGTATTTAGCCTCTCTGCGGCGTAAAGTGGCTCAATTGGAGTGGAATGATCTATCAATTTGACTCTTTCTTTGAAGCACTTTTTACGCTCCTACAAGACCCCCTTCAAAGTTTTCAAATATCTCCAAAATTTGGAACACTTTGAACAGAAGCGTAAAAATTGAGTTTTGACCAGTCAGCGTAAAATTCGGGATACGCAACAGTCATCCGCGTAAAAGCGGGGACATCCAACAGTCGGCGTAATTTCCAATAGTGTCGGTCAACACTTAACCGTCACAATGAATTTCTTTCTTAGAACTTTCGAATGCCTTTTTGCTTCCCCGAGTTTGTATTAATAATGAGCAGTTTCCAACGAGGAATATGAAGGATTGATTTAATTGTATAAATAAGAAGAAATTCTTCACTCTTGTCATTCATCCTCATAGTGACATGGCGCCAAATAAGGAGATTAACAATGAAGAGGCTTCGGGCTCAAGGATTGACTTTGAGCGAGCACGCAACTTTGTAGAGTGCTTCGAATTAACTCCAGCAGTCTTCAATCGCATCGATGGTGGTCCTCCAACTGCATACGAGGGCTCAGGAGATGCAGAGGCATTTTTAAATCTGATGCGTCGCTCTGGGATTCGCAACATGCGCGAGTTAGGTGCCTCCCTTCGTCAACCCAACGAAGGAGAGAGAAAATAATATTCCATGTATTGCGACTCTCTTATATGTAGGGGTCCACCCCCCTTTTTTATAAATAAAGTCTGATGTTAATCTCATCTGTTGGTACATAGAACTGTTCAACACTTATTTTGACTGCTTCTATGGTTGTTCATTCCCAAGAAACAAACCGACACGTGGCGTCTGCCTTGTGGTCACGAGAGCTTTTTAATAGGATCTTTTCCCAAAATAGACTCCCAACAGTTTCTTCAGTCTTTATAAATAGCCGAGAATGTTTCATATATTCTCATTCTCATTCCTCTGAAGATAACTTTTTGTAATGTTGTTCTCCAACAAATGACAATGGCGATGTTTTCCAATAGCGTTCCTTTGTACGCCCAATCATCAGACGTAGATTCATCCACTATTAGAGCCAAACCATTTGACCTAAGTGGTAAGTCCGATCGTAAGCAATTATCTGCCTTTTGAAATTTTTTTTTCAAAACAGCTGCTCATGAGTGTAAATCTTGACGAGCGTAAAAAGCCTTGCTAAGGAAGTGCACATGAAACAACGGCCTAGAAGCCATGTTGAATGGTGGTACACCTGAGACACTGGCGTAAAATGCCTTGTAGTCTGTTGAAGATAAAACAAGACGCATGAGCATCTGTTTTTTAATTAGCGTCTCATATGCATCTGATGGTAATTTCTGTTTAAAACACTTCTTGTTTGTTGTTTTCTACAGAAGTTTGGCTAAAAAGCTTTTCCAGAACCGGTATTGGTGACTTTGATGCTGTGAGGAGCGTGCTTCTGGCATCAACATCAGGGAGCTCATGCACTTTTGACGCACAAATCAGACAACTCAGAACTCTTCGTGAGATAGAAGGGTCTTCCTCTGTTGGTAGGAAGAGCCTTTATACACGGAGAGTTGGATGGTGGAGTCAACTCTATCCCGAGAAATCGGGTTGTAGAGTTCCTTTCACGACAGGACTAGGAATTGTATCCCAATGCTGGATACATTTATATTTCCTTTGAAGGGCTGCCACTCCTCCACCAGTTGTATTGGCAGCAACACGTCTTCGGGCTGCCATATTCTGGGATTCTCCTCTCGTCTGAGAGAGAAGACCAGAGTTTGATTCCTACTGCTCTGGTCGCCACAAAGGCTCGGACAGCAAGGAATTGACACCAACAACGAATCCGACGAAGAAGATCCAAAGAAGAAATAGATCTCCATTAGGTTATCGTTGCGTGTATAGAATAAAAATCCAAGATGTAATAGATTTCCATTATGATTTATAAGAAAGTCTAAGAAATGTAATAGACTTTTTATGATATGAGAATGGAAATGGTAATTCTTCTATGCTCAATGATTTGTATCTATCTGGATGTAATATGGACATGATAGATAAATAAAATCTTATTTTCTGTTTTAGAGTATATAATACTATCAGAGGTAATATGGACATAATAGTATATATGAACTCAAAAGAAAATTAGATTAATATCTATGCAGAGGTCAAATAGAAATGATAGATAGGAAAAGTAAGTAGATTTAGTATTTATCCAGAGGTCATGGAAACATGATAAATAACGAATCCCACTTTCTAATCAGTTGATAAAATAGAAGATATAAAATCCCTTTCCCAGGAGACAAGAAATCAGCTTAACCAAACCTTGGTAGCTGGGAAATAACGAGACAGATGTCATGAGCATATAGGTCCATATCAATGTATGAATGAATCAACATAACCTTCAGAAAAAGAAAACATTGATTTAATAAAATGAATGAACCTGATAGAACGAACGGACAGGTCTTTTCGGGGATGAAAGGTTGTTCTCAATTTCAAAGACCGGTTCATTTATAGTCCTCTTCTATAAATAGGTGAGAACTGCTTGTAACATTTCATTCTTATTTCTCCTCCTCTATTGGAAATGTCTTCCGAGGATATACGGCAAAAGAATGAAGTCTCAAGGAAAATTGAGGACATCATTGAGACGTGCCCCGTTGAACCCACTGTATCAGGCCCAACCGAAATAGGTGGAAGCTCTTCTACGCCCAAGCCACCCCAAGACATCCTTGCTTTCTTAGTAGAGCCAGGGAAAACTCCTGAAGAAGAAGCATCGAGGATGGTTGTCTGCAAATTCTTCATGAGTTCAGGAAACGAGGCCTTCTATGCATTGGCTGACTATGTATTCAATAAGGAAGGGAGTGGCCCTCGTCCTTAATCTTTTGTCTTGAACAAAAATAAATATAAAAGAAACTTTATTTTCATTCTGTCTTCTTCTTTTTTTATACATAGTATTTCTTAAGAAATTTGCCATTGATTGGCATCATGAGTAGATCTCCATTAGGCTTTGATAACCGATAGGCGCCATTGGAAAACACAGTCTCAATTACATAAGGGCCTTCCCATTTTGCTTGAAATTTCCCTTTGCTTTTATGAGTCATCACCATCGGTCTTCGAACAGCTAATACCAGTTCGCCAATCTTGAATACCCTCTCTTTAACTTTACGATTGAAAGTTCGAGATATACGGGCTTGATATAGTTCAATATGCTGTTGTGCTTGAAGACGCTTCTCATCAAATCCTTCAAGTTCTTGGAGTCGTAAGCGATCATTATTCTCTGTAGTTAGCTCATTAGAAATGGCTATTCGAAGGGATGGAATCTGGATTTCCAATAGGAGGACAGCTTCACATCCATAAACCAATGAGAATGGTGTAAAACCAGTAGGAGTTCGGACTGTTGTTCGATAAGCCCATAGACATTCTCCAAGTTTCTCATTCCAATCACGTTTATTAGAAGAGACAAACTTTTTGAGAAGTTTGATGATCGTCTTATTGAAAGCTTCGGCTAAACCATTAGCAGCTGGATTATAAGCCGTAGAAGCCAAATTCTGAATTCGATTCTTATCACAGAACCGATAAAATGCCTGACTGGCAAATTGTGGACCATTGTCATGAATTATTCGTCGAGGAATCCCGAAGCGATAAATGATATGGTGCTTGATGAAACTGATCACATTAGATGTTTTCACTTCAGTAAGGGGAACTGCTTCTGCCCACTTAGAAAAGTAATCGGTTATAGCTAATATGAATCGATGTCCCTTGATAGAAGGAGGGTTAATAGGACCAATGATATCCATACCCCAAGCTTCAAAGGGCCAAGAAGCTGTTGTAGGATGTAGAAATTCAGACGGTTGATGAATAAAATCAGCATGAATCTGACATGCATTACATCTTCTGGCATAGTCTACAGCATCTGCTATCATAGAGGGCCAATAATACCCCATTCTTCGAATGCGGTCTTGTAATTTAGGACCCGGTTGATGAGCACCCCAAATACCATCATGAGCTTCTCGCAGCGTTTGTTTGGCTTCACTTTCTGAGAGACAGCGCAGCAAGAGTCCATCATATGAACGACGGTATAGCATATGCAAAGACGAATCATAATAGAATCTAAACGATCGTCTCTTGATTGATGCAGCTTCTTTAGGATCTTCATACAAAATCCCATGAACTGCATAATCAATGAATGGAGTTCTCCAATCCTTCTGTTGGGAACTTGACTCTGTGACATAACTTTGTTCAATATGCAGATTATTCTTTACACAGAACAAGCCTCGATCCAACAAAGTAATTGTATTTTGCCTTCGGATTGGGACAGCCAAGTCTGCAGCTAAGCTAGCAAGAGCATCAGCCTCCATATTCTGAGAACGTGGTACAAATTCAATGAAGAATCCTTTGAATGAAAGGACCAACTCGACTACCACCTGATGATAAGGAATGAGATCAGGATTTCTGACTTCATAAGTCCCTCTGACTTGATTAACGATCAATTGAGAACCTCCATAAGCCTCTAGGAATTCAATATCCAATTGTTTTGCTACTTGGAGACCGATCAATAGAGCATTATATTCTGCTACATTGTTGGAGCATGGCTCATTAAGAGAATAGGCACGGTATATGACCATTTTGTCAGGAGAAACCAAGACGATTCCCACCCCAGAAACAATATTGCCTTTAGGTCCCACTCGTGACGCTCCATCAAAATATAATTGCTATATGTCATTCTTCAAAGTCATGTTACAATCCACGACTTCATTTGGAATGTCCTCATATAACTTCGATGTTTCCGGTATAGGGTGAACAGCTAAGAAATCAGCTAATGCTTGACCCTTTACTAATTTTTGAGGTATATAAACCATGTCATAAGGAGTAAGTAACATCGCCCAGGTGGCTAACCTGGAGTTAAGAATGCTTGGTTTCCTCATCAATATCCGAATGGGATTTATTCTGGAGATGACATGAATAGTCTGTCCTGTCACATAATGTCTTGTCTTTTGGACGGCAAAAACCAAGGCTAGATATTCCTTTTCCACGGGAGTATACCTGTGTTTAGCTCCGACCATCATTCTGCTCAGATAATATATTGCTTGTTCATGACCCATATCACTTTTCTGTGCAAGAAGAGAGCCAAGTGAATGATCCAAGGCTCGAACATATAACAAAAATGGTCTTCCTACTACTGGAGGTACCAGAATAGGTGGATTTGTAAGGTATTGTTTAATATCATTGAAGGCTTTCTGACACGCTTCATCCCAAACAAATGATACACCTTTCTTCAATAAACGGGAGAAAGGTTGGCATCTCCCAGAGAGATTGGATATAAATCTTCTGATATAAGCAATACGACCCTGAAAGCCACGGAGTTCTTTCAGATTACGAGGAGGACGCATTTCAAGAATTGCTTTAACCTTATCGGGATCAACATAGATACCCTGTGAGGTAATGACAAATCCTAAAAACTTGCTACTAGAAACCCCTAAGAAAGACTTAGTAGGGTTCATTTTCAATTGATGCTGGCGCATCAATTCAAATACTGTCTTCAAGTCCTGAATGTGATCATTCTTTGACCGACTTTTAACAGCAATGTCATCTACGTAGCATTCAACTATTTTTTGTAGATGTTCTTGAAAGATATTGCTCATAGCCCGTTGATACGTTGTGCCAGCATTTTTAAGGCCAAACGGCATGACCGTATAGCAATAAACCCCAAGGGGTGTACGAAAAGCAGTATGCTTCTCATCTTCTGGATGCATTTTGATCTGATTGTATCCTGAGAATCCGTCCATGAAAGACATGCGTTCAAAACCACATGTATTGTCTATCATGACATCAGTAATTGGAAGTGGAAATTCGTCCTTTGGACAAGCTGCATTAAGATCTCGATAATCTATACAAACTTGGACCTTTCCGTTCTTCTTCATAACAGGAACAATATTGGTAACCCAATCCGGGTGTTGTTCTTCACGACCAAACCCACATGTAATCAACTTTTTGACTTCTGCTTCAATTGCATCCATCATATCTGGTCTGAAGCGCCGTTGCTGTTGTTTTACAGGCTTGACATTGGGCAAAATATTGAGTTTATGAGTAGCAACTTTAGGATCTAATCCTGGCATATCCTCATAACTCCATGCAAAGATGTCAATATATTCTTTGATAAGTTTTATCAACTCTTCCTTTTCAACTTCGAAAAGATGCTTACTGATAAATATTGGTTTGGACGTAGTTCCATCTCCAACATCAATCTGGATAATCTCATCTTCTGTATATGGCTGTCATTGTTCAAAGCGGAGTTCCCACTGAGTATCCATCTGTTGAGCCCAAGGATCATTCTCGAATGGCTCTGATTCACCATCAATTTGAACCATATTGACTGAGAATATTTGTCTGGATTTATCATATGAAGAATGAGATATATCGGATTCGATGAATTGGATTTCTTTCGAATCTGATGACTGCGAGGAATTAGAAGAGAATTCTTCTTGTATATCGTCAGTAAACATATGGGATGGATCATATCCCAAAGGAGGAAAAGAATTTTCCTTATGATCAATGTATAAAGTTTCTTCTGGCTCTATGTCGCCTTTATATTGATGACTTTGCTTATTCGAAGATAAAGTCATTCTTTCAATAAACTTGACAGCCATATACTCGAAAAGGAAATCTTCATTGATATCAAAAGGTACAGAATGATCAATATTTACATCATTTACAATCTGATTACTACGCTTCGGATTAATCAACAGTGGACCATTATCCATCTTCTGCGTAGATTTGCCAAGATTGACAATCAATGGTGGTTGTGGATCATTCGTACAAGAAGTACGCCCTTTGACTTTGATCACAAAAGGTTGAACTTGATTCTTAGCAGGAATATTTATTGATTCCTCAGATGAAGTTTGAGTTCTTCCTTTAACCTTGATTATCAAAGGTTGATCATTGACAGGTTGGGATTGGATTCGTCCCTTGACTATGATCTTCAAAGGTTGCTCTTCTGGAGGATCTTCATCAAGAGACTGATCCTCAGTAGATGATTGATCCTCAGCTATGTCTGATATCTCTTTCATATGCTCTTGTTTATAAAGCCTTGAATCAGAAAAATAGGCTTCGAGATCCTTGAAAGGATTGATATCAGTAAACTCAGTCTTCACAACTCCTTGGGAATCCACATACTTGAAGCATTGGTGGAGAGTTGAAGGCACGATATTATGCTCATGTAACCATGGTCTTCCAAGAAGGATATTGTAGGATACGTCTGAGTTGATAACATAGAAGGTTACCATAGTTCGGAGATCGCCAATCTGAATCTGCAGACGAATCTTCCCCAGTGGTTTACTCTTGCCAGAGTTAAAACCGACTATTGTAGTACTAGTGTAAGTCAAATCACTAGTAGGAATCCTCAGGGGTCTTAGCATACTCTGAAGAATTATGCTAATTGAAGACCCAGGATCAATGTAGATCCTGTCAATTTTAGTAGATCCAATATATCCAGTATAGCACAGAGGCCTGTCATGTTTGTTATGCTTCAACAGCATATCTTCTTGTGTAAAGGTGATGTTGGGAATTGCTTCCATCACACTATGACATTGCGGACATGAAACTGGAGTATTATCAGGACTCTTGAGTTGAGCCAAGCATGAATCTGCCTGAAGTAGAGCTTCACTCAAAGTCTCCCTGCTTTCTCTAGAAAGGCGAAGCAGTTCAAATATAGATAGTCTAGCCGGAGTATTGGCTAACTGAGCTAGAATATCAAATTTGTAAGGTTTCATCACCACCCCCTGACTGGAAGCAGACTTCAATGGAACGTCAAAATGTACTGCTTTCTGTTTCCCTTTTTCAACCACCAAGGGTTTAGCAGGAACAGAAGAAGGTTGAGCTGGTAGTGTTTCCACTACATCTTCTACTTCCTTGGAAGATCCTTCATAATCTTTGTGGTACTCTTTCCCAGATCTTGTACCAGCAAAAGTTTCTTCCTCAGACTCAAGAGAAGGAAGTACCATATTACAGGATTTAGTCTTCCTCCCTTTAGCCTTTTTCTTGTAAGGTTTGTTGTAAGGAATTTCAGAACCCAGTCCAACCGTGGATTTTTGATTTTAAATTTGTAAAGGAAGTCGTATTAATTCCTTTATCATAATTCAAACCTTCTGCCTTCTGAAAGTCATAACCCATTTTCTTTATGAGAAGGACAGATTGCTGACTGTACAGATGAATGGGCAGTAGACTTTTAGCAAATAGTTCCACAGAGGAAGAAGAAGAGATCTCTGTATCCACAGGAGAATGAGGAATATATGTCTCTGTAGCTACATGAGGAGAAGGATTCGGAATACGAGAAAAAATCCCTATCAGAGCTTTTTTATAAGCAGCGACGACTTGTTGTGCCCGGTATAAAGGAACACTGTTCATGGCTAGCCACTGCTGATGAGTAAGCTTGAGCTTGGTAGGAGGGGCTAGACTTGGAGGACAGATGTTCAGTCCTCTCAATCTATCTTCTAAAGAAAAGCCATCCCATAGCCGATCCAAGTCATCAGGATCTGGAATATCATGAGAAATCATGTTACAGGTTTTGACCTTCTTACCCTTCTTGGATTTTGAAGTTTTACCTTCATTTTCCAATTCAGGCACTAAGTCAGGATGTACCCACATGATTTCACCATTCTTTAGTGTGAGTGGCAGCAATCCTGCATATTCTTCTCTGGCAGGCGGGATATTCACGATCTTTATTGTCGCCTTCAAAATTGGGATAATTCCATCTGGGACTTGCTGTGGAGGAAAATCTCCGAACTGAAGAGAAACCATATTGGTTGTAACCGTATGGTCATCATTAGTTAAGGCGATAGCACCGCCATTTATCAGCTCCTGGATTTTCTTCTTCAGGATATAGCAAGCACTGGTAGGATGATTAATGTATCTATGATAGATACAATATTTGGGATTGTCAGTTAGATTCACTTCATTAGGCCTCTTTGGCTCTGGAATCTGAAGTTTGCCACTCTTCACCAGACACTGAAATATCCCTGGGATATCGCTCTCATCGAAAGAGTATTCTTCCTTTGGCCTGGAAGATTCCTGACTATTCGGCATCGTTTTATTCTTGGAAAGATTAACCATGAGGGTATCTTTTCCTTTCACATTACGATTACCGGGGTTATTACCAGGATTACTTTTCTTTCCTCTATCATCTGAGGCAAAAATCATCCTATGTTCACGAGCCAACCTACCATTGGTCTCGGCAGAAACTGCTGCTATGATGAACGAAGCCCAATCTGTGAATTGGGAACCCGTGAAAACAGCAATGGATGGTCGCAGATTCATCTTGCATGTATCAATCAACGCTGAATCTGGCATACCAGGAGGCATCTTTAGAGTAGCCTGTCGGAAACGTTCAATAAACGTCCGAGTATCTTCTTTCTCCTTTTGTTTGATTTCTATCAAGGAGGACATGTTCATGTCCATACCTCCTTCATAGAAGCGGAAGAGAAACATTGCCTTGAATTCGTCAAAAGACGAAATAGAATTATCGGGTAAGCTATGATACCAGTCGTAAGCTGAACCCGTCAGGCACCCGATGAACACTCGAGTGAGAAGAGCGTCATTTTTCTGCAAGTGTACAGTCATAATATCAAAGTAATTGATATATTGACTGGGTGATGCTTTTCCATTGAACAAAACCATAGATTGTGGCTTGAATTTCGGTGGAAAGGGTACATCATTCCAATGAGGAGGATAAGGTTGCTTAATCCCTAACCTCTGGAGTTGATCCTTGTGCCTCAAGACTTCAAACTGTGCTTTGAGTTCACGCACTGCTTGAATGGCCTCACTAGTTTGCGGAAGCACATTTGATTGAATAGTTGTTGGATGTACCGTAATCCCCACTGGAGGTGGTACGTCTTCAGGCATGATAGAATCTGGAGATGCAGAATTTTGATTAACAGCAGGCTCCTGAATATTCAAAGGTATTTCAGCCCCTTGGCTATCTTGAGTTGGTGCTGCTACTGGTGCTGGTGTCACTACTGTCGGCTGAGCAGTTTGCTAATTTAATATTATCTGATGCATGTTTTGCACCATGTTAAGCATGTCTTTCAGTGATTGCTCAACAGCAGTGAGACGCTGTTCTGTATTAACAGATGAGGTCTCTGGTTCATCTCCAACAGCGTAGGATTCAACTTCTCTTGAAGATATAGCCCCTATGCTAGTAGCTGTCCCCTTCCCTCCATGCTCCTATCCAAGATGTATCCACAGCCTGTCCAATTGGCAACTGCTACGACTTCTAACTCGACACACTAGTAGCAGTTACCTCCTATCCGTTGTACGACCCATACGTATCGATGGCCAGTCGAGTACGCAGGTCCGTGTCCTATATAACTCACTCATCTCGTGATACACCTGTGTCAAGGCCAAAGTAGATATGAAAATATCCCACACTCATAAGGTGGTCGTCTAACATTAGGTCGACATGCAAAATAAGATATAAAATAACGAAAATGACTAAATCTAGTCGTTTGCACCCAAGTATGACTTGGAAGAACAATATAAACAAAATGACAAATAGGAAAAAAGAAATATGTAATAATAAAATATACTAAAAATAAATAAGCACAATCAGAATCTATGTCAAGGTATACTTGTCTGCGGTTCGAGAAAGGCAATTCAACAGTCGCAAGCGGCAGCACCAATTCACAGATGACTCCGGATGCTAAAACAAACATCAAAAATGTTTTCGGTGTAAAAGATATCTCTAGGAAACACCTGTTCGAAAGTTAAATTCTGGAACAGGGGCAAAATCATAATTTTGGGTCAAAATGATGCCCGCCATAAATAAAATCATGCACAATACTCGATACGTAAATCTAAAGGTTGCATTTCAATCTCGATTATGTTGACTTTAACATGGTTAACTTGGTTTTTAAAAACACGTACTGGGTTGGTCGTTAACAGCCTTCCAAGTTTGGTTCTGGGAAGCAATTCCTGCTCTATTTTTAGGCAGTTTTTTGTGTGCAACTTTACCTCAATTTTTCGGGCGATCGTAAGGGTTTTACAGGATTCTACCTGAAGGGGTTTTAAGATGGTTATATAGGCTTCACGCTCGACTTCGTAGAATCGAAAACGATCAAATAGGGACAAAGTTATAGGGGCCGAAAAATACCTGCGCGGGGCTGTACGCGAACAGGGCTCTGTTCTTCGCTCGGTCGGAAGGGGGTTTCCGGTGACTCCGCAGTTGGCGGCGGTGCTCAGGCGGCCGAGGTGGTTCGCCAGGTGGTTGGGGCTATGCATTGCAACAAAGGGAAGGCTCGGGATCAAAAATCTCGAGTGAACGAAGGTTTTTGGGTTCTCTCGGGTTGGAGATTTGCATATATATGTGAAAGGTTTTAATTCGATTCGAGATCGAATTAAGTTGAGTTTTGGATTAGCTTGCGATTTAAATCGGTGGAGAATTTGATTTAGATTAGGTTAAGGAGAAAATTTGGTTTTTATTTGAATTGATTTCGAAATTCACTTTTCGGATTTTCCATGGCTATAAGCGGCTGAGCCTTTGCTCGGGTTTGGGACGGTACTGTAGCTTTGCTACAGTACCCGGCCTTAAGTTTTTTTCTCATATATATATATATATATATATATATATATATATATATATAAGGAAAAAAAATATATATATATATATATACATAAGGATTCCTCTATTCTTAGAATAAAAAACACAATAAAAATTTCAAGGTAAATATTTATATAATTACACCAATTTTTCCAGCAATTTACAGTCTACCAATATTAGTATAATTTACTTGCATACATGTTTAAACATAAACATATACATACATTAATTACCAATTAATTATTTAGTATCAAAATAATATAACAAAACTTATTAAAATATTATAAATAATTAAAAAAATATGGGGGTTTATACCACGCCATTTCGGTTGCGCGTGCTCTGTAGTGCCGCGCCACCTCGTTGCGCATGCTTTGTAGCGCTGTGTCACCTTGTTACCTGTGCTCCTTAGTGCTGCGCTCTTTGGCCCAAAGCCACTTGCCGTGAGCCACCTAGCCCTTTGGCCCAGTGCCACTTGGCCTAGCGCCACCCAGCATCATTTGGCACAGTGCCACTTGCCGTACACCATTAGCTCTCTTGGCCCAGCGCCACTCAGCATCATTTAGCCCAGCGCCACCCAACATCATTTGGCCCAGCGCCATTTGTCCAGCGCTATTCTTGCCATGATACTCCTTGTCCTATATCTCCATGCTTGTTCATATAGTTCTTAGTGTAATGTCTTGACCATGCATGCATCCTGTACTTGGCCTAACTTGCGGCGACCTAGCATGATAATTGTTAATATTGAGCACGATAGAGTTTGAGCATGTTTATGACTTGCCAGTATTGAACATGACATGACTTGGACATGATAGCATGAACCCGTCTTAATATTCGTGATAGTAGCCTGTCGAGGTGCACTCTTAACAAGTACTCTTGACATGACAAGTAAACCTGACCTGACATGCTAGTGGCCCATCGAGACACACTCTTGACAAGTACTCTTGACATGACAAGTAAACCTGACCTGAAATGCTAGTGGCCCGTCTAGGCGCACTCTTGACAAGTACTCTTGATATGACAAGTAAACCTGACACGACATGTATAATCTTGACTGCTGTTACGACAACTATTCTTGTCTTGCTAGTGTAACCCTTGTCTTGACACCGTGGTTGATTTTCTTGATTGCATCATGTCTAGGACATGGATTCCTGGTTACCACGGTCAGGGATTCGTACTGAATCTGACTAGGTTAACAACTAGATTAATCAAGTAGTTCATATAGAGATTTTTCCAATTACAGGCGATCCCGTTATCCCAGCTACACCAGTGGACTTGTAGCCTACCGACGAGTAGAGTGCATTTCCAGCACACTGTCATGTGTTGCACTCTAAGTCACTTAATAATTCTTTTGAATCTTGATAACTCTTATAACCTCGCATGGATAATCTGGATAGTCTGCAGGGCTTGTGACTGCGGGAATATCTCGTTGCATCTTGTTAGTAACTAACCTTGTGATAACCCTAGTTAGCTAACAATAGCAAGCAGTAGGACTTGATTGGCCGTGCTTTAATGAATTGTCTCATGATTAACATGGAAATTATATTCCACCTCTTGTTCCTCCTACTGCAAGCTAATGTTTTATGTTAACTTAGTCTTTCATGTTATTTAACTAGCTATTTATTTAGTTCTTCTTTTATTATATGCTGGTTTTAGTTCCTAAGTGGAGCCTCCCTTGTGGCACTTGCTCTTTCTGGGGTCTGACCTAGTTGGTTTTGTATGGCCAGATTTCGAAGTAGCAACCGAGGATCTACCTGCCTTCCAGCCATATGGTGAACACTAGACGTAATCTTGGCAACGAGTGGATTTCTTATTTTGCTCTCCCACTCTATTGTAAATTATTCTTTTGAGGTGTTTAACCGTCGAGCAAATGTTAGCTCGTGTTGAAACTTATTTATGTCTACCTAAGGGCTGTAACATGATTGACAAATCCTAGGGCTGATCATGTATAACTTAACTCTTGCTAGTCTTTACATTTTGTATGACTAGCTTCATGATTATCTGAATATGTAATATTTGGGACGAACTACTTTGTATGTCTGATGATCTAACATCTTGTAACAACTACTTGCTTGCTTGAGATTGAGACGCTAGGCTTGTTCTTGACCATAAGAGACTGTTGGCTTGTAGATAAATCCTCATGCATCTAGACAGTCGTGACCGTATTGTAAGGTGGGATGCACTTCAATGTACGTAGCTAGCTGTGTCTGTCCCCCGCTCTCTAGTATTCTGGTTCTGGGTGTGCTATAGTTTAAGTGGTGGCCCATACAGCTCTTGTAAATCAAGATATGTGTGAGGGTTTTACTGAATAGATGTCTCAATCAACATTCTCCCTTGATCTCTATTCGTATTTTCTAATCCTCCTGATTCTTGACCTGATAAACACTTCTATCATTGTTCAATCTTGGTCCTTCCTTATTGTTCCCTATGTCATTTTCTTCAGTGGCATGGTTCCTGATCCTACCGATCAGCCGAGTGGAGCACCTCCAGTGAACCAGCAGCAACCTAGGGAACAAGCCCAACACTCTGGGGCAGCATCCCGAGTCATACATTCTGGGGATCCAGAGCTACCAGTTCAACCAGCCCCGCCTGTAGAGCCTGGCAATAGAAATCTGATAGGACTCATCCGAGACTTGCTTGTATCATAAAACCGTCGGGATAATGCCCTGCAGCAGACAATACAAGATGCTATGGGCAGAGTTGGCTATCAAGGGAACAATGCGGCTAACAGCTTCAAGCGCCTGAACCCTCCTTTCTTTGACGATAGTGAAGATGCTATTGCTGTCGATGCTTGGCTACAGGATATAGAGGTTATTCTGGAGGCAGCTCGGATTCCAGAGGAATAGAAGGTGGTCGTTGTGCGCCTATAGCTATTGGACTTAGCCCACAGCTCATGGGTGATGCTAGCAGTTGGTTTGGTGATACCCGTCATGTGGGCGGTATTCAGTGACAAATTCCAGACGAAGTATTTTGATGCAGTAGCACGGTATAATCTGTAGACCAGATTCAACAATCTCAAGCAAATAGAAACGATGGTCGATGGATATACGGCCGAGTTTTCAAGGCTTAGTCGATTTGTTTCCACCTTGGTGGCGACCAAATTGGACCGAACGCAGCAATTCCTGCAGGGACTCCACCTAGAGATTATTCTAGCTGTGGAGAAGTTTGAGCATCAGACATTTGATACAGTTTTACGAGCAGCAAGGCGACATTAATATACCTCCCAGAGGATAGTAGATTGAACTGGAGGACGGAAGAGGCCTTATGGTCAGTTGTCTCAGTCATCAACACCAGTCCCGACAACTAGGGCTTTGACTATTGGAGCTCCTAGGAGGGCGACCACAGTTTCGTCGGTTCAGCACTCGACTCTGACGTACCCTCAGAAACAAAAGCAGAAGCGGTCTTTCGCAATGGGCTGCACTCAATGTGGGAAGCCTGGGTACGTAGTTTCAGTGTGTCGCAGAGCACAGGGGTTGTGCTTGGCTTATGGGGCACCGAACCACATGATAGGGTCTTGTCTACATAGAGCTAGTTCATCTTCGTCAACCCTAACCAGTCCATCGGTTAGGGGACCAGCACTAGTGTAGCAGTAGTAGTACCAGCCTCCGAGGCCATTGCCACCTGAGGCACATGCCTTCTAACAGCAGAGGCCACAACAGTATGTTCAAACCCAAGCTCAGATTCAGAACAGACAGAGAGGTCACCATTAGAGGGGACTAATACCATGAGGACGAGGTCAAGCTATGGCTCTGACAGTAGCAGAAGAATTGGCGTCAGGTAAGGTGGTGGCAGGTACCATTCTCGTTAACTCTTTTCCAGCATCAGTATTATTTGATTAGGGTGCATCGCATTCATTTATGTCTGCATGATTTGTATCACGGATAGGACTAGAGCCATAGTCATTATCAGTAAGACTCAATATACTTACTGGTAGCAGTCTTGTGGGAGTAGATAGAGTCTTTTTTTCATGTCGAATCGTAGTTAGCGGTAAGAGCTTTCCGCTAGATTGATAGAATTCCCGATGAACGACTATGATGTGGTCCTAGGAATGGATTAATTGAAGGATCAATACGCAAGAATAGACTGTCATAATGGCAAGATTATTTTTGGTATTCCCGACGAGGAAGAGTTTTCATTTTCCAGAGGAGCCTTCTCCACCAGTCTTGTGGATGGCAGTAGCAGAAGCAGTTCAGTTTTCCAGGGTAGTAGAAGAATTTTCTGATGTATTTCCCGAAGAGCTTCCTGGCATACCACCAGAGAGGGAAATAGAGTTCACTATTAATTTGATTCCAGGGACGGCACCAGTATCAGAGATAGTCTACAGAATGGTACCATCAGAATTAGATATCCTGTACAAAATGATTGAAGAACTCAGGACCAAGGGTTCATTCGTGCTAGTGGATCACCTTGGGGAGCCCCGATGCTTCTTGTGAAAAGAAGGATGGTACGTCAATATTATGTGTTGACTATTGTACCTTGAATTCTGTAACAATCAAGAACAGGTATCCCCTACCAAGGATAGATGACCTGTTCGATCAACTCAGTGGAGCGGCAGTATTTACGAAGATTGACTTGCGGTCGGGGTACCATCAGATCAGAGTCAAAGAGCAAGACATCCCAAAGACGACATTCAGATCTAGATATGGACATTGGGAGTTTCTCGTTATGCTATTCGGGACGACCAATGCGCCAACAATATTCATGGATCTCATGAATCGTATATTCATGCCTTATTTGGATCACCTTGTGATAGTATTTATAGATTATATCTTGGTCTATAGCAAGAGTGAAGCGGAGCATGAGCGGTATCTCCGAGTGGTCCTTCAGATTCTCAGAAAGGACCAGTTGTACGCGAAGTTCAACAAGTACAAATTTTGGCTTAATCGTACTTCGTACTTGGGTCATATCATCACCAGAGGTGGAGTAGAAGTGGACCCCCAGAAGATAGTAGCTATAGAGACATGGCCAGTACCTAGCACCGTCGTAGAGGTTCGCAGTTTTCTAGGATTGGCGGGCTATTACCGACGATTTGTATCGAACTTTGCTAGGATTTCAGCGCCATTGACGTAGTTGACCCGCAAGGATGTGCAGTTTGCTTGGACGATAGAGTGTCAGAGTTCATTCGAGAAGTTGAAGCAAGGATTGATAATGGCACCCATTCTCACGCTTCCAGATGGGACTGGAGGATTTTCAGTTTATTGTGACACTTCAAACAGAGGATAAGGATTGTGATACGTCTTAATGCATCCTGGCAAGGTAGTAGCTTATGCATCACGTCAGCTTCGTGATCATGAGAGGAATTATCCAACCCATGACTTGGAGTTAGCAGTGGTGGTTTTCACACTTAAGCTTTGGAGGCATTACTTGTATGGAGATCCGGTAGAGATTTTCACCGACCACAAGAGTCTTAAGTATGTGTTTACCCAGAAGGATCTTAACATGCGTCAGAGAAGGTGGCTAGAGCTATTGCTAGATTATGATATCAACCTGCAGTATCATCCTGGGAAGGCCAACATAGTTGTTGATGCATTGAGCTGAAGAGCAGGAGCTTATTTCTTAACAACATAACCCGAGTTATTAGTAGATCTTCGGAAGATGGGTATAGAGATAGTTCTTCATACCAATATGACATTGATGGCCAGTATGCAAGTTCAGTCCAACATAGTAGAGAGAATCAAGATAGCTCAATCAATGGATTCTAAGCTTCAGCGGCTTAGGGCAGAATGTGAAGTAGGACGAAGAGCAGAGTTATGCATTTATGAAGATGACACGCTCCGACATGGAAGGCGTCTTTATATACCCAGTGGTGACATCAGACAAGAGATCATGGTAGATGCTCACAGTTCACAGTATTCAATTCATCCTGGTAGTACGAAGATATATCGTGATATCCATCAGCATTTCTGGTGGAATGGCATGAAGATGGAGATAGCTCAATTTGTCTCTCGTTGTTTAGTTTGCCAACAAGTTAAAGCTGAACATCAGAGACCAGCTGGACTTCTTCAACGTTTACCGATCCCAGAATGGAAATGGTAACATATTACCGTTGATTTGTAACTGGGTTACTTAAATCCCCAGTTGGGAGGAATGCTATATGGGTTATAGTTGACCGGCTTACGAAGATAGCTCATTTTTTCCTTTTAGAATTGGTCAGTCGATGGATCATCTTGCAAAAAATGTACCTTAGACAGATAGTTAGATTGCATGGAGTGCTAGTCAGCATCGTGTGTCACGACCCGCACCCAGTGTAAGGGTACAAGTGCGTAACCACGCCCAGCCTACGTCGCAGAATCGGCGGTAGAACGCTGTTCTAGGTCACTATCTAAACCAACTCACGCAATTGTATAATGTACTTGTCTTAAAACTCAACTCCGAACGGAGGGCAAGTACAGAAATAATATAACTCAATCACAGTCTAAGCACGATAGGATGTCACATAATTCTATAACTAAAAGAAAACAATAAAAACTACTAAAAGATAATAACTCAAAACAACTCAAAATAAGACAACTCTCAAATTATTACAATTCAAGTTCCAGTAGAGAAATCTAAAACAGTCTACTAAACTAGTCTTCCGATCACTCCTGAGAGTCGGGGCCAAAGGTAGCTAATCTTTCTCCAAATCTATAGTGAGTAGGGCATACATCCTCAGGACTAACATCTGTAATATTTCAACAGGTCCAGTCAGGACAGGAACGAATACATCTCATCAAGTAAATCCAAGTAAATGATGAAAACTATAAAATAATTATAGACAATTTTATTGATGAAGCATGGAAATTCGAGACAGTTTAAGATGTAAAACTATAGTAAGAGAACAAGGAAAGTAAAAGTTTTGAAACAGAATATCATGTCAATGAAGACTGTAAATAAAAGCTAGCTGAACTAGAATAATGTAATATGAGTCCAGTGATACAATATATGTCAAGTGTGATTCCATTCAATGATCCAAGTAGAGTGATTCTTGTAATGGTTCTTGTGATGATTCTAGTAAAGATTCTTGTAGTGATTATAGTAAAGATTCTAGACAATACTCACAGTGTGTTTTAAAATACTGAGATCGACATGTAAACGACTAGGGGTAATCCGGCACATCACACACTGGCCAAGTGTGGGACGGCTATCATTCTTGTATAATTCACAGGGAGGTGGTTCGAGTATTTAGGAATGTTTACATGTCTACTCAAGTATTTTCCCGTCCGACAAATATGAATGAATCCATAACACGACACGTAAATCGAGAATAAATCTAGCTAGAACATGAAGGTGCTTGTAGGTGATTCTTGTAATGATTCTTGTAATAGAGGCTAGACAAGTAAGGTATGTGTGTCGTATACATGAATTCCAGAAAAATATCAATTCGTGTTTGTAACCGAGAATCAAATAGAATTGACTAAAACTGAAATATAGAATTCGACAAGTAAATGAAAGAACTTTCAGAGAATGTACTCGCCTGACAATCCGAGCTGCTGATAAGGATGTATAACTGAACTGGAGTGATATAAACCTATTTAAAGTATCCACATGTCACAACCAAGTCTACAGTATCAAAGAAAATAGCTACAATGCAAGACTACATGCTTCTAGGTCCCTCTAGGTCAAAGTCAACCCTTGGTCAACTCTGGTCAAACCCGGTCAACTCTGGTCAAACCTGGTCAAACATTGGTCAACTAGTCCATTTACTAATTTCTAGGTCATACACAAAATTTCAGGTCATCCGGAGTTCGTTTGAGTCGATTTGGATCAAGTTTGACCCAGATTTGTATACGGTCGAGTCCGCTTCATTCCGACCCATACTGTAAAGCGCGTGGAGAGCACGCTGCTTTAAAATAGGGTTTCCTTTGGTCCGTTTTACTTCTCCTCTTCCTCTCCGAGAATCGTCGATTCCCAAATTTTAGGGTTTTCTTCTCTCTCGATCTGCTTCTATTCAAAGGAAATCAATGGCGGATCGATTGACTCGAATTGCCATCGTGAGCTCCGACCGGTGCAAGCCGAAGAAGTGCCGTCAGGAGTGCAAGAAGAGCTGCCCCGTCGTCAAGACAGGTCTCCTCCTCGATCTGCAAAATCATCATTTTTGATCTGAAAATAAGTTTGTTGGTTTCTGATGTCCAGAAATGGCATGATGGTTGCAAAATCGTTTTTTTTTAACTTACAATTTACTAATAGATGGGAATTTTTAGTTATATGATGGAAAAATTACTCTTTTGCTTTGGAAGAAAGTTCCGAGCTATTTATTTGGTTAAATTAGGTTTTTTAATCTTACTTTTGCTTAAATTGTTGAAGATTGATTCTAGATATCATGGTTATGGTTATGTTAATGTGGTAGTTGCCTAAATTGGCGTTGTCATTCTTTACGCGGAGATTATTTTATTATATCTGGCCAAAGAGAAATTATATTGTTATTTAATGCTGAGTGAAGTATAGAAAAAAATGTTTATATTGTTTTCTTATCCCCAGAAACACGATAAAAACGTTACAAAAATGATTATTTCTTACGATTTTATTCAGGGAAATTCGATTGTTATCTATTGGTGTCTTGAGAATCTGATAGATTATAGAAATTTCATATTTTTTTGCTGTTTTGTGGCAAAAGTTTTTCTTTTGCTCTCAAGTTACTTCGTTAAATTAGGGGTTCTATCATAATTTGCCTAAATTTAAATATATATATTGATCAAGATGCCAACTTTGGGGTTGCAATTGTTTGTGCAAAGATTATTCTATTAGATCTGGCTGAAGACAAGTTATATTGTTTTTTTTTTTTTCATAATTTAACCAGGGGAAGTTCTTGCTGCCTCTCTTGTTACGTGGTTTTAATGATATTTTCTGTTTTTGTTGAAATCCGACAATTATTGTTAAAAATCATAATCGTGTTTAAATAGTAATAGTAGTAGCTCCTGCTATGTTTGATCCTAGAAATCATGGATGTTCTGAAGTTGGTGCCGTGTTGCATTGTATCGGACATGTATCGCCAGTATCGGACACGACAGAGACTCCAAAATCAGTGCAATGTCCTTGCCGCCCATACAGTCCTTATCGTGTCGTTTCATGTCTGCGGAGCATGTTATTTATGATCTAATATTCTATTAAATGTTTATTCATGATATAAAAACTCATTATCCTAGTTTTGTATATTGTATGATTTACATGTGATTTTGACAATTGTATGTTCTTCTTGTAATTTGGAAAAAGCAGGATAAGAAACTGAATTTACAGAGCCTCTTTATGATTTGTATGGCAGGAAAACTTTGCATCGAGGTCACTTCTGCCGCTAAGATTGCTTACATTTCAGAAGAGTTATGTATTGGATGCGGTATTTGTGTCAAGGTCTGAATTCTCATGCATATTGGTCTTATCTTTTCCTCCAGTTCAGCCAATATATTGTTGTTTGAGGTCATCTACTATCGTGGTGACTGTACTCTATTGCGGATGCAGAAATGCCCTTTTGAGGCCATCCAGATCATCAACTTGCCCAAGGATCTGGACAAAGATACGACCCATCGTTACGGACCAAACACCTTTAAGCTGCATAGGTCAGCAAAAATATTTAACTGGTTAAGATTATCAAAGATTGACTACTTTAGTTTTGCTGCGGATAACATTGTCTAGATATTTCTTTCAGATTGCCGGTTCCAAGACCTGGGCAAGTACTAGGCCTTGTAGGAACTAATGGCATTGGGAAGTCGACTGCCCTTAAGGTTTTGGCTGGGAAACTAAAACCCAACTTGGGACGATTCAATGTAAAGTCCTTATCTTTTGGTTCCATATAAATCTTTATCCTGACTTTAGAAATAAGTTATATCATACAAATACTTTCTTTGCAGAATCCACCTGATTGGCAGGAGATTTTGACATACTTCAGAGGATCTGAGCTTCAAAATTATTTCACTAGAATATTAGAGGACAATCTGAAGGTAAGTAATTATTCTACTTACCATGAATGGGGGTGATCTGATTAATTGTTGCAAAAAGATTATATTAGTTTAAGGGTTTAAACATTTGATATCGGATTTGCAATGTCGGTGTTACCAGTGGTACTAAGGTTGTCATCTTGAAAATAAATACATTTTACATACCGAGATTGTGTGCTTTTGATTGGGGCTATTGAGGTGTTGTCCTAGAACTTTGTTTTGCTTTTGTATTGAATGTTTAATTTACTGTATAATGCTTACATCTTTCTTATCATGAAATGAGGTTAACAAGAATATGCATGATCTTTAGTGTTGTCATGTACTCGATATGATTATTATAGTTCATATGATCATAAAAATATGAAAAAGGAAAATGAGAAGTGATATCATTGAAAGTTGCCATGCATTAATATTGTACGAGTATATTTATGTGGCTCGAGTAACTGTGCGGCGAATAACAACACTTCTGAACATGGCCGACATATCCAACTTCATGTTTTAGGTAAGGTTTCACTTGAAGCCCAACCAGAGTAGACATGGTCCAAATTCAATATATTAATAAATGTGTGCAGGAAGAGAATCTCTACAGATGCAATTTAAGTAATGGAAAATCTCATCTGTTTACTGAATTTAAGCAGTTCAGTTTCTTACTCATTGATATGTTTAATCTGTTCTTTCATTGAAATGCGTAGCTGAACTTTTCTGTTTGCGATTAGTTTCTAGAAAACCATCTTTCACTCTGCGTCAGCTTGTCTCATTGAGTATCTAATTAAGTGGTTTGGGATTGGTGATGCTTTCCAAAAGCCACAGCAGAAGCTACTTTTTTGCAGCAGGTGGGAAGCTGCTGTCAAAAACTGCCTCAAATTTGAACTAACTTTTCAAAAGTTTTTTGATAAGCTGTTGTTATCAAACAGCCTTGGATCGTTTTCCAAGAAAAAATGCAGCAGCAGCAGCCAAAAATAAGCAACCCCAAACCCAGCCTAAATGTGATTTGATTCCATTTTAGTTTTTTTAATTGAAACTACGTGGCCATTGTCTGAAATAGTTGAGACATGTTGATAGTTACATATGGTGTTGATAGGACTAGACAGATATTCTTATTCATGTTTATATCTTTTAACTTTCTGATAAATGATGATCATTGCTCTGAGTACAAGTTTACATTTTCTGGTACAAATTGGAAACAATTGCATTGCAACTAGTGCTAATATTACACGAGATGGTAGAATCCATTGCCTCTTAATTCAACTCCCTAGCAATTAGTATTAATTATCCACTACCAAAGATTTCAGTTCTTCTCTACTGGCTACAAAAGTCCTTTTATTTGAAGAACTAATCTATTGATATTCTCAAGATATTAAATTTTTATAATCATAAAACTTTTGATAATTTTCCTGTTCTGTTCTGTTTCAAATGTCTACGTTGCCCATCTCTAGAATGTAACTTTAATTATCATGATAAGTGTTTGCTTGCGTTACTCTATTTTTACTTAATTCTACAACTCACAGGCCATTATCAAGCCACAATATGTTGATCACATCCCAAAAGCAGTCCAAGGGAACGTTGGGCAGGTGCTTGACCAAAAAGATGAGAGAGATATGAAACTTGAACTCTGTGCTGATCTCCAATTAAATCAGGTTATTGATCGGAATGTAGGAGACTTGTCTGGGGGGGAGTTGCAAAGATTTGCCATAGCTGTGGTTGCGATACAGAGTGCAGAAATATATATGTTTGATGAGCCATCAAGTTATCTTGACGTAAGACAGAGACTTAAAGCTGCAGAAGTCATTCGTTCCTTGCTCAGACCTAACAGGTCCAAGTGGTTCATCTTGAAAAATTTCTTACTATTCTTGTTTGCTATTAATATTAATAACTCCATTTCCTCCTGTGTACAGCTACGTAATTGTTGTGGAGCATGACCTTAGCGTCCTTGATTACTTATCAGATTTTATCTGTTGCTTATATGGGAAACCAGGAGCATATGGAGTTGTTACTTTACCTTTCTCTGTTAGAGAAGGAATTAACATTTTCTTGGCTGGTTTTGTTCCTACGGAGAATCTACGGTTCCGCGAAGAGTCACTTACATTCAAGGTAACAGTCACTAGGTGATCAACAACTGGCATGTTATAATATTGTTGCATTATGGCCTTATATCACTTCCTTTCCCAGGTTGCTGAGACTCCTCAGGAAAGCGCTGAGGAGATCGAGACATATCAGCGGTACAAGTACCCTACAATGAGCAAAACTCAGGGTGGTTTCAAGCTCTCTGTGCTTGAGGGTGAATTTACTGATTCGCAGATTATAGTAATGTTGGGAGAGAATGGTACAGGAAAAACGACATTTATTCGAATGCTGGTATGCTGATTTACTTTGCCTTGAACTGTATATGCATGTGAAAGCATTAATTGATCTCGTAGATCAGCTTGTCAACCAAATCTTAATACTTGATAGAGTTGACTCTCGTATCCTGACTTGGCATGTTCTAAATTTCTGATTGACCTTGTTACCTTTCTGACTACTGCATATGCTATTCCTTGAGGCAGATTCAAACTCCAACTCGTCTTCTTTCCACCCACCAACTAGGCATCAAGACTACCAGAACCATTCCTTTGTCGGACCTGTCTATTTCTTTAGAAGTCGTACTTTAGAATAAGAGACTCGAACCTAGGTGGATTATGAGAATTTATGAAGGGAATCAAGGTTGTAAAAGTCGCTAATCGGACGGGCACCGGACGCGTAGCCCGCCTAAGTGGCTGCCTAGTTCTAGGCGGTTCCAAAAAAGAACCCAAAAAACCATACTAAAAATTGCGGCAATTGTCCATAAAACCCCAAAACATGCATAGTCGGATGTCGGAGGGGCACTGGCGGGCATCTGGCGGGCACTGGCCGCCTAGCGCCAAGGCGTCCGCCTAGGCTGATTTTTAGAACCGTGAAGGGAATAGTGGTGATGATAGAGATCATACTCTCCAGATCTTCCCAAATCGACGTGATTTCTTCTAATCTAAAGATAAAGCTTGAAAGGGAAAGAAAATAAATGGATCTGGCCTCTTAGGATCAAAAGTTTCTATTGAGGACTTGTCAAACTCACAAATTCCTTTCCTCACTACTGTTGTGTTCCTAATCATTGTTGATTATAGAGAAGCCTTTTCACCCTTGTGGGAACTGAAAACAAGATCCTCTCTCCGTTGCCGCCTAGTTAATTAGTTACACCTGCTGTCTAAGAACTTTTAATAAACTTTCTCTTGCCTCTTGTTGTTTTATGTTGTAACTACAGGCTGGATTGTTGAAGCCTGATGTGGTGGAAGAAGGTTCAGATGTGGAGATACCCGAGTTTAATGTTTCATATAAGCCCCAGAAGATCAGTCCTAAATTTCAATCTACTGTGAGACACTTGCTGCACCAAAAAATCCGGGATTCTTATATGCATCCTCAGTTCACTTCTGATGTTATGAAACCACTACAAATTGAGCAACTAATGGATCAAGAAGTTGTAAATCTCTCAGGTGGGGAGTTGCAAAGAGTTGCCCTTTGCCTATGTCTTGGAAAGGTATGAACTTTTATTTGTGCATACTCATCTGCTATTAGTAATATGTAAAAGTCTCAATTTTTTCCCCTTAAAATATGCTAAAAATATGCTAAAATAAGGTTTATGTCAATTATTTGTTAAAGGAAGCAAATACTGTAGACAAGCCTGTACGTATCTTGTTAGCTTTGGCATATTTTACATGCTACTGTAGACAAGAATAATAGGATAGATTTTTATTAATGAGAGAGTTATATATATATATATATATATAGAGAGAGAGAGAGAGAGAGAGAGAGAGAGAGAGAGAGAGGAAAGGCTAACCCCTCTCACTATTATTCTAACCAACGTGGGACTAAAGCCCAATACTATCCAATACTACTAATACTTAATACCCTCCCTCAAGCTGGAGCATATATGTCAATCATGTCCAGCTTGTTACATATAAATTGAACCCGAGGACCCAAAAGAGACTTCGTGAAGATATCGGTTATCTGATCACCGGTCCTCACGTGGTGAAACTTTATCATTCCCTTTTTATACTCATCATAGACAAAGTGAATGCCAATTTCAATGTGCTTCGTCCTTTCATGAAATACAGAATTGGTAGCAATATGGATGTCAGACTGGTTATCGCACCATATATCTGCTGCTTTAGATCCTGCTTCTTCTCTCAGATCTTGTAGAAGATGATTCAGATATAATACCTATGTTGTGCCATGAGCAATGACTCGATATTCTGCTTTCGAACTTGATCGTGCTATTACATTCTGCTTTTTGCTCTTCTAAGATACCAAGTTTCTGCCAATAAATACCGAGTAGCCAGACATAGACAGTCTATCTGTTAGGCTAGCACCCCAGCCAGCATCGGTAAAGCATTCATCACGAGTATGTCCATGATTTATCATCCGATTTTTTTTCATGGATTCTGGATTTAGATAGCGCAAAATTTTGAGGACTGCCTGCCAGTGTGAAACTCGTGGAGAAGCTATAAATTTACTTGCTACACTCACGGCGAAGGAAATGTCCGGACGAGTCATAACCGTCAGGTAGTTGAGTTTTCCAACCACTCGACGATACTGATCCGGGTTGGTCATTAAGACTCTTTCATCTGGGAGTAACTTTGTCCTTGGATCAATGGGTGAGGTTGCTCCCTTGGCTTATATCATTCCTGCATCATTTAATATGTCCAACACATACTTTCTCTGAGACATTACAATGTCCCGCTTATCCCGTATGACTTCAATGTCCAAGAAGTAGTTCAACAGTCCCATATCCTTGGTTTGAAATTGTTCTTCCAGAAACTTCTTTAGTCCTACAGTACCCTGGCTATCATCTTCCTTAAGCACAATGTCGTCAACATAGACACCAAGTAGTATCCTTCCAGCTAATGTCTGTCGGTAGAATACCGGATGATCATTCTTTAGTTGATACATGCCAAACTGAGTAACGACATGCGTAAATCGACCAAACCACGCACAAGGCGATTGTTTGAGATCGTAGAGGGCCTTCCGCAGATGAAATACTTTACCCTCCCTTGCAATAAATCCGGGAGGTTGCACCACATACACTTCTTCTTCAATATCCTTGTGAAGAAATATATTTTTGATATCCACCTGAAGCAATGGTCAGTCATAGCGAATAGCTAAGGCGAAGAGTATGCACACATGTCATCCTGGCAACTGGAGAGAAAGTCTTAAAATAATTCTCATCATAGGTCTGAGAATATCCTTTAGCCACAAGACGAGCTTTTAGACGGTCAAGAGTGCCATCCGGTTTTATCTTGATCGTGAACACCCATTTGCAACCTATACTGCCTGCTTACCAGTATGCAAATCTACCAAGTCCCAAGTATGGTTCTCCCAGAGCGCTTTTATCTCCCCTTCCGTAGCAGCATGCCAACCGAGATGTCTGAGACCCTCCTCAGCAGTGTTGAGAATCTGAATCCTATCAATAGTAGCGATCAAGGATCGAGCGTGGCTCGCGAGCCCTTTATAATTTGTAACATATAAGGGCTGATCTCGGCAGGCACGACGAGGTCGAGCTGGTGGAACAGGAGGGGGCGAATCAGTAGAGCTAGAGGAGGATGATGGCTTTATGACCGAGGCACTATCTGCGATGATCGTTTGGGCGACGTCGGCACTGACTGAGCCGATGTTTACGGACCGTCAACTGGCTCGCTAAGAGAGGGCACCCTTACGTGGGACTGTTGTGTTTGAGCATGAAACAACAAGAAATCCTCATCTGGATGAACTTGAGGAACTGGATTCGTAGTTTGTGGAAGTGGAGGAAACTCGGCAACTGAGATAATATCCCGAGAGAAAATCTCTCTTCAAGGTAGGGAAAAACATCGTTATCCTTTCTGATCTTTAGGATACCCAAGAAAAACACATTGAATTGTCTTAGGATCTAATTTAGAAAGAGTAGGTCGGTTATCCTCAACATAGCACAAGCAAGAGGTAGAGGAAACGACTCTCGGTCGGGATATAACTGGAAAAATAGAATAGTACCATTGAAAACTGACGATGGTATGCGATTAATCAGATAACAAGCTGTAAGAACTGCATTGGGCCAAAACCTCTTGGGTGTACGTGTTTGAACATCAGAGCACGCGTTGTTTCCAAGAGATGAAATTCTTGCGCTTTGAGTTGTTATTTGTTTGCAATTTGAAACATCAGAGCACGTCCTTGACAACCCCAAGTGGTCAATTTCAATCATTTGTTTGCAATTTGAGCTGTTATTCTATCGAGTAGTATAATAAAATTGGAAATTCTATTTGGGTAGGTAGTTGTGTTATATATCCATCTTTCCCACCTGATGATTAGTGCATACCTAATCTTTAATCTTACTATAATTTGCTTAGGATTATTAAATTGGTTAAATCTAATATTCTATCTATAAGAATTATAAATAGTTGAAATCAGTCCTTTAATGCTTGGGTCCCAATCAAGCCCCTTCCATAATTATTATAAATAATTAAGTCCCTTCCACAACCTTGAGTACATAAAATGCCCATTGAGTTTAGCAAGAAAGTCATCCATTTATTTCCCAAAAAAATCACATCCTCGTGATCAATAATGGTGCTTCAACTTTCTGATAATGGATTTCTATGGTCAAATCGTAGACGGGTTTGTGATAGGGGCCGCAAGGTTTTCAACGCTTGTCATACTCGTCTTTCTATGATCAAGCACCATGGTGAGTGTTTGGGTGCTCATAACCTGGTTGATAACCATGCCTTCCGAAACCGATGTAGGAAGGCCGCTGGTGTATCTCAATATTAGGGCTTCTTTGGACTCATGAATTTCTGATGATTTCACCAGATAACAATAACATTACTGTATTTATCCATAGTTGTTCCACCTTGTAACATCTAAGTATAGCTGGGTTTTGTTTCTAACTTGGTAAGAATCAATACCGAAGCATGTTCTCTAGTTGCTAGCTGGTTTAGGGTTAGAAGAAACCCAGTCTTTGGCATGCAGAAATTTAATGATTATACAAATTGCTCATAACCTGGTTTAGCTGTATTTATCCTTGTCAGAGGGTAACAAGATTAAGCTAGTGGCCTACCTCATGAGTATCTCATATAGTAAAAACAGTGCCTATAGTTGGAAGTGCATGATCTTGCCGTAGGGCAACAAAACATTTATTCGAATTTCACGCAATAGAATTTTGGTAAGGCTATGATAGTCGGCTAGTCGCTCTTCTTGGTGGTTAGCGGTACAACTTAATATTCATAGATTTGAGGAATTTATAAATAAATATATTGAAGGTCTCAATATGATCATGGTGGACTACATGAAATAACTTTATCAAATATGACAGGAAGTAGCATGCATTCTTATCATCATATGGTATTGATCAACATATTTGATTATCATATTTAATTATTTCAAACAACATCTCATCCCAAAAGTAATCTAACATGTGATCCTACATCTCATGTGAAAATATTAAAATCTCTTGTACAAAATTTACTACTGTATATCTCATGTATTTTAAATTAAATATGTAATCATTATTTAGAAGATATGATCATGTTTAAATTAGGAAACTATTTAATTGTCATTCAACCAGGAAGATCACTTATTAGCCTTCTATATTGTGCATATGTATCTCATACATATTATAAATAGACATCTTTAGTTATTTCTCTAACCATATCACATTAGGGTTAAATACTAGTTTTCCCTAAATCCTTGGCAAACAAGGCTTCCAAAACTAATTTTTCACAAAACCCTTTATTCTGAAAACACTGTTCGAAACTTGGGGGTTATTTGCAAAATTACAATGGAGTGTGTATTGCTTTTGCAATTAGAATTTAAAAAACAAGTTTCTACAAACTTCAGAATTTATAAAAGTGATGGTGCAATTTCCAGTATTACAAATAATTTCATAATTGATTATGCATTGTTTTAGGGAAAGAGAGCATGAAGTTGACCTTCGAAAAAGAGTAGCTGTCAAATGGGACGATTTCTTTTGACTATTTTTAAACAAACAACCATACAAACAATTTTAATTGAAACAATTAAATACAAGTCAAAATTTAATTCCCTAATTCGCATATTACGCTTTAATCGTCGAGTCTAAGTTACTCCCTAATCCCACTGTAAGTAAACAACATTGGTACGCGTAACGAAACTCAAAAATTTGTTGCTAGCCACCCCGCATGATACGTCGGTACGCAACACCTTTTGAGTCTAATCATGCGAATTTACTATCGGTTGAAGATTGCCATAGGCGATAAATTAAAGCACATTCGATAACTTGTCGAAAGACTCGGTCAAAGATCGCGCGTTCTGTTTGATCTATCAACAACTCGAATCCTATTTGAGATTTTCCATCACGAGCTATCAGCTTGCACATCATGCTTTCACTCAGTTTTGTGCAATCAACGATCTGAGACAGGAACTTGTTTCTGATACCAATAATTGATGCATGCTGGGTTTGCCAGTGAACAAATGGCACTAATGAAGCAATAAAAATTGCACAAAGGAATCTTCTCTTACTAGTAAAGGCAGGCTGCAAATGACAATCAAAAGCTATTGAAGTAACCTTCTAAAACTAAAGACAAATAACCAACTAATACCCAAGTCTTCAACAACTACAAGACCCTAGATGCCCTTTCATACTCTTTAAACATACATTTCGAAAGAAAATTAAGACGCAAATTCTATCCTAAATTAACTTAGAAAACCTCAATATAAACCTACTAAATCATATGGAGATTTATGATTTATGTACAACCGGTCATATAAAAAAGATTTGCGATGCTAAATAATTCATTTTCTGGTGAATCAAATTATTTTTATAAATAGATTCTGATGAATTATAAATCTTTACTACAACATCTCTTTTACTTTAAACTTTTTTTAAGGATCCAATAACCTGAGTCTTCATATCCAGAGCACATACCAAATCTCCTCCTCGTTTATCAAGATGCTTTATCTGCAATTGAAAGAAGAATCTTCAGAAATTTAGAACTTCCATATAGGCACTCAAAACAAATTTTCTAACCAAAACAGCGATATCATTTTGGTCCGTCAGAGTCTAGGTGCCTCAGTGTTCCTTTTTTGACAGTGCAATCCATAGACCAAAACTGAATTTAGTATTAAACCTTGAATCTGTACCTGTCCATAAACTGTTATTTTGGTTGATGTTTTTCACGAGGTCTTTAAGGTGATAAATTTGATACTGTTGAACAAAGTGAGCCTGATTTTATACCGAGTATATACAGTGTGATGGTAAGTTAGCACTCTAATTGTTCACCTACACCAGACCTTAGAAAACTGGGAAGACTAATAACGAGTCTAGCTAACTTCATCTGATAGTCTATTTCGAGATAAGCTTCATTAAATATTCTTTATCCTTTCACTGCATGACCTTTGGGATTTATATTGTGCAGCCTGCAGATATTTATCTAATTGATGAACCAAGTGCTTACCTCGACTCAGAGCAGCGTATTGTTGCCTCCAAGGTTATAAAGAGATTTATCCTTCATGCAAAGAAAACTGCCTTTGTTGTTGAGCATGATTTCATCATGGCAACTTATCTGGCTGACAAAGTAATTGTGTACGAGGGACAAGCATCAATTGATTGTACTGCCAATGCTCCTCAGTCACTGGTATCTGGGATGAATACCTTCTTATCTGTAAGTTCATTAGCCATTTTATCCTGTTTTTCTTCAAAACTGTTGTATATTATTTCTTGATGATTTATATCTACCTTTTTTGCAATTTGTTTTTTATAGCTGAGAAGGAAATCAGAAAAAAAGAGAATTTGTTTTGTTTTGAAGAGAGTGGTAGTTAGATTCTAGACTTTGAACTAGCCTACTGGTTTAAGTTCAACATTATTTTCAGCCCTGCAATAGTGTGAGGCCATTATGCTCAATTCTCATAGTCGTATTGTAGGGTTTGTCAACAAATTTGGTTATGAATCTTTGAATCATCCCCAAAACTGTTTAGAGAGAATTTTCTCCTTTCTTTGAAATTTCCATTGTAGACAACTGGAAACGAGTAAGTTATTAAGTTTCCGCAATTTGTTTAGTATTGGAAAATATATGTAGCAGTGTTATTTGAATATGGCAAGAAAAATCTCTATTACCTTAAAGTACTACATAAATGCGGGTTTTACCTTTTGAAATTATGACGCACTATGGTGCTCGGGACAGCTCATGAGGTTGGTTCTCTCAAGTTGATTCACGTTTTAAGAAGTCTCACATTCTTCTTTGATGTTCTTATAAGGATGTCTTTCAGACATCATTTTTTCTCTCTGGAGTAGCTTTGTTGATGCTTGTTCTGTGCTTCAGCATCTTGACATCACATTTAGAAGAGATCCGACAAATTACAGGCCCCGGATAAACAAGAAGCATTCCACCAAAGATAGGGAACAGAAAAATGCAGGGTCCTATTACTACCTTGATGATTGAGGCGTGGCCTATTCAAGACCACACTCCAATCAAATATATTTCACGAGCAGGTTTTTTTCTTGCTTGTTTTTGTCCATGCACTCATCTTCTTTTTGTCTTGGATACAATCAAACTACTTTTTTCCCTTGCAGTTTATCCCATTACCACTTGTAGGTTGCAGAAGTAAATTATACCATGGCACGAATATATCCGGACTCTTGTTTATCTGAATACAGTGGACATAAATCTACCTTGCCAGAGGGAGGAAAGGGTTCCTGCTTATGATTCTGTTTGAAGGGTTAAAAGACAGGGAGTAACAGCCAGCTTAACGATTGGTGGTATGCGCTCGTGCATGATGTAGTGACTTTGTACGTCTGTTAGGTTCATGTTTGGACGAAATACATTTTCGTGGTCCTGCTGGGATTTGTGAGAGTATTTATTCTCTAGCTGTAGGCATGTTGGTTTGTTTAATATTGCCTACCTGGAGAAATAATTGTTTTTGTGATGTATTATACGCGAGGACATACATGGTTTGAGCCATGTTGTTAGGTGTTATGTATTGGTATCTTATATTTTAGTTATTATTATTATTTTTGGCAGTATGAGAAAGATTACTTATCAAGTAAGTGCTTGCTACACTATGTTAATTTGCAGCGTCCATGGGTGCCAACTGTGGCGCAAGAACACAAGATTTTTGGGGTGAATAGTTTTATTTTTCTTTCCAAACAAATATATCGAAGAGTGACTAAGCAATTTCAATGCTTCATTTTGTTGTCAAGTGTCAACTGTAGATAACCAATAGCCCTGTATTTTCTAGCAGCCTGTCTGTTTACTAATCATATTCATTTTCATTAACCTGAAAAATCTCTCTGAATATTTTTTGGTGGAAGAGATTATATTGGCGTACCACATAATTTGCTGGAGGCTTGGTAAACTTGTTTCACTTTGCTTTCCTATAGAAATTTGCAAAGCCAACTACAGGATCCATATTCTTGAAATCTCGTGAAATCTTTGTTTAAGAAAAGCATTTTGAATGTCAAAATATTCGTTCTTGTGCTTGAAACTTTTTGAAGGAGTGAAAGCTTCAAAATAATTGATGTGCTCGCTTTAGCTCCATTCCTTCTTGTGAAATGATCACGATCACCATCAGGATATTGCAAGAATGAACTTCACGTCAGTAACTGAACAGACTTTATATGTTCTACTGAGACGATTGAAATACTACATAACTGATGATTGTTAGCTAGACATAATCACTTTATCTACTACTTCTCAATGTAGCTATGATCCATGAATATGAACTACAATTCTGCTATACGTTCCCGACGGGGGAAACCGTGTTCGTGAACCGAGAACACATGATGGCCCCCTATTGGTCTGGACTGGACCCTGACGATAGCAAGAGGGGGAGGGCTCGGTTTTTGTGGTCCCAGTCCGGACCAATGGGAGGTTGTCACGTGTCCTCGGTTCATGCACGCGGTGCCCCCGTCGGTTTGTGAGGACTTATTCTATGAAATAATGTACATTACAACAACCATGTTCCCCCGTCGGTCTGTGAGGCTTATTCTATGAATTAATGTAGACTACAACACCACCAATACCGCTAGCAAAAGGTCGAAGCATTTTTTTAATAGCATAATAAAGGACAATTGGTAAAGGAACCCCTAAAAGTGATAGAAGTGACAGGGGACGACACAATTAAGTTAAATTTGTGTTAGAGGACAACACATAAAATTATTAGGGGGCAACACATTTCCAATGGATATTTTCTTACAAAATCAGCCCATAAATCTTTCATGTCCCTACTCTCTTCCGAAAAGCTTTCTTCCCTCTTTTCCTTGTTGCATTCAAAGACTTCCCTCTTCTTCCAACTTATTGGTTTCAAATCTAGGGTTTTTTAGATTTTCGGGTTTCATGCCATGTTTTTTTTAATATAGTTTTATAGTAGATAGTCCATTACAGAACTATTTCTGAATTTTTAAACTACATTAATGAAGTTTTGAAGCTTCAGAATCAAAATAACCTCGTTAAAGCTGACAGAGGACAACCAAAATTTTAGCAGTCTTGTATATACACAAGACTGCCAAAGTTCTAGCTGTCCTGAATAAGACAAAATTGTCAAAAGTTTGACACTCCTAAAACTTGCCTGCACAATATGTTTAAAGACTAAAAATAAAACTAGTGAATATTATTTTACTCTGTAGAATATGCTGGAATATAAATATACCAATTAATCAAAAAGTTGATTCACAAGGATAAGATAATCAGAAGAAAGGGTTGGTAATAAATCTTAAAAAAATCAGAAAATTTACAAACTTTGGTCTAACAGAAATTGGTACTTTGAAAATTGAAAGCTAAAAAAATTTCAAAAAAATTACTGTAGCTACTGATACAATTTTGAAATTGTATTGGACGGTCAAAGTTTTGTAAATTTTGGTCTAACAGTACAAAATGTCACATGTAATGACGTATAAAGAAGGGGGGAAATGCCACAAATAGTGGCATTTCAAGTAGAGAGAAAAAAAGCTAGTAGTAGTAGCAGCGTATTCTTGTTTAAAAAAAAATTATTTTGTTTTAGTTTCTGTTTATTCTATGTGGTTGGTTGGTGGTTAGAGCTATGGGAGATAGTTAAGAGGGAGGAAAAAAAGTCAGCAATAATGACAATTTTTAGTTTTCAAAAATAAATAAATAAATTAGATAAAACACCATTACATATGGCATTTGTGACAGAAGGTGGTGATCACTTAATGGCCTGAGTGTAAACAAAAAGGAATAAGGTTAATTTTGAGCAGGTCCCTAAACGCAAAGTTTATGGCTAACCGATATTGTTCATCATCATTTAGTGCATTTCTTTTTCTCGTTTTTTCCTTGCTTCTTTTGCGTCTGAACGGCTGATAGGGACAGAGGAAGCTACTAGGAGACTGTTCAGGCTGAACTAACTAGCGTCTGGAGCCTCTGATAGTGCCGTAGCAGACTATTAGCTACTTAGATAGCAATCCAACAAGCAAAAGACAAGAAGATAAGGGATCACGGAGGAACCTTTTGCAAACTGATTGTTAAGTAGATTCCTAAAATTGATGAAGAAATACAAACAAAAGAATTTGTCCAAACGCTACTACATATCCGCTAGAAACGCCATTATTACTAACGTTTAGGAACACATGTTGCCTTTATTAAACCATTATTAGTGGTGTTAGTAACGTGATTAAAAAAGCCGTCATTACATATGGAATTTTTAGTGTATCGTTTTTTTAATGCCATTACTACTGGCTTTTTGTATCGCTAGCATTTTTTACAAAACTTTTACCGTACTATACAATTTTCAAAAATTCTAAGTTGCTACTGTATATTTTCAGGGAAAAAGAAAAATATATCGTACCTGTCACTCTTATCAATTGTCTAATAAAGAAACATGTTGGGGTTTGCCAATGCCTAAACCTATGCAGGGCCGGCCCTGGGGCCGTGCCAATAGTGCGGCCGCACAGGACCTCCAATTTTTGGGGGTCTCAAAAAAATTATTAGGATTAGTTTTATAATTTTATATTTCCAGTTATTCCATTTCTTCCTCAATTCCTACTCTACAGTCCCTCCAAGTCCTCCAATTCTTAGATCCCTATTTCCTACTGACTCTAAGATTCATATTTATAATCATACAAAAAAATAGGATTTCTTAAAGATATTGCTCTGACCGGTGTGTTAATTGCTATTTTGTTTCTAAAGATCCCTCAATTGTTGGATGAATTTATTTTCTACAATAATAATCAGATTTTTTTTATATATATAATTTAAGAATTTGGATGTGTATGCTTAGTATTTATTTAAGAAATAATGATGTCGAAGACCGGAGCTCTTGGTCTTGCATCAGGTGACTCAGGTCCATAGTTGGTCCTATGATTTATGGGACCTATGACAAAATCTAAAATTTGGGCCATTTTTTTCACATAAATAAATTTTTTATAGCATTTTTACAAGCAAAATCATCAATCAAGCTATCATATTTTTTTTCGATTGGAGAGCTGGCTTTTTTGTTGCTTCCAGATTGGGTCTTTTTTTTTTTGATATACCTAGTCTATTGAATTACGGAACTTCCAAAATTGGGGTCCATGACGGTCGCCCACCTCGTCCATGCCCTGGGCTGGCCCAGCTCAGGTTTTGGAGACTCTAAATTGTGTGGTTATTCATTTTATTATATGTTTTTATCAACAGAAAAATTGGAGGCCATATTTAGACAATTTAATGGTCAGTACGTCTTCTATCTAAAGCATTTTTATTATACTATGTAATGTGCTTGAATAAAGGTAATTTGAGCTTTAGTTATTTTGTTTAGTAACTACCTATAGATTCAGTTATAATATATAATAAAGAACATCTCCAGAGATTTTGATAAAGACATATAATAATATATTTAAAAATATGAATAAATAAATATAGGGCCACATTTTAAAACTCGCACATGGCCTTCAATTATTAAGGACCGGCCCTGAACCTATGATGCAGACAAAGCATCCCAACAAGACCTAATCACAGTAGATGTCCTAAGTTTCTTTTTGTGCCCAGGTAAAAATTTAAATGGTACCCCTCGTTAAAAATAATAATAATTAAATAATTAAATTAAATTAAAATCCTAAATAAAATCATAAAATTTTAATTCATGACCTTTTACATAGGAGGTACTAGGTAATACCCGATGACTACATGTACAAATATTAATGACAATTAAAATTTTGTTACTCTCTATACTTAGTAATTTAATTTTAGATTTTTTCCAATTTTGATTAATGATACTAATATTAAAAATAATATTATGAAAAAGATATGATTAATATTATTAACACCCAAAAATAAGATTTGAAAGAAAGAAATAACAAAAGTCAAATAATGAGTAACTTCACAAATACTGGCAAGGTAATCCCCTCAAATAGTTTTATTTTAAAAGGTAACCCCCTAAAAAAATGAAGTAAAAAAAAATACAAGTACATTTTGCATAGTAAAGTAATAAGGTGGCTTCTTGATCTTTCCTCTCAAAATGACACGTTTTTGTTAAGTTTCCACTTTCCTCTTTCTTTCTTAAATTGTAAAAGCTCATCCTCTCTCTCTCTCCATGGCACATGCATTTGTCACCTCATCAAAAACTTAGCAGCCCAAAATCAAATTGTCGTTGCCGCATCGCAAAAAATCTCAATGGGGTGGAAAATATATTTCATCTCGATTTTTTATAGCTCCGTGATAAATTAATGAAAAATCTGACAATTGTTTTACCAAAAAGAGCTTGATGTTATGAATCTGATTGAATGGAAATAAGTGCTACATTGAAGGAAAATTAGGAGAAGCAACACAAGATTATTTGGCTTAATAATGAAGAAGACAAAGTTTAGCTTATATGGATGTTGTATTGTCTTGTATGATCCATAATTCTGCTAAACACCAAAATTGGTTAATATATTGTACTCGCCTTCCGAAAGCATGGGTGAAACATTATTTAACAATGCCTTCTTCACATATGCAGAAATTTTAGAACCCTAAAAAACATGTGTAAAAAATAGTTTGTGAATAGTCCTGCAAAACGTGGAAGACGTTGTGCACGCCTTCAAGGTTATGTGTAGTGCCATCCGACACGCCACTTCTCCAACTCGGTTCAATACCTCCAATGAGCCGATGTATCTAGGACTAAGCTTCCCAGTTCTTCCCAATCTGATGGTTCCTCTGGTGGGAGAGATCTTGACAAATACACTGTCTCCTGCTTCGAACTCCAATGGCCGGTGACTGCTGTCGGCCTAATGCTTCTGATGATCTTTGGCAATCCTGAATTTGTCTCTGATTATCTTTACCTTGTCTGTAGTCTCTGTAATCATCTCTGGTCTGAGCATGACTTTCTCCTACGTCGTCCCAAGCAAACGGAGTGCAACAATGGTGTCCATACAATGCTTTGAACGGTGTCATGCCGATGCTGGTTTCGTAGCTGTTGTTGTAAGAGAACTCTACCAAGTGTAAATAGTCTTTCCAAGACCTGCCAATATCCAAGACGCAAGACCTTATCATGTCTTCCAGCGTCTGAATGGTCTTCTTCGATTGTTTGTCGGTCTGCGGGTGATAAGCGGTGCTGAACTTTAGTTGAGTTCCCAGACTATCATGCAAGCTCTTCCAAAAATAAGAAGTAAAGCGGTTGTCCCAGTCTGATATAATGCTTGTCGGAACTTCATGTATCCAGACGATGTGTTGCATGTATAAATCTGCCAACTTCTCAGTGGATAAACCAACCTTAAAGGGGATAAAGTGAGCAGACTTAGTCATCTGTCTATAATAATCCAAATGACATCCTTTCCTCCTTGGGAACAAGGCAATCCTGACACAAAGTTCATCGTGATGTGCTCCCATTTTCGCTCCAGAATGGTAAGCGGTTGTAGAAGTCCTGCTGGCCTCTATCCATCTGCCTTCACCTGCTGGCAGATCAAGCACCTGGAGACGAATCTGGACACATCTCTTCATTCTATACCACCATACTTGTGCTCGCATATCCCTATACATCTTGTTTTCTCCTGGATGGATAGAATACTGCGATCGATGTGCCTCCTGCGTTATTTCATCTCTAAAGTCGCCAATGGGCACGCAAAGTCTCGTGCCGTGCCTCAATGCTTCATCATCTGCTATCAAAAAGTCGTCAAGTATTCCTGCTAACGCTTGGTCTCTGAGTCTGCAAAGTGCCTCGTCTTGGAACTGAGTCTCCTTGACTCTGTCTATCAGACTGGACTGCACTTGCAAATGCTCATTAGTGCATCGGCTCCTGGTACACTAGCTTTCTATCCCAGCTTCTGTCATGCCCCGATTCGGGGAATCGTTTGCTTTGCTTTGATTCATGCCGAATCGTTTGTCCTCGCTAAGGTTGTAGGACCGTTGAGCACCTCTAGAGGGGGGGTGAATAGAGTAAGTGCGAGTGCACCAGAAAATAATCACCAATTTAAAAATTATAAACAGATAACTATGACAGTGAATAAGAGACAGTAAATAAATATAGCAAGAGATAGAGAGATCAAACTCAGTGACACATCGATGTATACTAGTATTCCTCTAAGAGGACTAATCCAGTCTCGAGTACTCTTGCTTGATGTTAATCCACTAAGGCACAAGCTAATTGAGAGCTTGAAGTCTCTTACAACACCGTGCTTGGTGACAAGTGCACGACCAACTTCACAACACCGTGCTTGATGACGAGCGCACGACCGGCTCCACAACAGAGATAGTTTATGTACTTTGAACAACCTCTTTACAACTCTTGAGAACCAAAAGACTCTAGATCGAATAGATATTACTGGCTTTTGGCTAAAAGAAGTGTAGGTGTGAAATGAAAGATTTTGATCGAATGAAAACACTTATTGAAGAGAGAATAAAAGATGAATTGAATGAGTGATTTGGAATGAGAAATTCTCTTCTATTTATAGGTGTTTTTTGGGACCGAAATCTGGCAGAGTTCTGGCAGAGTTATGATGCAAAGATTTTGCATATGAATGTTACATGCAGATTTGGAGGCAACATATATTTAAAATTTAAACTGACCGAACTCGGTCAGAGTTCGGATCGAACTCGGGCCGAACTCGGCTTGAGTTCTGTCTAGGTAAAAATGTTAAACATTTATAAAATATTGTTGCAGAATGGAATTGAACTTTTTGGTGGATGGATTATGGATAGGTAGGCTGTATAAAAAAGTGGACTATGGTTAACCTAAGCCAGTATTACCCAGTCGATCTTACAATTTATATCCTAGACTCAATAAAGATAAAATACATAATAAATTGTAAAATGACTCGGACTAGATTCCAATGAAAGTAAGCTTCAGAGTGATGATTTACGTGCTTTGATGATGCAGTAGTACGCTTGTTGATATTGATTTCACAAGACCTAAAATGATTAGTAGCAGTTCGTATATTTTGTGTATTGACTTAAGTAATACTAGAGAAATACTAGAGAAATAACCAAATAACATTGGCACAAATAACAAGTGCATAAAAGAAATAACTAGTAGTGAAATACTGAAAATGTCATGCATAATAGAAAGATACAATCATCATAAACATCACAAAGTGCTAATAAATGTCTAACTGTAAAGTTTAGACATATAAAAAAAAATTACATCAGATCATTATCTATCAGACCCTATCCAAAATCTACTAGCTCAAGTCCAAATCACATCGAAGTGTCGTCACCTCCAGGAGCTTCCGGTGGAAAATATGTAGCAGTAGCATCAAAGTGAGGAAATGTCGCCTCATCATCGAACCTGGGTCCAAGGAAGCTGGGGTGATGAAGTATGGTAACTGGATGTGATGGGTCATGAGAGAGACTCCAGTAAAGATCAGCAATGCTGTTCCGCAACACCTGAGCCTGGGTGATATGGCGGAACTCTGAGTCAAGATAGCCCTGATGTCGTTGCGCAGAGAGGGCAACGAAATCATCAAAGCGCTGATAGAAGCCAGGGTCAAAACCCGGAGCAGGGGCTGGAGCAGCATCAGCAGGAGGAGCCTCGGGGTCAGCATCTGGAATAGGCTCAGCACCAGGAGGCAGAAGAGGAGTAGGATATAACCTAGACCTACTAAGCTCAATGGCAGTGGAGGAGTAGGGACATGTTTGAAGATCGATTTTAAACCTCCTAAAGATAGAAGCCAAATGCATAGGATGGACGAGGTTGCGTCCTGCATTTCTGCAGTTAAGCATCCAAGCCATCATAGTCTTTGGAATAGAGAATGGAATGCCAAATTAAATATGGTACATGGCTGACAATTCCAGGAAGGTAATCTCATCAGAGGATCCCTTCTTCGGAAGAAGAACATAGAATACAAACCTATGGAGTTCATAGAAGTTTTGGTCGAGATGCTTGGAGTAAACTCTTCTAGGAACAGGTTTGGGATGGCACAAGAGTTCTTTGAAGGAATCAAAAGTGACACCTTCAGGGAATTGAATGTGATGAATATCCACTAAAGCTTCACCTACATCAGGAACATGAAAGTATTCACTGATGTCGGTGGCGCTGAATTCTAGTTCTTACCCAGCAACACAAGAATAGAAATTTTTGTTATCTTTTACTTGCAGGTTGCAGTAAAACATACGGACAGCATTATCATAAATGTTCTTAGTTACTTCGAAAAAGTCACGAAAGCCGAGACGGTCGAAAGTGGGAGCATATTCAGAAAAGATAGTAAAGTTTACACGTACTCCACCACAAATTCTACGACCAGAAAAAGAGTCAAACCAAGGGTCCGAAAATTTCTTGTCGGGAAAGAGACCGGAATCATAATCATCGAATCCCGTAGGTCTAGCTGGACTAAAGACATTAGTGGGAACATAGTCAGAGGAGGATGATCCTGTATGTGAGGAATCAACCTTTCTCTTTTGGTGCTTAGGTTCCACAGATAAGAAGGAGAGGATAATGGAATACCTTCGAAGAGGACGAAGATGATGGAGAAGAATAGCCCACTAGACTCCTGAGAAGCTCGAATGGAAGGAGGAGGAAGAGTTCTTGGGAGTATATGAGAGTTTTTCTTGGTTGAAGGATGAGAAAAAGTGGAAGGAAGAAGAGAATTATATAGAGCTAGGGCCGGCTGTTCGGTTCTGGAATCTGAACAGCACCGACCGAACTCGGTCCGAACTCGGTCAGAGTTCGGTCCGAGTTCGGCTGCTTGTATTTCTAATGTCATAAATGCAGTATTTGTTTAAGAATTCAAATTTATAACTGTTGTACTTCTTGATTTAATAACTTCTATTACTTTGGGTTAGCTGTAGGGACCGGATCCCAGCTAGCGGTAGTCCGAAGACTAATGTACCATGTCGCTTCAGGCTATTTACACCTATATGACAGAAGAACCCTTTCGGCTTATACCCAAAATAATTTCCATTAAATAAATTACAAAGTTTTGAGTTATAAAAATAAATTTAATAAATATACTACATTATGAATCTAAAAATTCAAGTATGCCGAGGTCTCGCCTGATAATGCTAAATCGGTCTTCAGCCAGTAGGTTTATAAAAATGTCTGCTAGTTGATGATCTGTGTCAATAAACTCTAGGCAGATGTCCCCGTGTTGTTGGTGATCACGTAAAAAGTGATGACGAATCTCAATGTATTTTGTGCGTGAGTGACATACGGGGTTCTTAGTCAGGTTAATAGTGCTAGTGTTATCACAATAAATGGGAATCTTAGTGTAGTACAGATTGTAGTCTTCTAGGGTTTGCTTCATCCACAAAATTTGAGCACAGCAACGTCCTGCGGCGATATACTCAGCCTCAGTAGTTGATAATGCTACAGAATTTTGTTTCTTGCTAAACCATGAGACTAAAGCCTTTCCTAGAGAATGATACGTACCGCTGGTACTTTTACGGTCTACTTTGCATCCTGCAAAATCTGTATCCGAGTAACCTATCAGGTCAAAAGATTTGGTTTTAGGATACCACAAGCCGACTGTAGAAGTTCCCTTAAGGTATCGAAAGATATGCTTAACGGCACTTAGGTGTGATTCCTTAGGATTTGCCTGGTATCGTGCACAGATGCAAACACTGAACATAATATCAGGGCGACTAGCAGTTAATTATAATAAGCTACCAATCATACCTCGATACTTACGCTGATCGACAGGTTTGCCACTTTCATCAGTGTCAAGCTTTGTAGAAGTAGCCATTGGAGTTCCGATAGGCTTTACATTATCGAAGTCGTACTTTTTCAGTATGTCCTTCGTATATTTGGCTTGATTGATGAATGTTCCCTTTGAGTGTTGTTTGATCTGGAGTCCTAGGAAGAAGTTTAGCTCTCCCATCATACTCATCCCAAATTCACTATACATACACTTAGCAAACTCTTGACAAAGTTTTTCATTAGTAGAACCGAATATAATATCATCAACGTATATTTGTACAAGAAGAATGTCATCATCTAAAGATTTGATAAACAAAATTGTATCAACTCTTCCTTTTGAAAAACTATTATCAAGTAAGAAGCACTTAGGCATTCATACCAAGCACGAGGTGCCTGTTTGAGTCCATAGAGTGCTTTCTTAAGTTTGAAGACGTGATCAGATTTTTGAAAATCTTCAAAGCCAGGGGGTTATTTTACAAAAACTTCTTCTTTTAGAAATCTGTTCAAAAATGCACTTTTCACGTCCATTTGAAATAATTTAAAATTATTAAAATATGCAAATACACAAAATATGCGGATAGCTTCTAGTCTAGCAACATGAGCATATGTCTCGTCATACTCAATACATTCTTCTGGATTATAACCTTGTGCCACTAGACGTGCTTTATTGCGTAGAACTTGTCCATCTTCTCTAAGTTTATTTCGGAACAGCCATTTGGTACCAATTATCGATTGACCAATAGGTTTAGGAACGAGTTCCCAAACTTGGTTTCTCTCAAATTGATTAAGTTTATCTTGCATGGCATTAATCCAAAACTCATCACTAAAGGCATCTTCTATATTCTTAGGTTCTATTTGAGAAATGAAAGCTACATTTGTTGCTATTTCAGAATCTCTAAGAGAGGAGCGTGTACTTACACCTTTTGATACGTCACCTATAATGAGTGTCTCTGGATGATCTGGTAAAAACTTTAATGATTCAAATTTATGAGTCAGATCTTCCACAGGACTCTTATCAGTTTTTGCTTATACACCCTCATCATCTCTGTCGCTAGATCTGTGACTATTGAGCTCATCAAAAGTAACGTTAATAGATTCTTCAACAATCATAGACTTTTATTAAAAATTATATATCCCTTACTCTTAGCAGCATATTCGAGAAATATCCCTTCATCTGCTTTAGAGTCGAACTTACCCAAGTTGTCCTTGGTGTTCAGGATAAAATAGCGACATCCAAAAACTTTAAAATAAGAAATGTTTGGAATCCTTCCAAACCAAAGTTCACAAGATATTTTCTTCGAGATGGCTCGAATTAATACCATATTTAAAACATGACAGGCTGTGCTAACAGTTTCTGTCCAAAAATATTTAGGAAGATTATGCTGATTCAGCATGACTCTAGCCATCTCGCTTAGAGTACGGTTCTTCCGCTCCACAACACCATTATGTTGAGGAGTTCTAGGACAAAAAAATTCGGAGTAGTACCCACTATCATCACAAAACTTTTTGAAATTAGTATTTACGAATTTGCCACCATGATCACTTCGGATACGAGTAATCATGAAGCATTTTTCGTTTTGTACCTTTTTACAAAATAACTAAAATTCAAAAATAGCATCACTTTTGTTTGATAAAAAGTAAATCCAAGTAAAACGAGAGAAATCATCAACAATAACAAAAACGTAGAGCTTACCGCCAAGACTAGCGACTCTACTAGGACCAAATAAATCCCTATGTATCAACTGCAAAGGTGTAGAAGTACTTACAACGTTGATGGATTTAAATGTAGACCTATGTGCTTTGTTGTTTTCACAGTCAGCACATGCCATATCTCTCTTGAATGGAATCTCAGGGAGTTCTTTTACTAGCTTCTTAGTGCTCAGTCGTGAGATAGCGTCCATATTTGCCTGTCCTAGTCTCATATGTCATAGCCAGCTTTCATCTAGATTAGCTACTAGGCATCTTCCTGCATTATTAGTACTCTCCAGAAAGAAAATATAAATATTATCTTCTCTAATCCCTTCATATATGGGATTACCAGATGACATATCATATATGGTACATTTGTCTTTTATAAAGTTGATACCATAACCATTATCAGCCAAATAACTTATGCTTAGTAGGTTATGTTTCAATTCTGTAACTAGACAAACGTCTTTTATTACAGGATAAGGAGATATACCAACAGTGCCATTACTAATGATATCACCTCTCAGATTATTTTTGAAGGAGACGTATCCTTCTTTCTACATCGATAGCGTGGCGAACAAAGATGCATCACCAGTCATGTACAGCGAACATCTACTATCGAGGATCCACTTGCTTTTAGCATGAGAGGGTTGAGGGTCCACATACAAAACAAGTAGATGAATCCTTTGGTACCTATTTACTGAAGGGTCCATATTGATTAGTCTTAGGTCTCCAAAATAAAGTGCGATTGTCAACAAGTTTTATTGCTAAACAATACTGTGATGTGTCCATGAGTACCACAATATGTGCAAGTGAGCTTAGAAACAGTGGTAGTTGAAACTGTGTTGACATGCCTATTTGGTTTCTTTGAAAACCTATAAGTGAAAGCATGGTGATAATCGTGTTTCTTTTGTGCTTTCTGAGTTTTAGTCCTCTTAGGTGTATGTAGGACCGTTGAGCACTTCTAGAGGGGGGTGAGTAGAGTGTGTGTGCAGCGAAAAATAATCACCAATTAAAAATTAAGATTAACTATGGCAGTAAATATGAGACAATAAATAAATACAGCAAGAGATAGAGAGATCAAACTCAGTGACACAGCGATGTATACTGGTATCCCTCTGAGAGGACTAATCCAGTCTCGAGTACTCTTGCTCGATGTTAATCCACTATGGCACAAGCTAAATGAGAGCTTGTAGTCTCTTACAACACCGTGCTTGGTGACAAGTGCACGACCAACTTCACAACACCGTGCTTGGTGACGATCGTACGACCGGCTCCACAACAGGATAGTTGCTAAACTTTGGAACGACCTCTTTACAACTCTTGGACACCAAAAATTCTTAATCAACATAGATATTACTGGCTTTTGGCTAAGAGATGTATAGGTATAATTTGAAAGCTTTAGAACGTTTTGAAAACACTTGAAGAATAGAGAAGAGAAGATGAAGAGTGAATGAGTGATTTGAAATAAAAAATTATCTTCTATTATAGGTGTTTTCTGGGACCGAACTTGGACAGAGTTCGGGCAGAGTTTTGATGCAAATATTTCGCATAGAGACGTTGCTCACAGATTTGGAGGCAACTGAACCTTTGAATTTAAACTGGCCGAACTCGGGTAGAGTTCGGACCGAACTCGGGCAGAGTTCAGACCGAACTCGGTTTTGAGTTCTGTCAAGGAATTTTTGAAATATTTGTCAAAGAGCTGTTTTGTTAAAAAATAAAATGAGATATTTTGTAAAGATGAAAATGTAAATAGGTAGGCTCTTTTAGAAAATTGGACATGGATAAACCTAAGCCAGTATTACCTATTTGATTTTACAATATTAATCCTAGACTCAAATAAAAAATAAAATACAGAATAAATTGTAAAATGACTCGAACGAAAATCCATTGAATCTTTTGCTTGTTGATGCAGTACAACATTCGTTGATATTGATTTCATATATAGCCTGAAATAATTAGCAGCAGTTTGTATATTTTTGTGTATTGACTAAAGTGCATGTTGATTATCAAAATCGGGTGTGACCATGGAATGGGCCAACAATCTCCCCCATTTTGATAATTGACAAACTTTGAGTCTATACCAAAAATATATAAAAAAATAGAATAAAAAAAATACCTGAGATGATTGGTTTTGTTTTGTTTTGCTTGGTTATGTATAGCTCTTCTCCCCCTTTGTCAATATAACAATGACTTTGGCTCCCCCGTAAAGTGTGAAGCCAACAATAAAAACAAAAGATAAAGTGAAGCTAACAATAAAGAGATACATGAGCACAACATAAACAACTAATATAATAAGAAACAGCTGATAATACTGAAAGAAAATGTCACTAATAATCCAAAGTACAATAAAAAATAATAAAATGTCTAACTATGAAGTTTAGACATAAAAAAACTACATCAACTAAAAAGATCATCATCTAACTACTATCCACAAGCCAATAGCTGAGTCAGCATCACATAGTCGGATCATCACCGCCAGGAGCCTCTGGAGGAAAGTAGGCTGCAGTGGGATCGAATTACTGAAAGGATGCCTCATCTCCGAACCGAGGACCAGGGAAGTCTGGGTGAGGCAGAATGGTGATCGGACGAACTGGATCATGAGATAGGCTGTAGTGGAGATCAGCAAGCCCGTTCCGCAACACCTGGGCCTGATAAATGTGGCAAAACTCCGAATCAAGGTAACACTGATGACGTTGCGCAGAAACAACAACAAAGTCATCAAAGCGCTTGTAAAATCCTGGATCAAATCTCGGAGCAGGGGCTGGAGCAGGAGCAACATCATGATGAGGAGCCTCAGCATCTGGAGCATGCTGCTCCAGAAGGCAGAGGTGGAGCTGGGAATCTACGTGATCTGGTAAGCTCAACTGGAGTGGAGGAGTATGCACAGGTTTGAAGATCAATCTCAAACCGGCGGAAGATAACGGCCAGGTGCATAGGGTATACCAGATTGCGTCCTGTATTTCTGCAGTTCAGCATCCAGGCCATCATAGTCTTTGGAATAGAGAATGGAATACCAAAGTGGATGTGGTACAAGGCAGAAAGTTCTAAAAAGGTAACTTCATCAGTGGATCCTTTCTTAGGAAGGAGTACAGAGAAAATAAGTCGATGAAGTTCATAAAAATTTTGGTTCAAATTTTTAGAGAATACCCTACGAGGAACAGGGTTTGGATGACAGATTAGTTTCTTGAAGGAAGCAAGGGAGACATCTGCAGGAAATTGAACATGGTTGATATCTACTAGTGCCTCACAAATATCAGGAATATGAAAGAATTCACTAATATCAGTTGCACTGAACTCTAGTTCTTACCCAACAACGCAAGAATAAAAGTTTCTGTTATGTTTTACTTGCGAGTTACAGTAAAACATTCGGACAACATTGTCATAGATATTTTCTGCTACTTCGAAGAAATCTCAGTAGCCTAAGTGGTCGAATGTCGGAGCATACTCAAAAAATATAGTAAAATTGACAAAAGCTCCGAAACAAATTTTACGACTAGAAAAAGAGTCAAACCAGAGATCAGAGTACTCTTTGTCAGGAAATAAAGTAGAATCATAGTCCTCTGATCCTACTGGTCATGTTGGACTAAATAAACTGGCTGGTGTATAATCAGAAGAAGAGGAACCAGCTTGGGAAGTTGATCCTCGTTGACGCTTAGGAGCCATGAGAAAAGAAGGAGAAAAAACGGAGTACTTTTTTGAAAAGGAGAAGGAACAAGATTTGGAACGCCCACCAGATCTTCTAGAAACCTTGCTAAGATGAAAGATGAAGAAGTTTTGGAGAGGGAGGAGATGATTCCACGAGTTGATGAGTGAAAAGGATGGGTAAAAGAGTGGTATTTATAAGGGTTAGGGCCGACTGTTCGGTTCTGGAATTTAATACAGCGCCGACCGAACTCGGCCCAAATTCGGCCCAAAATCGGTCAGAGTTCGGCCAGAGTTCGGTCGCTTGTATTCCCGAGACAATAACAACAGCTTTGGTAATTGAAAAATCAACTTTATGACTTTAACTTCTCAATTTAGTAACAGTATTTATTTTGGGTTAGCTGTAGGGGTACTGTCCCATCTAACGGAGGTTCACCGGGGAACTCTTAAGTACCGCGTCGCTTCGACCGTAGTTGTGGTGACAGACAAACCCTTTTTAGGCTTGTTCACCAAAATAATTTATGTTAGATAAATTTAAAAGTTTCAAGTTATAAAATTTATTTTAAATACCGTACTACATTATGAATCTGAAAATTCAAGTATACCGAGCTGTCGCCTCATTATGTTAAACCGATCCTCAGCCAATGATTTTATGAATATGTCTGCTAGTTGATGATCTGTGTCAATAAATTCTAGACAGATATCCCCGTGTTGCTGATGATCACGTAAAAAATGATGACGAATCTCTATGTATTTTGTGCGTGAGTGACAGATAGGGTTCTTAGTCAGATTAATGGTGCTAGTGTTGTCACAATAAATAGGAATCTTAGTGTAGTGCAGATTATAGTCTTCTAAGGTTTGTTTCATCCACAAAATCTGAGTACAACAACAACCTGCGGCGATATACTCCGCCTCAGTAGTTGACAATGCTACGAAATTTTGTTTCTTGCTAAACCAAGAGACTAAGGCCTTTCCTAGGAAATGACATGTGCCACTGGTACTTTTACGGTCCACTTTGCACCCTGCAAAATTCGTATCCGAATAACCTATCAGGTCAAAGGATTTGGTTTTAGGATACCATAAGCCGACTGTAGAAGTTCCTTTAAGGTATCGGAAGATACGCTTAACGGCACTTAGATGTGATTCCTTAGGATTTGCCTGATAACGTGCACAGATGCAAACGCTAAACATAATATCAGGACGACTAGCAGTTAAATATAATAAACTACCAATCATACCTCGATACTTACGCTGGTCGACAGGTTTGCCACTTTTATCAGAATCAAGCTTTGTAGATGTAGCCATAGGAGTCCCGATTGGCTTTACGTTTTCGAAGTCATACTTTTTCAGTATGTCCTTCGTGTACTTAGCTTGGTTGATGAATGTTCCTTTTGAGTGTTATTTGATCTGAAGTCCTAGGAAGAAGTTTAGCTCTCCCATCATACTTATCTTAAATTCACTCTGCATACACTTAGCAGAATTTTGACAAAGTTTTTTGTTAGTAGAACTGAATATTATGTCATCTACATAAATTTGTACAAGGAAAATATCATCATTCAAAGATTTGATAAACAAGGTAGTATCAACTTTTCCTTTTGAAAAACCATTATCAAGTAAGAAGGCACTTAGGCGTTCATACCAAGCACGAGGTTCTTGTTTGAGTCCATATAGTGCTTTCTTAAGCTTGAAGACGTGATCAGGTTTTTGAAAATCTTCAAAACCAGGGGGTTGTTTCACAAAAACTTCCTCTTTTAAAAAACGATTTAAAAATGCACTTTTCACGTCCATTTGAAATAATTTAAAATCATTAAAGCATACAAATGCACAAAACATGCGGATGGCTTCTAGTCTAGCAACAGGAGCATAAGTCTCATTATAATCAATTCCTTCTTCTTGATTATAATCTTGTGCCACTAGACGTGCTTTGTTGCGTAGAACTTGTCCATCTTCACTGAGTTTATTTTGGAACACCCATTTGGTACCAATTATCGATTGACCAATAGGTTTAGGAACGAGTTCCCAAACTTGGTTTCTCTCAAATTGATTTAGTTTCTCTTGCATGGCATAAATCCAAAACTCATCAGAAAAAGCATCATCTAAATTCTTAGGTTCTATTTGAGAAATAAATGCTACATTTGCTGCTATTTCAGAATCTTTAAGAGAGGAGCGTGTACTTACACCTTTAGATACATCACCTATAATGAGCGTTTCTGGATGATCTGGCAAGAATTTTAATGAATCAATCTTTTGGGTCAGATCTTCCACAGAACTCTTCTTAGTCTTTGCATGTGTATCTTCATCATCACTGTCGCTAGATCTGTGACTATTTAGCTCATCAAAAGTAACATTAATAGATTCTTCAACAATCATAGATCTTTTATTAAAAATCCTATATCCCTTACTCTTAGCAGCATATCCGAGAAATATCCCTTCATCTGTTTTAGAGTCGAACTTTTCCAAGTTATCCTTGGTGTTCAGGATAAAACAACGACATCCAAAAACTTTAAAATAAGAAATGTTTGGAATCCTTCCAAACCAAAGCTCATATGGTGTTTTCTTCGAGATTGGTCGAATTAACACCCTATTCAAAACATGACAGGCTGTACTAACAGCTTCTGCCAAAAAATACTTAGAAAGATTATGCTGATTCAGCATGACTCTAGCCATTTTGCTTAGAGTATGATTTTTTTGCTCCACAACACCATTCTGTTGGGGAGTTCTAGGACAAGAAAATTCGTGGTAATATCCACTATCATTATAAAACTTTTTGAAATAAGAATTTACGAATTCGCCACCATGATCAATTCGGATACGAGTAATCATGAAGCCTTTTTTGTTTTGTACCTTTTTGCAAAATATCTAAAATTCAAAAATAATATCAGTTTTGTTTGATAAAAAGTAAACCCAAGTAAAACGAGAGAAAATATCAACAATAACAAAAGCGTAGAGCTTACCGCCAAGACTAGCGACTCTACTAGGTCCAAATAAATCCATATGAATTAACTGCAAAGGTCTAGAAGTACTTACATCGTTGATGGATTTAAAAGTAGACCTATGTGCTTTGTTCTTTTCACAGTCAGCACATACCATATCTCTCTTGAATAGAATATCGGGGAGTCCTTTTACCAACTTCTTAGTACTGAGTCGTGAGATAGTATCCATATTTGTATGTCCTAGTCTCATGTGCCATAGCCAGCTTTCATCTAGATTAGCTACTAGGCATCTACCTGCATTATTAGTATTCTCCAAAAAGAAAACATAAATATTGTCTTCTCTAATCCCTTTATATACGGGATCACCAGATGACATATCATATATGGTATATTTATTTTTCACAAAATTGATACCATAATCGTTATCGGCCAAATGACTTATGCTCAGTAGGTTATGTTTCAATTCTGTTACTAGATAAACATCTTTTATTACTGGATAAGGAAAAATACCTACAGTACCATTACCAATAATATTACCTCTCAAATTATTTCCGAAGGAGACATATCCTTCTTTCTTTATCGATAGCGTAGCGAACAAAGATGCATCACCGGTCATGTGTTACGAACATCCACTATCGAGGATCCATTTGCTTTTAGCATGAGAGGGCTAAGGGTCCACCTACAAGACAAGTAGATGAATCCTTTGGTACCCATTTACTGAAGGGTCCATTCTGATTAGTTTTAGGTCTCTAGAATAAAGTGTGATTGTCAACAAGCTTCCTTGCCAAACAATACTGTGATATGTGTCCATGCGTGCCACAATAAGTGCAAGTAAGTTTAGAACCAGATGTGGTCAAAACTGTGTTTACATGCTTGTTTGGTTTCTTGGAGAACCTATAATTGAAAGCATGATGATAGTCGTGTTTCTTCTGTGCTTTCTTATTTTTAGTCCTCTTAGGTATATGCTTAGCATTAGGACTAAACTTAGGTTGTGTCATAGGTATTGCCTGTTTGCCTAACTTGATTTCTAACTTTTTAGAAATCTCAATAGACTCTTCATATCTAGCAGTCATATCTGAGAGTCTTTGTTCTGTAACTAAGTGCTTCTTCTTCTCTATGTCATACAATTCTTGCATCTTGACATAGTCTCTTTCTTTCTTTTCAATCTTGAGGATAGCCTCATGATAGTCTACTTTGAGTTTGGCTATCTCTTCCGTGTTACCGGTAGTAGACATCACTTTAATATCTTCAATAAGATTGGACAGTCTAGCTATCTCGGTTGTGTATGCCTTAATCTCTTTTCGAGATTGCTTATACTTGTCAATCACAGTTTTATGATCTTTAAGTAATTCGCTAAAGGCATTTTCTAATTCATCGAAAGTAAAATCATCATATAGAGGGTTTGAAAATACCTTATCAAATGCCATAAGACAGACATTGGCATTGCTGCAGGGTCTGTCTTCTTCTTCTTCTGTATCACAGGCATCACTTTCATGCCAGATAGTTGTGTTGGCATACTTTCGACCGGATGTTGCTTTTCTGTTTGATCTTGATCTGTCATATGGACTGCTTTTCTTTGAAGTTGGACAGTCCTTCATGTGCCCTGTCTTCTTGCATCCAAAGCAAATAGTTTCATCTTCATTGCTTTCTTGGACATCTCTCTTCCTTTTGCTTGATTTCTCAAACTTTAGAAATTTTCTGAAGTTCTTCACAAGTAGGGCTTGTTCATCACCACTTGATGATTCTTCATCAGAGTCATTGCATGTTAATTTTCTTGCTTGAGCTTTGAAAGCAATAGATTTTTCTTTTGGTGTTGCTTCTTCAAACTCTTGCAAATCAAGTTCATGGGTCATGAGCTTGCCCATCAGTGTTTCTAAGGACACAGTGGTGAGATCGTTTCCTTCAATAATTGCTGTGGCTTTTGGATTTCAGTTCTTGGTTAGAGCCCGCAGCACTTTTCTGATCTTCTCATGATTGCTGTAATTCTTACCAAGAGATTGCAAAGGATTAGTTATATCAAAAAAACGTGTAAACATCTGTGTAATTGACTCACCGGGTTTTATCTTGAAAGATTCATATTCCTGTGTTAGTCTACTAATTTTGGATTCCTTCACTTGGAAAGTACCTTCATGAGTTACCTCAAGAAGTTTCCAAATTTTGTGAGACGTTTTACAGGTTAAAACTCTGTTGAACTCCGTTTTGTCAATTGCACAGAATAGTGCATTGATGGCACGAGCATCTAGACTAGCCTTAGCTTTTTCATCTTCAGTGTATTTGTCATGAGGCTTGTCTACAAGCTGGCCTTCAACCACTGTGGGTGCTGGTTTCTTATAACCATCAATGACTATAGACCAAAGATCAAAGTCAAGAGATTTTAAGAAGAAAGTCATCCGTGTTTTCCAATAGGTATAATTTGTACCATCAAAAAGTGGGGGTCTATTTGTGGATTGCCCTTCACCGTTGAATATTGAATTAACGGCTGCCATATATAATCTCTGAGGTTTGTTATATAAGAATATAACCTGCTCTGATACCAATTGTAGGACCGTTGAGCACCTCTAGAGGGGGGTGAATAGAGTGTGTGTGTGTAGCGAAAAATAATCACCAATTAAAAATTAAGATTAACTATGGCAGTAAATAAGAGACAATAAATAAATGCAGCAAGAGATAGAGAGATCAAACTCAGTGACACAACGATGTATACTGGTATCCCTCTGAGAGGACTAATCCAGTCTCGAGTACTCTTGCTCGATGTTAATCCACTATGGTACAAGCTAAATGAGAGCTTGCAGTCTCTTACAACACCGTGCTTGGTGACAAGTGTACGACCAACTTCACAACACTGTGCTTGGTGACGAACGTACGACCGGCTCCACAACAGGATAGTTGCTAAACTTTGGAACGACCTCTTTACAACTCTTGGACACCAAAAATTCTAAATCAACATAGATATTACTGGCTTTTGGCTAAGAGATGTATAGGTATAATTTGAAAGCTTTAGAACGTTTTGAAAACACTTGAAGAATAGAGAAGAGAAGATGAAGAGTGAATGAGTGATTTGAAACAAAAAATTTTGTTCTATTTATAGGTGTTTTCTGGGACCGAACTCGGACAGAGTTCGGGCAGAGTTCTGATGCAAATATTTTACATAGAGACGTTGCTCGTAGATTTGGAGGCAACTAAACTTTTGAATTTAAACTGACCGAACTCGAACCGAACTCGGTTTTGAGTTCTATCAAGGAATTTTCGAAATATTCAAAGAGCTGTTTTGTTAAAAAATAAAACGAGATATTTTATAAAGATGAAAATGTAAATAGGTAGGCTCTTTTAGAAAATTGGACATGGATAAACCTAAGCCAGTATTACCTATTTGATTTTACAATATTAATCCTAGACTCAAATAAAAAATAAAATATAGAATAAATTGTAAAATGACTCGAACGAAAATCCATTGAATCTTTTGTTTGTTGATGCAGTATTACGTTCGTTGATATTGATTTCACATATAGCCTGAAATGATTAGCAGCAGTTTGTATATTTTTGTGTATTGACTAAAGTGCATGTTGATTATCAAAATCGGGTATGACCATGGAATGGGCCAACAGTGTATGCTTAGCATTAGGACTAAACTTAGGCTGTGTCACAGGTATTGCCTATTTGCCTAACTTGATTTCTAACTTTTTAGAAACCGCAAAAGACTCTTCATATTTAGTAGTCATGTCTGAGAGTCTTTGTTCTGTGACTAAGTGCTTCTTCTTCTCTATGTCATATAACTCTTGTATTTGACATAGTCTCTTTCTTTCTTATCAATTTTAAGGATAGCCTCATGATAGTCTACTTTGAGTTTGGCTATCTCTTCTGTGTTACCGGTAGTAGACGTCTCTTTAATATCTTCAATAAGACTGGACAGTCTAGCTATCTCGGTTATGTATGCCTTAATCTCTTTTCGAGATTGCTTATACTTGTCAAGCATATTTCTGTGTTCTTCAAGTAGTTCGCGAAAGGCATTTTCTAATTCATCGAAAGTAAAGTCGTCATACAAAGGGGTTGAGGATACCTTATCAAAATCCATAAGACAGACATTGGCATTTTTGTAGGGTCTGTCTTCTTCCTCTGTATCACTGGCACCACTTTCATGCCAGATATTTGTGTTAGCATACTTTCGACTGGTTGTTGCTTGTCTGCTTGATCTTGATCTATCGTATGGACTACTTTTCTTCGAAGTTGGACAGTCCTTCTTCATGTGCCCTGATTTCTTACATCCAAAGCATATTGTTTCATCTTCATTGCTTTCTTGGATATCTCTCTTCCTTCTGTTTGATTTCTCAAATTTTAGGAATTTTCTGAAGTTCTTCAGTAGTAGGGCTTGTTCATCACCATTTGATGATTCTTCCTCAGAATCATTGCATGTAGATTTTCTGGCTTGAGCTTTAAAGGCGATATATTTTTCCTTTGGGGTTGCTTCTTCAACAATTGCAGATCAAGCTCATGGGTCATGAGCTTGCCCATCAGTATTTTTATAGACATGGTGGTGAGATCGTTTCATTCAATGATTGCTGTTGCCTTTGGGTTCCAGTTCTTGGTTAGAGCCCGTAGCACTTTTCTGATCTTCTCATGATTGCTGTAATCCTTACCAAGAGATTACAAAAGATTAGTAATATTAAGGAAATGTGTGAACATCTATATAATTGACTCACCGAATTTCATCCTAAAATATTTATACTCCTGTGTTAGTCTACTGATTTTAGATTCCTTCACTTGGGAAGTACCTTCATGAGTTACCTCAAGAAGTTTTTAAATCTCGTGAGACGTCTTACATGTTAAAACTCTGTTGAATTTTGTTTTTTCAATTGCACAGAATAGTGCATTGATGGCACGAGCATCTAGACTAGCCTTTGCTTTTTCAGCCTTTGTATATTTGTTATGAGGTTTGACTACAAGTAAGCCATCAACTACTGTAGGTGCCGGTTTCTTATAACCATCAACAACTATAGACCAAAGATCAAAGTTAAAAGACTTTAAGAAGAAAGTCATCCGTGTTTTCCAGTAGGTATAATTAGTACCATCAAATAGTGGAGGTCTATTTATGGATTGCCCTTCACCGTTGAATATTTATTTTACGACTTCCATATATACTCTATGAGGTTTGTTATATTAGAATATAACCTGCTCTGATACCAATTATAGGACCGTTGAGCACCTCTAGAGGGGGAGGGGTGAATAGAGTGAGTACGAGTGCAGCAAAAAATAATCACCAATTTAAAAATTATAAACATATAACTATGGCAGTGAATAGGAGACAGTAAATAAATATAACAAGAGATAGAGAGATGAAACTCAGTGACACAGCGATATATACTAGTATCCCTCTGAGAGGACTAATCCAGTCTCGAGTACTCTTGTTCGATGTTAATCCACTAAGGCATAAGCTAATTGAGAGCTTGCAGTCTCTTACAACACCATGCTTGGTGATAAGTGCACGACCAACTTCACAACACCGTGCTTGATGACGAGCGCACGACCGGTTCCACAACAGAGATAATTTCTGTACTTTGAACAACCTCTTTACAACTGTTGAGAACCAAAAGACTCTAGATCGAATAGATATTACTGGCTTTTGGCTAAGAGTTGTGATATGAAAGATTTTGATCGGATAAAAATACTTATTGAAGAGAGAAGAAAGATAAATTGAATGAGTGATTTGGAATGCAAAATTCTCTTGTATTTATAGGTATTTTTTAAGACCGAACTCGGATAGAGTTCTGATGCAAAGATTTTGCATATGAACGTTGCATGCAGATTTGGAGGCAACAAATATTTAAAATTTAAACTGACCAAACTCGGTCAGAGTTTGGACCGAACTCGGCTTGAGTTCTGTCTAAGTAAAAATGTTAAACATTTGTAAAATATTGTTGCAAAATGGAATTGAACTTTTTGGTGGATGGATTATGGATAGGTAGGCTGTATAGAAAAGTGAACTATGATTAACCTAAGCCAGTATTACCAGTCGATCTTACAATTTATATCCTAGACTCAATAAAAATAAAATACATAATAAATTGTAAAATGACTCGGACTAGATTCCCATAAAAGTAAGCTTCACACTGATGATTTATGTGCTTTGATGATGCAGTAGTGTCACTACCCCATTTTTGTTTGAGGTTATTTTGGTCATTTGGGATTTGTTTTGAATTTTTTTGATTTATTGAATTGGTGATTTCTATTTTTGACTTTTGCTAATTGAGATTTTGTAGACTGACCTAGAAGTTGACCCTAGCTATGGTGACTTGGTTAGCATGGTGTGACCCTAGTCTAACTTAAGTCAACCTCATTTTAGTCATTTAGAAACTAGTTTGAAATAGGAGAAATTAAGAATAGGTTCATGACTTATGACTTGTGATTTTAATTCCATGACTTATGAAACTTGCCCCATAGGCCCATTAGTGAAACTCTAACCCTAACCAAGCCATAGTGGCCGGCCACACCTAGGTAATTCCCCCATATTTATACTCTTATTCCTTTGTTCTTGCCTCTTTTGTGTTGTTTCACATTTTGAAGAAAGAGGTAAAGAGCAATCTTTCCCAATCCATAAATTTCTCATTTCAATTCCTTTTTGACCTAAATCTTTTGCAATAGATTCTAATCATCCTCTATTTGATATTCATGGAGAGTGATTTCAGTTTGTGAGCAATTTGGAGGATTTGGCTAGCAACAGAAATCAATCGATTTGGGGCTTTTCTTGATCATTTGCAACCTATAGGTAAATCCTTCAAATTTTATTTTAATTCTATTTTCTTTGTATGGTAGCCTTGATCTAGGTCTCCCATAGCTGTCCCTCAAGTTTGGTTGGAGATCGTGTCCATTTCGTGTCCGTATCGGACACATATCAGTGTTAGAGTGCATGTGTTTGATGAAATGCTTGAAAGGACTGAAAACTTATAATTTTGAAAACTATTTTAACAAACTTGTAGTGCTATATATATATACTTTGATTTCGTAATTGTTTGATTTGATCTCTGACACGAATTGTGTCATTTTGGACATGGAAACACGCTGCACGAGGCTCGTACGGCTCCCCTGCTGCTCGAGTCCTCTGAAGGACACGACACGACACTTGGACACGTGCCACTTGACACAGAGGTGGAGGTACTGTCTGACACGACTCCCCTAAAACCTCGTCGTATGTCGTGTCGTATCGAGAGAGGAATCGTGAGTGCACTGATTTTGTACTGCACTACTTCAGGCAAATTTTTGGCTCTGATACACATGTTTTGACACGACATGGGGACACAGTGCAGGACGGCACGAGTGTAGCCCTATGTGGGGCGAACACATGGGCACGAGCACGAGTCGTGTCGTGTCCATTGTTGCATGCACGAGGCTGCTTGTGCAGTATTCCGATACACTGTGTAATTTTATGTTTGAACACCTTGTGTCCTGATTTTTGGACACGAACGTATCCCCATGATACATATTATATCCCTATATGTCTGTATATATCTCCTTGATATGGGTTTGGGTTTTTGAATGCAAATTTTGTTTCGAATTGGGTTTCCCTAATTTTTTTGATACACAGTGTACTAATTCGATTTTTCTGAGATTTTGATTATACTTTTTTAACTGATTTGTTGATGTTTAATGATCATGAAAAGTTCATTTCCATATCTGAGTGATTATATACATGATAGGTTTTCATGATTAACAAAGGAATTGGTTGTGAGATTTTTAACTGAACTGTTATGCTAAACTGCATTTCCTGAGTTAATACACTGTTTTAATACACTAATATGTATAATAACGGGACACACACATTTCCTGAGACACATTTGGACTGATGTGTAAATTGGAATTCCTGAGAACTGATTTCCTGAGTTTTGACACCCATTTACTGTATACAATTCACTGAAACTGAGTTCATACATTACACACACATATATGTGAATCATCCCCACCCATTTGACATACACACACCCAACCCATTTATTGCTACACAGTTTTTCTAAGAATACTATTTTCTATAATGTATACAAACACACATTTCAAACCAATGTATCACACTACACACGCACGCACAGGTACACATTTGTACACTGTTTCCTGAACACACCCTAGTACCTACTGTCACTGACACAAATGTTCACACACACACACACAAGCATGAGCCACTTGACACACTGACACATATATGCTTGAACTACATTCGACACTGTTTTCCTATTTCCATATTACATCAATGATTTCCTATTATCCTAAACTATCATTGTGTACTTTAAATTCCTGAGAATGCATGTACATTGCACTGTTAACTCATTCACACATTTCAAATCTGAAATATATTGACACACACATGGTTACACATGTAAACCTGTGTATGTAAACTATTTTTTCCCTGAGATTTGACACACACATTAATCTACACACAACACCCTAGCCTAATATCCCCACACACACTATTCACTAATTTCTGAACCCTACCACACATATCACATTACTCAAACACACTCTTTACTGTTACATATTCACACACACATATGCCTAAATCTGAGAACAAAGGTAGCCCTATAGCCTATGTTCTCTACACACACACACATGGTTACACCCTAGCCTATGTTCCATACACACACACTCATGTGTCACTCACACACACTCATGTGTCACTCACACACACACTACATATATGCACACACTGTCCTTCTTTCTCTCTCTCTAATTATGTATATATATAATATCCCTAATTGGCAAGATAAATATGTAATATATGGTGTATGTGCATATTGTCTATAATGTAATATATATATGTAATGTTGCTTATATTAAAATAGTATATATATAGTATGTGGAAGTAATATATTACCAATATAGATTGTATTGGCCTATGTAGCCTATGGCACATAGCCTATGTAGATTCCTATATTATAGCCTATGTATATATGGCATGTATACACATGTGATTTGTGTGTTGATAGACTTGTAAGGCTTTGTGATGATGTGTACTTGCTAGAATAGGCTGGCTAGGCTTAGTAAGACTTGTTTGGGTTAGGCTTGACCTCTAGTTTGACTAGTGTAGTTGACTAGAGTTGACCAAATGTTGACTTTAGCCTATATTGACCCAAACATCATGTAGAATGCATTGTAGCAGTCTATTTTACTAGTTTGGACATGTTGTGACTTGTATTGTTCTATAAGAGCCATACACCACTCCTCAGACAGTATATTCTCTTCAGATATTCAGGATACCAGGCGAGTACATTCTCTGATCATTTTATATCTTGTTTAGGATTTATTCTTACTTTAGATTACTTTACTTGATGTTGACACGTTGGTAACACGGATTAGTACTATATGGATCCCTTCATGAGATGTTATCCCCTCGGGAGCATCAGATACTCATACCTCGTATGTTTCACTTACATCATGTATCTCATGCTTCTACTATCATGAATCTTTTATGTATCAGCTTGTGATTCCTGTACTCTCATGAATCACAGAGCCTTCACAAATCTATTCATGAATCACTCTTTATGAGCCAGTAGCGTAGTCATGAATCTTAACGTAACGTGACTGGATCCTTGTGTATTAATTGGGGATGGGGGAGTAGAACTAAACATGTAAATAATTCCAAAGTAGTATAGTCATGAATCACCTCTTTAGTATAGTCATGAATCACCTCCAGCTGTTCACATGTTTATCTTTTACTCTGAATCACTAGTCACTGATTGTTCTCTATATATTATAGCTATTTACTTACAGCTCTCGCTCTTTTATATCATGTTGTTCTTTCAGTTTTATGTATCTTACTCTCTAGCATGTTTATATTTCCTAACCTGTTATGATTTATATGAGATGTATTGTGCTCGCTCCTATCCTGACTGGACCTGTTGAAAATATTACAGAGGATGAAGATGAGGCGCTCTGTACCACATTATGGGACTACCCTAGAGGATTGTTGTGACCTGGATCAGCAGTAGGATCCCTTAGCAGTGGATGACGCATCGTTAATTTAGATGAGTGACTTTCAGTTGTACTTATTTACACTCTGGATTACTGTATTTGAGATTTGTGATATTTTCTGGATTTGTGATATCTTAGACACGTAGACTTCTATCTGTTTTTATCTCTTGTGGATTCATTTCATATCTATCTATCTTATCGTTTTCTGCCTTAGATGTGATTGAGATTGTATTCTGCTATGTCACCTCCATTCAGAGTGTATATACTGTACATGTATCTTATATTGTTAGATGATTGACCTAGGACAGCGTTCTACCGCTGACACTGCGGCGTAGGCTGGACGTACCCACTTCTCGTGCCCTTACTCTAGGGTGCGGGTCGTGACAAGTAGTACGCTTGTTGATATTGATTTCATAAGACCTAAAATGATTAGCAGCAGTTCGTATATTTTGTGTATTGACTTAAGTTTATGTCGATTATTAAAATCGGGTGTGACCATAGAATGGGCCAACAAAGACATGATGTCGTACAAGTCTGGAGTTGCACTTGTACAAGGTAAGAACGTGCACCTTTGTGTTATTTCAAAACATTTAAAAATAAGCCACATTTGTAGAGACAATGAGTACACAAAATAGGAAGAAATAATATTCATTTTATTGATAATTATAGCCAAAATACAACTTTTCTCGGTACTATTTGAAATGCCTCTTCGGCTACATTGATTCATGAAAAGAAATACAACTGATAGGCTGCCATGAAATAACTTCTCATTCCATACATCATGCCCCTTTAGTACTTTGAAAATTAAGCAACAATCTTTGAAAGCTCTGTAATACTTTGTGTATCTTTATTGAAAGTAACTTTAAAGTAATAGCAATTTAGAAAGCCTTAATTTCCATGTGCTCTTGTGCCTTCTCCAGCACCTATGGAGGAGGGGTCAGCACATTATAACAATGCGCTGGTGAGCCCCGTTGGCCCACTCGGCTAAACCGATATTTTGAATTAATAACAAGTATTTTAAACCATGAGATTTATTATGGGACTAGAAGTTCACATCAATTCATAGTGAGGCAACATGATATTATATGAAAGCAATTGTTTACTTTACCATAGGCCGAATCCAGCTTTCTGCATAAGAAACAGGATAATAATAATACTTACCGCCCCTGCACAAAACATTGATTAACATGCATCCTTACAACATGACCAACGGTACTAGTACACCATTTTGAACGTTGCCATATAGGACTTCGTAAGGTAGTCGGCACGCCATTTCATCGGGTTACAAGCCCAAACGAAATATTCCGATACCACGTACCCTTAAAGTGCATTTACACTTCCCCCATGGTCAGATCGGTCCCAGCGCTATGCATACCGTCTGAGGAAGCAGTCACCCCTTGTATTCAAGTTGTCCATGACCATGCAAATGCGTGTCTGACTCGATAAGCATAGTGTGCATGGTATAATATTGAAACTAAAGAGATAATATGTTCATTTCTCCATATTTTATATTCTATCATCTCAGACATCAATTTGTCTTATTTCAATGTTTATTTTATCGCAGTGTTTCAATATTCAAGGGACAAGCATCATTTCAATGTTTATATGGCAATTCATTCATTAGCAGAGTGTTAGCAACAAATCGATTCATTCAATGTTCGTATCTCTAGCTTCTTAGTGGTATTGACTTGTGGTATTAGCATCATGTTATCGATCAACGGATGTTGTAAGACAATTTATTTAGTTCGCATGAAGGAGTAGCTAGAGGGACAAAACTACCACAGAGATCCACACTCACCAATTAGAGAATTATCGAGAGAGAGGAACACTTGTGCGTTTAGCTTTCTATCACACATCCGTTTCCAATGGTACCAAAAGTTTGGTTAATACTCATTCTCGTTATGTTCCCTTCTCTCAGCTCTTCTGTAGTACAGAGAGACGGTGAGGACGGTAAGGTGTGAAGCTTAAGATTTGAAGGAGCCGACGTTCGAGGTACAGTGTGATGAACTTCACCCGAAGATACCCGTTGAGGGGGTATACTTGATTCTCCATTGGCCCCTGGTTCGGGACTGGTGAAAAAGGTGCCCTTGCTAATGGTTGAGATGCCAGAGTGGTCCAAATCTTAAATACCATTTGAGTCAAGGATTGCTTGGTGGCAGAGAGGGTTTTGAGGCTTCCTTCCAGGGTATACATACGTTGTACGATGTCCGTAGCTGGAGCATCTGACTCTCCTTCATCACCACCCCCAGCCATGTAGACTGGCATAACATGGGTGAAAGTAGATGGATTGGTTGAGGCTTCGCTTTCGACCTCACTTTCCTGCGAAAGAGCTTTCCCTTCTGAGACCTCGTACTAGCTACCTCCAGCTACCTCGGGATTGGTTCCTTGGAGAACGTCCTCATATTCAAGCGGAGGGTTGTCATGAATAGCAGGAGTTTGATCACTCCCAGCTGATGCTTTCGCTAGAACCTTTTTCCTTAACCGGGTGCTCTCAAACACCCATGAGGACGGGACCATCGTTTTGCTTTTCTTTGGCTGACTCTTGGACGATGCTGCTGAGGTCGAGGGATTGGTTGTTGTCTTTTTCTCTGATAAATGGAAGATGGAGATAACATGGCAAGAAGCGACCTTGGGCTCTAACTCATCTTCAACTGGCACCTTCTTTTCGAGACGATGTCGAATGAGTGTAACAGATTGCAGTAGCTGGAACACAGAATGCCTGGATGATGGAGCCGTTGTTTTGCAACATCAACAGTTGATGGTGACCATGGCACAAGTGTGCCCCACGAGGATGTATCGTACTTAATGGTCCGCTCTCCTGATTTGCGTTTGTGAGTGATCACATTATGCAAATCATGAGGGGAGAGTTTTACTTTCACATCCCCTTCAGGCGCATGGCGAGGCCAAGTATCAGGGTGGTCATGTGAATGCTACATCCCTGATCCAGTTCCAGCGTATGAGATACGCCCAGATTATTGGTGGGGGGAGAAACATGTACTACGACTTGATCCCACTTCATGCGCACAACCCACGTGGGCGCATGGGTTCAAAGTCACAAGTTTTGTCTCGTACGACTTGGTTCCAAACGTAGAAAATACACCCAAGCGAGATGAAGACTTTGAGAGTTGGCTCGTATCTGGTGCAAACGTACCCGAGTCAACTATTTACAGTTTACCATTGGCAGCGTACATGATTTGAGCGCACATCTCTGGTTCACTGTGGGCATAGCACATTTGGGGCGCATGGCCCGTGCTGCCTTAGATTTTTTCGTACCAACCCACGAAGGCGTATAGTACTCAGAATCCAACTCATCCTCGCCACGACAGCGAGTGATTCTGTCAAATACATAGGCCCTCTCCTGCACGCCAGAGTTCATGTGCGGGAAGTTAGATACGCCTTTGTTTCGTCGGTGCAACTTCTTCGACTGGAGAGAGGACAATTGGGGAATACAGTCAATACTGCATTTCCCTGGCAGATGTACTGTACTGACGGGCGCATCTTGCTTGCGGAGAACGTCAACAGGAAGGGTGGGATCCGGTGGTGTATCCCCTTCAGAGGTGGTGCTCGGCGTATCTCCTTTGCACACCCAGGCTTGGCGAGTCTTCTTCGGCTTTGGCAGCCGTTTCGAAGGACTTGCACTGCCTTCAGAGATGAACTCCTCATACGCCTGTTGATTGAGGCGTACCACAAGTGTCTTATGGGAGGAGCCAAGCTTGATGTCATCGGATTGCGACATAACTTTCTCGTCAGAAGATAAAGAAGTCCCCAACAGAGTCGCCAGCTTGTTTGCCATCGAAAATACGACAAGATTTTGTTGAATAAAACTTTGGTATTTCAATTACAAATAGAACAATATAATATGTAGGACTTAGACGTAGTCCTAGGAGCATACTTTTGTTTTTATCTGGGAACTATATCGGTGGAGCGAGTGGTAATGCGTTGACTCCATTGAGGATCTGACGACGATCTTGGATTCTCTGAAGGTCTGGGCTGCTCTGGATGCCAAAGCGTTTGGAGAAGAAGTAGATGTTACGTGTCTCTTTTTGTCTCTGTAGGTAGATATGATGATCTATCTGTCTGTGTGTATATGTGGATAAAGGAATGATCCTTCTATTTATAGGCAGCAGATGGTCTGCTTATGCACGCATATGTAGGATGCGCCTGTACGTGGAAATGCCACGTAGCTGATGCTGTGGGACCCATGGACGATACGCCCTGAGTTGAAGCTGAATCTTGTTTGAACTGCACTGTTGGGCTGCGGTGGAGCTGACACGTGGCAGTTGCGAAGATTCAGCCTATGCTGAGATCTTGGGAGGTTAGCACCCATTCGTAGGTAGAACTGAGTCAAATGACATATGGCGCATGTTCATGGCTCAAAGATCTTGGATTTGGTGGAGGGTGATCTGTCAGGATGCGCCTAGGATCTGACGCATGGGGTGACTTGGTCTATGACTTTTAGGGGTCACAGACAAGTCTGGGCGCATGGCTTCTGAAGCGCATGCAGAGCTTCGAGTACATAACTGTGGAGGCGCATGCAAAGATTTGACTTCTGTTATTTGGGATCAGGAGTAACTCGGGGGCACATGGCTTTTGAGGGCATACAAATTGCTAGGCTCATGGTTGTGGAGGCGCATGCAAGTGATCGGTCGGCCACGTGGCAAAGACAGTTGTAGCCGACAAAAGCAAGTAATAATGATGCTGACATCTGCGGCTCTTCATTTTCTGTAAAAAGTTGCCAACCGTTTATTCTTTGGGGAACGTATTGCCGACTCTGTCACATAGCATTAAATGCTTGATGGGTGACGAGTTGTATTAGGCGCATCAAATTGTGCCCCACTAGGCGCATGGGTCTATGTCCCATTGGACGCATCGCTACGGAGCGCATGGTGCTGACGGCACATCTCCGCAAGGCGCATCCTTATTGGCTCGTTTGTTGCGTTCTTCAAGGCGTTAATGGCTGTTTTGACTTGACTGAATACGAAGAGGCAGATTCATTAGCATTATGTAAACCCACTTTCCAATTTTTTTTAATATGATTTACCATATGGCTATTTGGGGTTATGTTTGGGACCCAATATTTTATTTAGGTTCTAGAACCTCAAAAACTATTTTCTAAATTATTTGAATTTTTTTGGTATTTTCTGGAATTACTTTGATAATAAAATATAAAAAAACCTATTTTTAGGACTTCTGGAATTTATTGTGCTAGCCTAAGAGCAAATATTGACCCCAAATATTTTTTAGGGTTCATTACGTATTTTATATTTTCTAGAATTTTTCATAATTTTTGGGAGTATTTAAGTATTTATTTATTAAGGTTTATATATTTTTAAAGGCTTCCAATATTTATTATGAGGCTATTTGGAACTAATATGAGGGAAAGCATTTTATTTATATTCTAGAAGGTTAAATATATTTTCTAAAAATTTTCTGGAATTTTTAATATTTTATTTGAGTTTATTTGGCTCTCAAATGATTTGTAAATCATTTTCTGAATTTAAATCAGCATTTACCCAGTCAGCAGGCCAATCAGCATCCAGTCAGCGCCCCCTGGCCCACCTGTCGGCGCCAGAATGAGTCAGCACCACCTCTCTCTCCTATATATATATATATATATATATATATATATATATATGTTATTAATTCAAAAAAATATATATGTTATTAATTCACGAAAACCTAGAAATTTCAGCCGCCTTTTTGAGAGAGAGTTCTAGTAGAGATCTCGACTTCCCGAGGCGATTGCCGTCAACCCCGACATGATTTTAGCGTGCCGTTTTTTATTAGATTCTTCTCGAGGTAAATTTTTGAATATATAATTTATTTTCGTATATATTATTCCTAAATTTCTAAAAAATTCGTAGAGTACTAGTTATCCAAAATTTGACACGTTTCGGTATTTTCGAGATTTCGGGAGAACCAGAAATCGAAATCACGATCCGTTTAAAGTTTCAGAAAGCTAACACAGAGTTCTATGACATATATAGTTTTCAAAAATTATTTTGTTCATATAGTAGTTTAGTTATTCTGTTGAACTCAGAATTGATCGGTTGATCACCGTTTTGGTCACGATTAGCCATAACGACGATATCTTTTGACCAAAGTGTAATTTTGTGGCACGGTTGATTCCAACGCACTCTTGACCAACGCACTCTTGACACTAAAATCTACCAAGCTGCACTTTTGACTAGATAGTCAACGACACGCCTCAATTTACGTGCCATAGTTTCCAAAAATTGGAAACATAACTTTTGATGGCCAAACTTGTATGTTTAGATTATATTTAGATTATTATTAGGTTAAATGATATTTTTAAGTAATTTATTCTAGATTATTAGATTAGTAACCCAACTAGTCGCTATTACATGAATTTAGAACTAGAACACTAGAATTAGTTTGTGGTTTTCGTGCACGGTTCGTGGTGCGATATGTGTTATAGGTTGACAGCTTCTAGATTGGCAACTCCCTCGTCCTCGACTTGTGACTTCGATTTGTGCAAGGATTCAGGCAAGTACAATATTGCATTTATGTTTTAGTTCATTATAATGTTTTCTCTATCGTTTCCTTGTTTGATATCCCATTGAGACATTGCTTGATATTTCGTTGAGACACGATAGTGACACTGTAGTTATTGTATCCTTCTTAGTGTATCATTGATCATTATTGATTGTTAGAGAGTCGGGAGGGGAAATACTTAGTAAATACGTGAACAAACCCAACTATTTTGATTGTGGATAGCTAAGTCCTACACCCCACGTATGAGTTACCGTACCGTATTATTGTGGATAGCCATCGTATGATGTGCCGTATTAGCCCAGTCGTTCACGTATTAAAAGGTATTTCATAAACACATAGTTGTTACTACTTTTCCTTTATCTAGTCCATATCTTATTAGATCATATCTTGCTAGTTTACATCTTGCCAATTCATATCTCGTTAGTTTATGTCTTGCTATTGCTAGTTCATATCCTGTTAGTTCATCTCTTGCTAGTTCTTTATATACTCTTTGCTATCATGGTTTCTCGTTGTTTAAACTTATTTTGGACTAACAACATTAATTGCAATATGGTTGTACTCTGCTCATTTTCTGACTGGATCGTTGTTATAGGTGAGGTTGACGTGCCTACTCTTGCGCTATGGAGCATATGAGGGGGAGATAGAGACTCGAAGGCCAAACCATAGAAGACTAGTTAGTTGTGTGGTAGTTTTCTATAATTGTAAAAGCTTATATTCTTCTTCAAATGTAAAACTCCAAAAATTTGTAAAGTTAATTTAGTTGTTGTGAATGAGTAGTTAGCATTTATGAGCACTTTGTTTATTATGGGCTAGACAGCGTACTACCACCGATACTGTGGTGTAGGCTGGTCTTGGACACACACTCGTATCCCGAAAAGCGGGTGTGGGTCGTGACACATTAATGCAAATTCATTACACAGAATATGAGGAGACAACCACTTGGTGCATGTGTAAAACCCCCTAATTTTTTTTATTATTTATTTATTATTTTATTAGACTTAAAAATGAATTTATATAATTTATGGTTTTATTTATTTTTTACAATGACCTTAGCCATTGTTGAATTTTGGAACACGCGACTACCATGAATTTTGGCACGGAAGATGTAGCAGTGTGCCATGACTAGTGTACCAGTCATGCCGGGGGAAGCCTAGCCATGGTGATGTCCAAACTAGGAAACCAGACCAAATTATGAATTTACCTATTTTAAGTATTTTAATTAAATATTATTTTATAATATTGATTTTTAGACGGCCCGGTTTGGCCTGTTCAGCCCGAATTGGGCCCGAACCGAATTTAAGTCCATGTGAGCATGTGGTGTGGCTAAGGTGGCCATATAGGAATATTTTATGTATATACAATATTTTCTAAATTACTTTAGAATTTTATGTGCAATTTCTAATTATTTAATTATTCGTACAATTATTGGTATTTTATTATTTAAATAATATTTTACAAAATAGTATATTTTGTGGACCCAGAAAAGGGTGTGCGGTATAAGTGCACCCATTGGAACAATTTTATTAGTCTATTATTATTGAAGTTATTTTTGGAGAATTAATAAACATGTTTTTCTATTTAAATATTATTATTATTTTTAGTTGATTTATTAAGGATTGGATTTATATATATATGTAGATATGCTCAAATATATTAAATAATTGGATAGTTGACTTTTAAATGGTATTTGGGATTTAAATAAATTTTTGGTGTATTTATGGATATGTACATATATATATATATATATATATATATATATATATATATATATATATATATATATATATATATATATATATATATATATATATATATATATAGATATATATATATTAAAGTTTAAGAAAAGAATAAGAAAAGGAAAAGGAAAAAGAAAAAAAAATATAAATATATAAACAACTCCACCCACCCAAGTGGGCGGGCCCCCCACCCTCTCAAAATAACTTGCTGCGTACAGCAGCAAATCTATTCCCGCGAACATGTTGTGAGTGGGCCACAGATATTGGTGTTAGTATTAATAGTTGTATTAGGTTTTTACCTAATTTGTTTTAGATATAACTTTCTCCATAAAACTCAAAACCCTAATCTTCCAAAACGAAAGTTGAGGCTGATCATACCCTCTATTTTCCGAAAAACTGTAAATTCTATTTTCAAAAAGTAGAGAAACACTCCGATACGGCGTCTGTCCCGACAAATCGGGCGACGTGGTCACATGCTATACGCATCGAAAGATGCGTATGGATGTTGCCGACGTGTGGGAACTGACGGAACTCGATTTCGTTGCGTGCGCGCGACGAAATCAGTGCGTATCCGTCGAGATACCCCCGTATCGACGCTTTGCAAACTAGCCCATAACTTCGTGCATGTTCGTCGTATCAAGACGAAACTTGCGCCATCAGGACCGTATCATTTTTCTGGTCCTGTATGCCAAGTTTGGTCCGATTCTGAGAAGGTCAAATCGGAACCCCTTTTTGGCGGGCCCGCGACCCACTCAAACGGGCGATTTTGTGCACGGCTCATCAGAATCCAAAACTGGACATACCGTTGAGTTCCTGTCCTCAAACCGGATTCGTAGACATATAGTTTGATGACTTTAGAGACCACAGGTTCTGGCACGTGGTTCGGTGCAAAACGGGTCCAACGACGGACATCGTTTTGACCTGAAATTACGATTTTGCCCCTGTTCCAGAATTTAACTTTTGGACAGGCGTTTCCTGGGTATTTCTTTTATGCCAAATCTGTTCGTGATGTTTATTTCAGCATCCGAGGTCGTTCGTAGAAGTTGGCTTTCATTGCTTCCATATTCTGACGATTTGAGTCATCAGGCGTCGCCATTCTGCACACTACCTCCAGGCAAGACACCTTGCCATTAGCTGTTTATTTATTTTAGCTCATATTTTATGTATTATTTATTTTCTTTATGCAAAATAAACTGTGATACATGGCATAACTGTTAGAACTTACTGTTCATTTATAATTCCTGCTGTGTATTATTTTTCTTACAAATTAAACCTAGATTTAAGGGACCATCTTGTGTGTTGCATTCATTGGCCTTGACACGTTGTAACACGAGGTTGTGTGTCGCATGTAGAACACGAAAGTGCGTGATTGGCTGGCCACCAGTACGTACAAGCCGTGCGATAGGAATAACCGCTAATAGAGATTGCATGCTAGTTTGACTTAGCGGTTATAGTGGTTTGTGTTGTGGATGCAACACAGTAGGCATTGGGTGGGGAGGACAATTCCTTAGCGTATGGGCTTCGATGCACTTCCCTTGTGACCCGGACTCTCCGCTGGAGATACGGGGTTGATGACCCATGATTACTGACGGCCACTGACGATTCTGCGGAACGTCATGCTCTTCCTGATGGGGCCTCTGGTGCCCAATGGGGGACTACGCCAATCCTATTCAGCCAGGGCCCATGCGTAGGAAGGATTGTTCTTAACTACATTTCACTTAGAACGGTAGGCTACCCTATCCGTTAGGTACGAGTACTTTTGGTTTGGGTACTTGTATCTGACCGTGGCTTGGAACAATAACTTGTCGCGGATTAGTTCGTCACATCTTGTCCTTGTTTGGTTGTAGGTGTGACTTACTACTTCGATGAGAAGGTATTGAACCTTGTTGGGGTCCGGATACCATATTGGATTCATAGCATGGGAAGACACGTCGCCGTGAATTAGTTTACCATCTCCTGTCCTTGTTTGGTTGGGGGGAATGGTACGCTCGTTCAGTAGGTGCGTATTGGAACATGTTATAATTCGATTTACTTATTTATTTGAGCAATATTTATTCAGTTTATATGGCATGCTATTATGTGTCTTGTTACGTCCCTCTGAGGACCTGGTTGTCTTGCCAGGTGTGTGCTATTGTCTTTCGCAGGTGCTTTAGCTCTAGCCGTGGTCTTTGCTACTTCTTCGAGGATGATTGCATTTGGATCGTCTTCGCTTCGCTCGCCAAACTTATTTCTTTCTCATGTATTTTCCTTATCTTGTTGGTAGTGGATTTGTCTCCGCCCAACATATTATATCAAGACAAATTCATTCTCATTATATGATCTTTTATTCATTTATTCTGTGTGGATGAGATTAGTTATGGTTCTACTGCATTTTACAGCTTATGTATTTATACGAGGCTTCCATATATTGGAGTATACTTCGTATGAATACAGCTGGCATGTCTACGTTCTTAGTCCTACGTATTTTGGGACTGGGGCGTTACAGCATGGGCGAGGGTTGTCTCGGCCTATAAATAGCTTTGTGAAGAGTTTTGTTTCTCATTTCACTTAGCTTTCCTTCATAGAGACGAACTCGATCGATCCCCTGTCTTGGCAAGTTGATGATGAGCTCCTTTCGAAGACAAAGATGTGCCGAGTTAGTATTTTTACCATCGGCCCTGTTTTTTTACAAGCCTGTGAATGTGCTTGTTGCATCCAAATATCGGGATCGTCGTTTCCCGATACAGGCTGAAGGTGCTCGTTGCATCCAAAGATCAGGGCGGTCGTGCCTTAATTTTTGTTATGTTGGAAGAGCCGCAGGTCGGGGCTGTCATGCCCCAATTTGGTTAGGCTAGAAGAGCCACTCCTCCTGCTAGAGTGCTCGTATGCTGACGGGAAAGTGATTCGCTCTGACTATGCACGGGGATACGCCTACGCTAAGATGCTGGAATGATACGCCTGGCTGTAGTATTTGAGTGATGTGCCTGGCTGTACGTTAAAGTGAGGCGCCTAGTTGTAGCTTTTAGGATTTTCTTTCTCTTTTGTAAAAGAATTCTCCTTTGTAAAAGACATGTAATAAAAATTCATATGAAATAAAAGTCCCATTTTTATGTCTCTACTTCTTTGCTGTTTTCTGTTGTGCCAAGTATTCTATTCCTGGTGCATGTTGATTTCTGGCGCATGAGAGTTAGGGCACATAGGAGTTCTGGTCTTAGATGCGCCTGGAATTCCATGCTTCTATAATCACCACACCCAAAATCATCAGAAATATATTTCAAAAACCTACCATTACTATCACCTTTCATTTCTCAAAACTAATCATACCATTTATTGCTTTTGCATGCTCAAATTCCACTAGACCGATTCAATCCGACTACCATTATATATTTAAGCCTCGTTTGGTTACCGAAATTTGAGTTTGAGAAAGAAAAGTGATTCCTTTCATGTGTTTAGAAGCCAAATGAAAGTTGGAAAAGAAAAAATGATTCCCAAGGGGTAGAAAAATAGAAAAAAAAGTGGTTCTCCCATCCATCTAAGGAATCACTTTACCTCCAACTTTCTTGTATTTATTACAATTTTTTTGACTAAAATATTCCTGCTCAGAAATATTATTTATTATTTTTATCCATAATACCTTTTAGACAAAAATATTACCGAGGAATAAGTTTATTCATTAGCACGATGGTATTATTGGAAAAATTGACTTGATTTTGCTTTCTTTCCTTACAAACACCAAACATTATAATGGAAAGTAAAGATATATTTCGACTATAATCTCACTTAGTTTACCCATTTTTTTGAAAAAAATTGGGTGGCACCCCACTTAGTTTACCCATTTGCGGTGCACACTGTTTCACTTAACAAAATGCCCTTAAAAGGCTTTTGAAAGAAAACGAGAAAAAGTACAAAAATACAAATAAATTATGGAAAGTATTGCTATGGAAGTCTGATTTAAGAGCGATCACTTTGTTCCTTGGACCACACGATGATGATGAAGAGAACTGCTTGAAGAAGAACAACCGGAAGAACTAAGTCACCAGAAAGGTATCGACACAATTGGCACTAATGGCACAGTCGAATGCTTTCATGCTTTGCTTCACTCTGTTCTTGAAAAAAGTTGAAGAGAAACACTCTGAAAAATTACTTTTCTCTGAAAGTCTCTGGGCTCCAAAATCTTGTACCCTCTGTTTAAAAAATAAGTCTATTTACAGACTAGACCTTCTGTGCGTAAAAAACAATATAATTGTGTAGGGTGTGAAAAATTCTGACACGCTGACATAAGACCAAGTCAGCCAAAGGCCATATGCTCAGCCAAAGGCCATACGCTCAGTGCAAAAGTCATACGCTCAGTGAATATTTTATTATTTCTCGACTGACAGCACATCATACGCTCAGTGGGGAATAAATCTGACACTTCGTCTTTCGTGCAAAAAATAGCTGTCTTAGGAGAATTAACCGTCGTATGGATTTTTGAGAGTTAATTTTGTCTTTTACGAGGACAGCTCATTAGCCATCATGAATGCACAGCCATCATTACTATCATTTCTGACAGTCTATCAGCCGTCATATCCGCAACACGACGCTCGAGAGATATTTGTCGGTTATTGGAAGATATGGCGTATTCGAGAAGATTGAGGACAGCCACGTGTCTACTTCTCCAGTTATACAACTCCTCATCAAGGCAGCGTATGTACTTCATACGACTCCTCATCAAGGCAGCGTATGTACTTCATACGACTCCTCATCAAGGCAGCGTATGTACTCCATACGACTTCTTGTCACCCAAGTGAGCGTATAGACTCCATATGACTCCTTGCTATCCAAGTCAGTGTATGCAAGACATACGTATCCAAAAGACAGCGTATGGACTCCATACGACTCCTCTTCAAACAAGACAGCGTATGCTAGTCATACTTCTCCAAAAGACAGCGTATCAAAGCAAATGCATTCAGAATGACTTCAAATATACAGTCAACACACGTTCTCATGTGTCCTGTATTCGGTTACCCACTCATTCAGAAGTTATGCAACATGGCATTCATGCCATCAATCTCTCCTGGATATACTCTACTACTCTCAACCGCACTCCAACGTGTCTCCACCAAAATTCGCCACGCGTCCCTGCAGTTATGCACACGTCAAGTAACTGACCGAGCGTATGCCCAGAGCAGTTATCCAGAACTCTATAAAAGAGAGTTTCTCCACCTTTAACAGACACCACATTCAATTCAGAGAGAACAGAGAGATTGCCCAGTTGCTGTCCAAGTTCTTCGAGGTCCGAGCCTTCTTCATCGTATCATCCAAGCGATAAAGTGATCGTCTTCTAGATCAGATTCCTACAGTTGTAATTTTCTCAGAAATACAATAAATAAATAGAATTTATTTATAGAAAACAAATTGGCGACTCTGCTGGGGAAGGCTGTCTCCTATAACGAGACAGCAACAACTCAATGTGATACTTCGTCGATCGGTTCGACGAAGAAGATGATGGTCGTACAATTCGACCAATCTGCTTACGAAGAAATGCTCAAGGCGAAGGAGGGCCGAACGGCTTCCTCCGCTTTTCTCTCTGCCAAGAAGAAGGGACGTTCTGTTTATGTCCCTAAGTCTTCTCCGGCGGCCCGAGACGCTTCTGTCACTTCCCACGCTGACAAGAACACGTCTCCAACCTCAGTGAAGCACGCCTCGGCTTCTCTGAATACAGCAACCGTGGCTTCTCCTAGTCATGCTGATAAAATGGGTTCTTTAGCCAAGTCAGCGTGTCCAAGGAAACCCATCTCTGGACATGTCAAAGTCTCTTCTTCTTCTACTCCTACGACAGCAGTCGGCTCTTTAGCCATTAATGACTCTGTGCGTATTGCAATCATTGACCAACCATACGCTAGTCAAAAGGCAGCGTATGACAAGAATTCTCTGAAGATTCCCCCACAGCTTGCACATCTTGTGCCAACCAAGGAGAACGACTCTTTAGTCAACTCCTCTGCTCCTAAGGTTTTTACTTCTAGGGTTAATTTGACTAGTATTCTTACTAGATCAAACAAAGGAAAATGCCTTTTGGCTACTTCCTCTAAAGATGGATTATTACCGACTCCCAGTCGAAATAATGTTCATCTTCCTTCTCTCAAAATTTCCCGATCCGAGAAAGGCAAATTGCAAGTATCCAGGACTGATACCAAAGTTGTACCTCCTATGGACCTTCGTAACAAGCTTAACCGAAATCGTCTCGGTTCTACTTCCGGCATAAAGAAGCCTTATCAAACTGGGACAAGTTTAATGGACTCTGATGCACAATATGCTAAGAACTATATCGCTCAGATCAATCGGTCTTTATACATTCAAGAACCAAAAAGACAGAAGAATAAAAGACAAGTTTCTACACAGAGACTATCTTCAAACACTTCCCAGTCTGTTTCTGCAGATCTCCGGGAACATCTGCAAAACAAGCGGAGAATCAACACTCCATCTGTCTCTGACATTGCTCATATTCGTCATGAAGAGCATTGTTGTAACTTCCAACCTCGGGTCGTGATCTAGTATTGTTGTTCACCGAAAAGACGATCTGTCTTCGAACGGATTCAACATGAACCAATACCAGACGAAGACGAACCTCTTTTCCAGAAATACTGGGGGTAGAATACGATCTGATTCTATGTTAGATTCTGAAGACGGTGTTTACCTCGGCACCAGATCCAGAACCAGAGCTTCGACCGGGTCTCTTCTTCTTCTCATCCAGGTGATAGTCCTGAGACCACAGAGGACTTCCTAGGAGAGTCCAACTTCCCAATATTAACTCCCGTAAATAGCCCCGGGAAAGATGCTGACTCTCATAGCGACGATTCGGAACAGACTATTTCATCGTCGATACCTCAAATGATTACCACTTATATGGTAGATGGCAATCACGAACCTTCGACTAGTACTGGGGCTCATAAACAAAGGATTTCTTCCTTGGAACAACAGTTACGAGCCATGGCGGATACATTGACTGCTATGCATACTCTTATACAAGCTCAGCAACAAACTCAGCAAGTTCAACAAATAGTACCACCAGTGGTATTAAATACTCCTGTTGCCCCAAACCTGGAACCTTCTACTATTCCGGGGGTACAGTCTAATGTTCATGTACAGCCCACTCCAAGTCAGTCCGGAGCTGGGGGTGGTACATATACTGCAGTCCCTTCTCCCAATTATGCCCAACAAGCAATGACACCGCAATCTTCCGGAGCGGTCACTGAAGAGTTGAAGAATCTTCGGTCTCAATTCGAAGCGTTCAAGCAAAAAGACGGCTTACAAAGATTAGGTATCAAGCAGCCTTACCCCATACAATGGAAGGATGTATCGTACCCCCCAAAATATAAGCCTCCGACCATCTCTTTCTTTGATGGGACCACCTTCCCAAGTCAGTTCATCAATCACTTTGAGGTAATGACTGATCAGCTGCAACCGAGCGATGCCCTCCTCACTCGGGTATTTGTTGGTTGTCTTAAAGGAACCGCTTATGAATGGTATCGAAGTCTTCCTGATGGGTGCATTACTTTGTTTGTCGGGTTCAAACAGATGTTTCTAGAACGATTCTAGCATTAACGACATGACCATGTCAGCCCTTATACGAATCAAACAGAAAAATAATGAAAGCACTGAGAGCTTCATTGAAAGATTCAGAAGAGAAGCTCTAAAAATGCCTCTCGGAACTCCCGATGCCGTCACTATCGACACTTGCAAGTCGAACTTCTTACCAATCATCAGCATGTGGATAGGATCCACTCAGTTCCAAGATTGGCCTTCCTTCATCGTCAGTGCCAAAGCTGCCGAAGTCAGTACTGAGACTTTCAAAGGTCTGGGGGTACACATGACTCCCAAAGAATCAAGTCAAAGTACTAGCAATAGTGCGCGACCCAACAATCGCAAAGGAAAAGAGACTCTCGAAGTCAATCTCCAGAGCAACAATCAAGAGGTAATGTCTGCCCAAGCTACCCCAGCTCCAACAAATCAACAGCAGAGACCTCCTCGGCCGAAGGAAGAATACTCTTTCGACGACGACGATGTTCAAGGCATCTTCGAATGTTTACTTAAAGGTAACAAGATATAACTGCCAGATATCAAAAAGCCTGATGAAGCCAACAAGACGGATCATCCAAAATACTGTCCATATCACAGAATGCTGGGTCATAGAATCCGATCTTGCTTCGTATTAAAAGGAAAGATCCAAGAAATGATCAAATCAGGAGCTGTGACACTAACACCTAAAGACAAGACAGTCACAGCAAATGTGATTTCGATGCAGTTCGGTGACTTCCCTCCATTATTGGTGGAAAATGGGATTGTCCCTATCCCCAAAGCAACCCTTGAAGTTGTGAATATTCCACCAGCCCAGAATGAAGGACTTGTTCCCGTCACCACTAAAAAGGGAAAGATTATGTGGATCCACCCCGATTTAGTGACGGAATTCGAGACATTTTCCTCTTCTCCTCAGAAGGCTCCTCTGTCTAAAAAGAAACCTGGGAAGACTAAGTCATGCCATATGACTTCTAGCATCACACCCAATCTTTCTCTAACCTCTACTTTCATCCTAGCAGGAAAGTCACCACCTACAGAGGTAAAAAATGTACCTCGATCCGAAGACAGATACAAACCTGCGTTTCATCTATATAGTTCACAATCTCGTGAATTAATGGCGAAGATGGGTTATGATCTAGCCACTGCTCCTGGTTTAAGCTCCGGTAAAGGACTCCGAGCACCTCTAGCCCTCACTTTGAGACATAATCAATCCCGTATTGGCCTCGGTTTCTGGACTGAAGCTCTCATCAAGCACCGAAAAACCAAGAACAAGATGAAGGATTGCAACATGGTTTCGGTAGACTTTGAACCTGAGCCTGAAGTCGAAGCTCTCGCCGGAACCCAGTCAGGAAAAACATATCTGAAAGATTACGCTAAAGCTCCTGAGAAAACTCCTGATGTCCCTTCGGTTGCAACTCCAGCACCCATCTCTAACGAAGGACCTTCAAATGCTCCTGCTGAGACGATTTCCTCTAAACCAACAACAGCCGACAAAGGGAAGCAACATGCCCGCTTCGACAAACCAATCAAGAAGTCTCTTTCTCTCGAATTGCAGAAGCCATATAATTTTGACATTCTGGCTCAACTTGCTAACACTCCAGCCAGGTTGTCCATCTTCGAACTTTTACGTTTATCCAAGGAAACTCGAGAAACGTTAAGTAAAGTTCTACTGCAAGCAGACTCTTGCCTGACTCATCTGAAGAAGCCGGAAGCAGAGCCGGTGACTTGCCTATATTGCAACAGTGTCTTGGAAATTATTCCGAACATCACTTTTACCCAAGACGATATGCTTCTAGAGGACAATTGTCATGATCGGCCTCTCTACTTCACTGGGTACATTGACACGATGAAGGTCGATCGTATTCTAATTGATCCAGAATCAGCTCTAAGTATTATACCTAAGAGTCTCTTGGATGCCTTACGGATTCCAGTTCATCATCTAGTCAAGACAGTCACTACCATTTTAGGGTTCAATCAAGACAAGAGCAAATCTATGGGGAAAATTCGCCTAAAAATACAAATAGGCAATTTTCGGGCGAGTGTCACATTCTACGTGATCGAGTTAGTTGGATCTTACAACTTGCTCTTGGGAAGACCTTTTCTCCATGAACACAATATCGTCCCCTCCACTCTTCACCAGTGCTTCAAATACATTGATGAAAAGGGAGAAGTTCAAAAGGAAGTCGCGAACATTAATCCTTTCAGAGGAGTCGAAGCCTACTACAGTGACTCTCGCATGTACAAAGATGAGTATTCAAAAGTCTTACAAGCTATGGATGATGATGAGACATCAAAAGTTGACACTTTTGTTATTCCTGTAAAAGGGCGTATCACTCATCCTGGTCTACTAAATCATCTAAAGAAAGCCCACTGATAATTTTTGTCAGTGGATGTACCACTTCATTGCCTTCCCAAGCTCCACAAAGTTCGCTGATAATCCCTGTCAGTGGACGCACCACTCTCTCACCATCTTCTCAGGCTAGACCAGATACTCTAGTCATTCCAGTCAGTGGACGCACTACTTATCCACGATCCTCTTCAAGGGAGCTTACTTTTCTGAGCCTTTTGTTATCGACCTTAATCGAAACAAAACTTCTGCTCGCTCTTCTTCTCCCCCTTTAGTCATTAATTTGACTAAATCTACTAAGGCTCAGCTTTCTTCTATAAATACAACATCTGATATTAATAAAGATCTCCTTTACAGTATATTGATGTTTGTAATCATGTACAAAGTTATTTACATTTGCTAGATAGCTTAGTGCCACTAACTATAGGAGCTGTTCAAACTCTTCATACAGAAGTATCATTAGAGTCTGTACAAAATTCATACTTTCTTGTTCCTATTAGAAAGTCAGGAGAAGCTCCAATATTCTTCTGCAAGGGGCCCCAGAATCCTCCTAATCTGGAAGACGACGACAAAAACGATGATACCGGAAGGTTACAACTACGTCGCTACAGTCAGCAGTCCAAAAACATCATCAAGAACATGGGCTATGACTATAGAACCGGCCTCAGTAGTGGAAAAGGAAGAAGAATGCCTGTTCGAATTCCTCCCTTGAAATACGGAAGGACAAAATACGGATTGGGTTACATTACTCCTACCCCCTTCATCAACACAGTCCATGAGGATCCAGAATTCGACGGAGACGAACGATCTGATTCTTTCGATTCCTTTTCTTGGGATTCCGATACAAGTATTGGCGATTTTTATCGTTCTACTCTATCCGCCAATATGGTCTCCGCCAACGGTCCGCAAGAAAATGATGAAGATGAAGATGATTTTGAAATATCACCTGAATCGGAACAATGGGCTCAAAGATTAGACAACCAATGGGAATTCAGGTTCGAGCAAAGAGAACCTCCTACTAAAGATAAATTGATCCAAATTGATGTTGGTGAGGAGGGATCCCCCAAGCCAATATTCATCAGTGAAAGTCTTTCAGAAACAGATAAGCAAGACATGATCAAGCTTATTCATGATTACATCGATGTCTTTGCCTGGAGCTATGAGGATATGCCAGGGCTAGATCCGAAGATCGCAACACACAAACTTAATATCATGCCGAATGCTAAACCGGTCAAACAACAACATCGACGATTTCGTACAGACATTATGGATGCAATTTAAGCTGAAGTCAACAAGCTTATGGCTTTCGGATTTATCCGAGAGGAACAACATCCTGAGTGGGTGGCTAACATTGTTCCTGTTCTCAAAAAGGCTGGCAAGATCCGAGTCTGTATAGACTTTCGCAATCTCAATGCGGCTTGTCCTAAGGACGAGTTCCCTCTTCCAATTACCGACGTCATGATCGATAACACGTATGGTTTCGAACGAATATCATTTATGGATGGGTATTCGGGGTACAACCAAATCAAAATGTTTCCAGACGACGAGAGACATACTTCCTTCAGAACACCGATCGGTACATACTGTTACACAGTGATGCCGTTTGGTCTCAAAAATGCAGGAGCAACGTATCAGCGAGCAATAAGAACTATATTCCGCGAACATCTCCAAAAAATAGTCGAATGCTACGTTGATGATATTGCAGTCAAGAGTCGACAAAAGGAGGATCATATCCAAGATTTGAAGACTATCTTTGATTTAATGCGTCAACATCAACTTAAGATGAACCCTACTAAGTCCTTCCTGGGAGTCTCTAGTGGTAAATTTCTCGGCTTCATCATTACCGCTAAAGGTATACACGTGGATCCCGAGAAGATCAAAGCCATCCAAGAGATGCGTCCTCCACGCACCTTAAAAGAGCTACAAGGATTTCAAGGAAGAATTGCTTATATCAGGAGATTCGTCTCTAACTTATCAGGACGCTGCAGACCGTTCAACAAACTTCTGAAGAAAGGTATGTCCTTCGTCTGGAACGAAGAATGTCAAAAAGTATTTGACGACATCAAACAGTACCTCATGAACCTTCCGGTTTTGGTACCTCCCGTCTCGGGAATACCATTCCTTCTATATTTCGTTCCATGGATCATTCTCTCGGTGCATTGCTTGCCCAGAAAAACAAAGATGGCCATGAACAGGCTATTTATTACCTCAGTCGTATAATGACAGGTGCTGAACCGCGTTATTCTCCAATTGAGAAAGAATGCCTAGCATTAATGTTTGTCGTTCAGAAGATGCGACATTACATCATCGGTCAAACGATTCATGTCATTTCCAGAGTGAATCCCATCAGGATTGTGATGAAGAAACCCGGTATTCTCAACTCCAGACTGGCTAATTGGAGAATCTTGTTAGCTCAATATGACATGTATTATATTCCTCAAAAGTCAGTTAAAGGACAGGCTCTTGCTGATTTTCTGGCAGCTCATGCAGTTCCAGAGGATTCTAAATTATACGATGAGATTCCAGATGAAGTTATGGATTCAAATCAGGTTTCTGAAGAAACTCCTACCTGGCGTCTATTCTTTGATGGAGCGTCTAGAATGGGTCCCAATGGCGATATTGTCGTCGGAGTCGGGATTGTTCTTGTATCCCCGGAAGGGCTGACTATTCAGAGGGCTTATTCTCTGGATCAATCGTGTTCAAACAATGTAGCCGAATACAATACGTAACTCATCGGTCTTCAACTTGCTAAACATCTGGATATTCAGTATTTAGAAGTTTATGGAGACTCCAAACTTATCGTCAATCAAATCAGAGGTACATACGAAGTCCGTCATCAGGATTTGATATCTTATCACCGAGCAGCACTCTCTATGGCCTCTTCCTTTGAAGGTTTCTTTATTGAACATGTTCGGCGAGCCTGTAATACAGAAGCCGATGCTTTGGCTAATCTTGCCGCTATGCTAGCCATACCGGTCAGACGTCAACAATTGATAGTGGTTTATAACCGGGAGCTATTCTACGTCGAGAATAATTTGGCTTTGGGTTTTCCCCATGACCCAGACGAAAATTCTCTCAACCCTGATGAATTTAATTCCTCCAACCTTAACACTGGATTAGGGTTTGACAGAGCATCCTCGTCTTCTTCCGATTCTACTATGGAATACGTCTTTTCTAACAAAACAGAAGCCATGACCGAAGACTGGAGACGTCCATTTCTAGACTTTGTATTGTATGACATACTTCCCGATAATCCGAGCGAAGCAGCGTCTATCCGGCGTCGATCTCTCAGATTCTATTATAATCATACGACAAAGACACTATATCGTCGGGCCTATGACGGTCTTCTCCTCCGATGCATCGCTGGTGAGGAAGCAGGACGGATTATCCGTGAAGCACATGATGGTGTCTGCAGAGCCCATCAACCAGGTTCTAAACTTCAAGATCGCATCCGACGTATGGGTTATTATTGGCCCACGATGGTGGCTGATGCCATTCAATATGCCCGAAAATGTAAAGCCTGTCAAATCCATGCAGACTTTATCCATCAACCGTCAGAGTTCTTACACCCGACAGCGGCATCATGGCCCTTCGAGGCCTGGGGCATGGACATCATTGGTCCCATCAACCCACCGTCATCAAAAGGACACCGGTTTATTCTAGCAATAACCGACTACTTTTCCAAATGGGCTGAAGCATTCCCGCTATCCGAAGTCAAAACTTCCAAGGTCATCAACTTCGTCAAGCATCATGTCATCTATCGATTTGGTGTTCCTCGGCGTATTATCCATGATAATGGACCACAGTTCGTCAGTCAAAAATTTATTCGATTCTGCGACGACCATCGAATCAATAACCTAGCTTCTACAGCATATAATCCAGCAGCTAATGGATTGGCAGAAGCTTTCAATAAAACCATCATCAAACTCCTGAAAAAGTTCATTTCTTCTAACAAACGCAACTGGAGCGAGAAGCTTGGTGAATGTTTATGGGCCTACCGCACCACAGTTCGCAATGCGACCAGGTGTACGCCTTTCTCTTTGGTATATGGGTGTGAAGCTGTCCTTCCCCTCGAGATCCAGATTCCTTCTCTGAGAATCGCAATCTCCAATGAACTTACAACGGAGAACAATGATCATCTTCGACTTCAAGAGCTAGAAGCTCTAGACGAAAAGCGATTGTACGCTCAACAAAATATCGAGCTGTATCAGGCCCGAATTTTAAAAGCTTTTAACCGGAAGGTGAAAGTCAGAGCATATCGAAAAGAAGAACTTATTCTTACCGTCAAACGTCCGATGACTATGACACATATGAGTAAAGGCAAGTTCGACGCGAAATGGGAAGGCCCATTCGTCGTAAATAAAGTCTTCTCAAACGGAGCATATCAGCTTACCTCTATGGATGGTAAAGTCACGATGATGCCTATCAACGGCAAATTCTTAAAGAAATATTATGTATAAATCTCGTTAATATATGATATTTTCATCTGCTGCGATTATTCTCCAGCAAATATAAAATCAGAGTTTATTCTTCCCCACAAAAGTCGTCTCGATAGCGTTATTCCCAGCGGAAATTGATATTCTACTACATATCATCTTCCCAGAAAATTTGATATTCTGTCTTATTAGATCCCCAGTGGATTTAATAAAGATCTCATATAGAAAATTACGTCCATATTACCTCTGAATTTTTTATCTCAGTATCATATTTTCTATTCTATGAAAATGATATCTAGTCTTTTGATTTCCGAGTCCAAAGATCATGGAAAATTGAGTTCAAAGATATCTTTATATCTGAATTCTGTTTTCTCTAATCAGTATTAAACTAAAATTTTTGGTTTAATATCATCTGATGAAATTACAAAATTTATTTGTGTATTTTATTCTATTGAAATATGTCATGTATTATTTACCTCTGAACATATTTTCTACAAAAACATCATACACAAAATCAAAATGCAGAATCCCTAGAGATATGCACTGATATCGAGGAAATAATAAACTCGTGCCAGCGTGTCATGACTTATTCCCACTTTGAGTTCAAAGTAATTTCGAACTTTCGAAAATCATAAAGTTCGAAAACTTTGAAGGGGGTCTTGTAGGGTGTGAAAAATTCTGACACCTGACATAAGACCAAGTCAGCCAAAGGCCATACGCTCAGCCAAAGGCCATACGCTCAGTGCAAAAATCATACGCTCAGTGAATATTTTATTATTTCTCGACTGACAGCACAGCATACGCTCAGTGGGGAATGAATCTGACACTTCGTCTTTCGTGCAAAAAACAACTGTCTTAGGAGAATTAACCGTCGTATGGATTTTTGAGAGTTGATTTTGTCTTTTACGAGGACAGCTCATTTGAATCATGAATGCACAGCCATCATTACTGTCATTTCTGACAGTCTATCAGCCGTCATATCCGCAACACGACGCTCGAGAGATATTTGTCAGTTATTGGAAGATATGGCGTATTCGAGAAGATTGAGGACAACCACGTGTCTACTTCTCCAGTTATACAACTCCTCATCAAGGCAGCGTATGTACTTCATACAACTCCTCATCAAGGCAGCGTATGTACTTTATACGACTCCTTATCAAGGCAGCGTATGTACTCCATACGACTCCTCATCAAGTGAGCGTATATACTCCATACGACTTCTTGTCACCCAAGTGAGCGTATAGACTCCATATGACTCCTTGCTATCCAAGTCAGTATATGCAAGACATACGTATCCAAAAGACAGCATATGGACTCCATACGACTCCTCTTCAAACAAGACAGCGTATGCTAGTCATACTTCTCCAAAAGACAGCGTATCAAAGCAAATGCATTCAGAATGACTTCAAATGTACAGTCAACACACGTTCTCATGTGTCCTGTATTCGGTTACCCACTCATTCAGAAGTTATGCAACATGGCATTCATGTCATCAATCTCTCCTGGATATACTCCACTACTCTCAACCGCACTCCAACGTGTCTCCACCAAAATTCGCCACGCGTCCCTGCAGTTATGCACACGTCAAGTAACTGACTGAGCGTATGCCCAGAGCAGTTATCCAGAACTCTATAAAAGAGAGTTTATCCACCTTCAACAGACACCACATTCAATTCAGAGAGAACAGAGAGATTGCCCAGTTGCTGTCCAAGTTCTTCGAGGTCCGAGCCTTCTTCATCGCATCGTCCAAGGGATAAAGTGATCGTCTTTTAGATCAGATTCCTACAGTTGTAATTTTTTCAGAAACACAATAAATAAATAGAATATATTTATGGAAAACAAATTGGATCTCTACCAAGTATCTGCCATCCACGATTGAAAATTGACCTCTACGCGTGATGACACGTGTCTTATATAGAGTTGTGGTCTCTACGCATGGTGACACGTGTCCCACAACTTCAACAATATGGGGAGAGCATGTCCACACGTTCCTCGATAAGTGTGGCATGAAAGCCACGTATGCAGACCACGTTCTCACATAGCCAGAAAAGATTGAGCATAAAATTACCCAAAACAAACTTCCTATGTAGAGCGGCTAAAAGTAGCCTTGAGCGTATAGCTAGCTCAAATAAACTCTACGCACACAAAAGTAGCTGATAGCCTTGAGCGTAAGAAACTCAAATAACTTTCATGCGTAAAGGAAGCGGTCTCTTGAGCGTAAAGTAGCCCATCTGTACCCTAAACTACAAGCGTTGGGTTTGGTGCGAAAATCTTCTTGGCTTTTGTGCAATGTTCTGTCAAAAAATTATTCTGTCAGAGAAGTATCACGTGCATTATATAAAAGCCCTAAATTTCTACTGATTTTTTTATATATATAAAATTGGTACCGATTAATTTTCTTGTATTTTTACGTCTCAATAACGTAGTGTACGTCATGCGCAAGATTTTGTTTTTCTTTATTGCTCGATGAGTGCAAATATGTGCGAGCGTACATATTTTTAGAAAAATGTTTTCTATTTTCGAAGTGATATATATAATAATTATTTTTGTCATTATACCAAATTTCTAAGTTTGTTATTTTGAGCCTTTTTCTTTCTAACATTTATTAATAATAAATTATATTTTATTGTATACTAGAAAAGTATAATTTTGTATAAATAATTATGCATACATATCTCATAATTATTTATTAGTTTATTTTTAAAATAATAATGTAAATTTTGAAATTATTATTATTAGTATTTTTGAAAAATATATTTTGAAATTATTGTGGCAATTTAAATTTTTTATTAGAATTTATGGATTTGATTTTAAATAGTTTAAAACTAAGGATAAAATTTATATTTAATTTGAGTTTGATTATCTAGATTTAAATTAATTTAGAATTGGATTTGAATTTATTGAATTAATTTAAATTAATAGATTGAATTATCTAATAGGATTTAAATATTTCTAATCCTTACCCAACTGGAATTCCCATATCCTATAAATAGGCAGGTACTCCTCCATAAATTCCTCACATCCACAAAAATTTCTTCCACCACAAACATGTAGTGCATCGTATCCGTATCCGTGTCCCATCAACTTTCTATTTTCCTTTACAAATACGTCAACCCCTTCGTGTCCGACATGCGGACACAAACCCCCGACACGAACCAAAATTTCCAAACCTAAACCTAACCCCGCCACCCCCTGGCTGCCCACCTCTTCCTTGGCTCGACTATCACCACCGCCAGCCTACACGACCTCCACACCCCCGCCATAGCCGTCGTCTCCTCCACCCGTTCCCCTTCACCACCCATACCACCTCCTCCTACTGTAGAACCCGGCCGTCGAAGTCAGGACTCCAGTACCTCGGCCAGCGCAGCCACCGTCGTCGTTCCCGACCTGAAATCCTGAGCACCGTTCGACCCCTGCATCACCATCACCATCGCCTCTCCTGACCAAACCCTACCAACACTATCGTCATCATCACCACTATAACCACCACCACCTCCACGAACATCCGGCGGCCGCCCACACCCAGCGCAGCCCGACACCTAATTCTCCACCACCGGCAGCCAAAATCGCCACCGATCCCAGAGACACCACAAATAAATAAGCCCTAAATAGGGAACACCCTTACCTCTGCCATCCGCCGTGCCCTCCGTTGGTCGACGTCGCCCAGCACCGAGTCCACTCCCTCCACCGTGTTTCGCCGCCCTTACCGCCTTAGCCTTTCCTCCGCCGTTGGCCGTGGCCGGAGACCTCCGCAACCCTCTCCTCAGCCTTCCTCTCGACCGCGACCGTCCATCGACGACCACATCGACCCTCTCCGACGAAGCCCTCGTCGTGCGCCGGCCAATCGACCCTCTCCGACGAAGCCTCGTCGTGCGCCGGCCAATATCGACCGCGTTCCGTCGTACCCTGGCTGCACGCAGCTTCGCTTCTCCCCCTCTCTTCCGACCGTAGCCAGACGCAGCCGCCCGCACTTCTCCTCCGCCTACCTCCACTCACTCCCTCCATCATCCTTCCTTTCCCCTCTCTCATTCCCTCTTTACTTATTCTCTCCCTCTCTTTTCTGAAGAGAACAGTATGTTATATTAATTTTTTTATTTTTATTTTTGCTTTTGCTTTTGATGTTTCGTTTTATTATTATTATTATTATTATTATTATTATTATTATTATTATTATTATTATTATTATTATTATTATTATTATTATTATTATTATTATTATCTATTTTATTTTTGATTATGTTATTATGTCGTTTTGGTTGTTTTATCCCTATTATCTTTTAATATTAGTATGTTATATTTTTGTGTGTTTTAGTAAAGAGAGGAGAGCATGCTGATGCTATACTCAGTTTTTGGTCTTAGTGTAATTACGATAATTATTATTTTATTTTATTCTTTCATTACTTGATTCTTTTATTTTTACTGAGAGGTGGATACTTTTTGGATGCTAATATCATTAGTATATTTCTCATTATCATTATTATTATTAGTATTTTGTTATCTTGTTTTTGTCATATTTTATGATTATTGTTTTGTTATTAAGAGGCTGTGTATATTCAACATTTTTTTAATTATTGTTATTACCAAACAAAATGTATAGGATAAATAATTTTAAATATTATAGGTTTCTAAATATTTGGCTTCCATATGTTTATTTTGGTCTAGAAGTCCTACAATAATTCTTTTTGAAATCTCTAGTATTATTCTAAAAAAAAATTTACTAATAAAATATTTTCTTATCAAAAAATTATATCTTGACAAACTTCGAGTTCATGCTTAGAAACGATTTTAAATTTTTAAGTATGAATCAATATAAAATATTTTGGGGTATGTTTACATCTAGTTTTGCTAGCCAAAGGTATTTTGATAAATTAATGATTTTCCTTAAATGAGTTATTAGATTTTTAAACATATTTTTCTAATGAATATTAACTAATAATATATATTTTTCAAGTATTATAAATAGTTTTCTATATCTTATTATTTATCCATTTTCTTTGATCATCCTCTTTTCCATAACTAAATCCATTTTCATATTCCCTCGCCAATATATCCTTCCTCCTATTGACCCTAACCAAATTGACCGTCCTGGACCCGATGGAACTGTCCATGCCACCATCAGAGGTCACCTTGTATAGTTGTTACACCAAAGTCGCGATTCGTGCCACATTGATCATTACAGCACACCTGGCATACTACCAGGCCAGACACCTTGCCATTTGCTGTTTACTTATTTAGCTCATATTTCATGCATTATTCATTATTTTTTTATGCAAAATAAACTAAGATACATGGCATAACATGTTAGAACTTACTGTTCATTTATATTTCCTGCTATGTATTAGTTTTTTTACACATTAAACCTAGAATTAAGGGACCACCTTTGTGTGTTGCATTCATTGGCCTTGACATATTGTACCACGAAGGTGTGTGTCGCATATAGAACACGGACATGCATGACTGGCTGGCCACCGGTGCGTATAAGCCGTGCGATAGGATTAACCGCTAATAGAATTGCATGCTAGTTTGACTTAGCGGTTATAGCGGTTTTATGTTGTGGATACAACATAATAGGCATTGGGTGGGAAGAAAAGTTTCTTAATATATGGGTCATATATGCACTGTCCTGATAGCCGGTTATCTCCAGTGGGAGGTACGGTCCTGATTGCCGGTTATCTCCAGTAGGAGATACGGTCCTGATTCCTGATATTCCTGATCCGGCCCATGCGTCAAAGGTTTGTTTTTATTGCATTATCACTGTAGACTGGTTAGGTCCCTGATTGCATACATATTTCTTTCTTTATTATATATCACAGTTATTATGGCATGATATTATGTGTCTTGTTACGTCCTCTGAGGACCTGGTTATCTTTCCAGGTGTGTGCTCTTGTCTATCGCAGGTGTTCTAGCTCTAGCTGTCACTACCACATTTTTAGTGTGAGGGTATTTTTGTCATTTTGGGGTATTTTTAAATTTATTAGAATTAATTAGAATTTATGGGAATTTTTAGGAATTTATTTGGAATCGTTTGACTAGGTTGACTTTTGGCTAGTGTTGACTTTGTAGACCTACCTAGAAACTAACCCTAGTTAGTGGGCCATGGTTAGGTCATGTGACCCTAGTCTAACCTAATGTGACTCAAGTTAGTGGTTAGGGATTCATAGAGCTTGAATTAAGAATTTTAGAAATCAAGTGATTGATAAATGGCTTGTGGTTTCACAAGTCATTTTGTGACTTAGCTAGATAGGACTAACTAAACCTAGCTCAACCCTACCCTAACCAACTTGGCCGGCCACCCTAGTAATCCAGGGATTCCCCCATTATAAATACTCTCCTAGTTTTTAGGGCTAGCCTCCCTCCTTAGAAAAAATAGATCCAAGAAGAAAGAGGTGAGTTCTTGTCCTAGTAAATTCATTATAATTCTATAATAGGTCCTAAAATTCTCAAATTTGTTGCATTAGTTTCTAAATCTGTCATTCTTGCTGTTGTAATTGATTTGGTTCAGTTTGGCATTGATTGGAAGTGATTTGGACACCAAGCAAATAGCTAACAAATGACTCTTTCCATTGAACTTCACAAAGAGGTATCTCCTTCTTTTCTCCATAAAACTTCAGTTAGTTTTCATGTATAGGAACCCCTAAGTGTCCTCCTAAGGTCAGTATGAGGTTCGTGTCCCGTGTCAGTGGTTTTGTGTCCGTTCTGGACACGTATCAGTGACCATGGCATTGTGTTCGACGAAATGCCTCAAAGGGTATTTCGATCGATTTATTTTATTATTTTTGAATAGGAATGTTAGATCTAATGTTGTCTTTTGATTCCTGTGCTTGTGGATTAGTGTCGTGTCATTTTTGTGTCATTTTGCTAGCCTGGACACGCACATGTACACGGCCGCGCGCAGCTACAGGGATTCCCTGCTACTCGAGTACGAGTGCTCGTTGGACACGAAGTTTGGACTCGTGCCACTTGGCATAGACCAAGGGGCAATAACTGATAGTCCCCCCTTTTAGTCTCGAGTCCAATAGTTTCGTGTCAGACACGCACGAGGCCTCGCATGGGGTTTTGTCTGACTGTGCACTGGGATTTTTCACCCACTGACACGGCCCTATTGCTAGGGACACGACACCCTAGGACTCAGTACAGGTGCTTGGACACTTAGCTGGACACTAGGTGTACCTACTGACAAGAGCACGAGATACAGTAGTGTCTTGTGTCGTGCACACGACACGAGTGCACGTGTACACGAGACAGTACACTGAACAGTGCACTGTTGTGTCTGTTTTGAGTTTTCCTTGTTCTGGACACGTCGTGTCCACTTGGGTGGACACCATTGCATTGTGGGACACATATATGATATATATTAATTATCAACCTCTGTAATTAGGATTTAAATCAAGTTCATTAGCATTTTGCCATTTCTTCCATTTTTTCTGAAACATGAATCAGTCTGTGTGTTCCAGTTTTTAATATTTCGTTTTGGTTGAGTAAATTAACCTGCAAAATCATTGTTAATAGCATGTTTTGAAACCCAATTCTGTTCTCCTATGTGTTACCTAACTGTAGTTGAGTTTGGAATGAGTTGGTGTTATTTGAATGGGTTTTTGGCAAGTTAGCAAGTATGAAATTTGATGTTTAGTTTCTAAATTGTTCCAGATTTTTATTCTGAACCTTGCCATCAATTTTTACCCATCTAATGCTCTTGAATGATTGAGTTATAATTCCTAGATTGGTTCTCCCAGACTTGGGCTACTTGTGTGTTAATCTGAGTTTGTTTGATACATGAAACCTGTGTATACACTGTCAACGTGATTCCTGAGTTTTGTTTTTATAAGAACCTGGGAGTGAATACTTGGATACACCAGAGTGTTACACTCTTTTGCAAAACTGAGATTTGAGAACAATGTTTGATTTCCCTTTCTTTTCTTTTCCTTACTGTCTTCCTGAGTACACCCTTCCACTGCCCTTTTCTTCATTTACTTGATTTTCCTGCATACATATTCTTGTAGATAAATGTATGCACATGTTCCTTTCCTTTCACTGATTGCACTGCTCTAGCACAGACACACAGTACTTCCCTTCACTGCTTTTGTTTCCTGCACACTGTCACCTTGTAATTCCTGCCACATTATCATCTTTCTGCACACTGTTCTTTTGTATGCCATGTATACACAATTTTCTTTCACTGTTATGTTCTTGCTGACACACACACTAGTCCACACACTCTTGATTGTACACCACAGCACATAACACACACTCTTTCCTTTTCTTTCACTGTTTAGTGTTTTCCTGCCATGTAAGTAATCACATTTGACACACACAAGTATACACATTCACACACATAATTCTCTCTATCATTCTCTCCTTATGCCTAGTCCTTACATGTGTAGACTATATGTCTAGTATGTAGACATATATGATAATGTATGTATATATATAGTATAATGTAAGTGTGGTTTAATATATAAGTTATGATAATTGTAGGTTGTAGATAGTGAGAATCAAATGATGTATGGTTATCATAGGCATGTATTATATATATATGCTCTATGTATATGGTAGGTGTAAGCCTTACTCATGGATACATGAAGCTCATGATAAATAGCTAGTGTGGGGTAAATTAATGTGGGTTGTTTGTTGATTTGTATAGCTTAGGATTGGTGTGTGTAGTCTAGTATAGCCTTGTTAGAGCCTAGCATGACTTGTTCGACCTAGTTACTTGAGTTTAGCCTAGTTTAGACTTGGTTGACCTAGTTTGACTTCTAGGGTTGACCAAAGTTGACCAAGAGTTGACTTTGGCCTAGATTGACTTAGAATCATGTAGAATGCATAGTAGGACTCTATTTTGCTATTCTGGACCTGTTATGACTTGTGCTGTTCTGTTTAGGAGCCAGACACCACTCCTTGGACAGTACGTTTCATTCTGGACATTCAGTTACAGGCGAGTACATTCTCTGATCATTTCATATCCTGCTTAGAATTATTTCCTGCAGTAGATTACTTTACCTGTACTGTCATGTTGGTCACACGGATTGGTACTATATGGATCTCTACATGCGATGTTATCCCCCTCGGGAGCATCGGGTACATTGTGCTTGTGCGTTTCACTTACATCGTGTACTCCTGTGCTTTCATTTACATGTGCACTCCGGTGAACTTTGTACTCTCAGGTTCACGGAGCCCCCATGTATACTATCACGTGCACCCTATATGGGCCCCCCATGTGATATCTTGTACAATAACATAACCTGTATAGATCCTTGTGTATTGATTTGGGGTACGGGGGAGTAGAATTGGGCATGTGAATAATACACCAGTAGTTTCTTATCAGAATCTCATCCTTAGTGTCTTATCAGAATCTCCTATGCCATTTACATGTCCATATTGTACTCTGACTCACTAGTCACTGCTAGTTCTCTATGTATAGTAGATATTTACATTACAGTTCTCTTCCTGTTTATATATCGCATTTCTTTAGTACTCGTATCTTACTTTACTGTATGTTTTTACTTTCTAACCTGCTATGATCTGTTGAGATGTACTGTGCTCGCTCCTGTCCTGACTGGACCTGTTAAAATATTACAGAGGACGAGGAGGAGGCCTGCCTGGACACCTACTACGGGGCAGCCCTAGATGACACCTGTGAGCTGGACCCTCAGGAGGATCCAGCAGTAGCTGAGGACTTTCCCCCGACTGCCTAGACTAGATAGTTAGGCTATTACCTTTATGTAGTTGGATTATGTCAGTTAGACTTTATTTGGAGATCAGTTGTATATATTCTTTTATCTGAGACCTTGTATTGCTGGAATTATCTTAGACTACTATTTTATCTATTTCATTTCCTTGAGTTCTGTTCATATCGTGCTGTATCTTCCTTAGTTGTGATTGAGTTTCTATTGCTATGTCACCCCCATTCGGGGAGTATAAACTGTTTAGATATTTACATTGCTAGATGTTGTAACCTAGGACAGCGTTCTACCGCCGACGCTGCGGCGTAGGCTGGACGTATTCACGTCTCGTGCCCTTACTCTAGGGTGCGGGTCGTGACACGTTTTTAGTGGTGGCCCATGCAGGTCTAGACTAGAAGTGTAGTGGTGCTCGAACTAGAGTATCACTGCAGCCTGCTATAGGATATAGGACATTAATTTTAAGATACTCAATCACTTTAGGAAAATTCCTTTTATTGCCATCTAAATCCTTTTGTCAGCTGATCCTTTGAATTATAATTGTCCGCCTTTGTTATTTCGCTTCTTTCTCAGAAATTTATACTCTTATTTGTCTATCTTCAGGATGGTAGAGACTCGATTGCAACGCGCCACCCATGAGGATGCTATAGAGGGGACTGCTACCTCTCAGCCAGCACGGCGAGGCCAGGAGACTGCAGCTCTTGTCACCTCAGCTCGTGTTGAGACCTCGGCAGCCGCAGCAGGGGATATGCATCCACCGACTGGAAGGCAGGACCCGAACTTTCCAGAGGATCCTTTCTTGCCGCCACCGCCTCTAGGACATGTGGACGCAGCTCAGATGTTCGCATACTTCCAACCGTTCATGGACCGACAGCAGGCTCGGCAGGACAGAGGCATGGAGTTGGCTGTCACGACAGCCGCAGCTCGACCAGTGGTGCAGCAGCAGAGGACACCAGGGATCGAGCAGTTTCAGAAGATGAGCCCCAGGGACTTCATGGGGACATAGGGGATCCTGTATGCCGACGAGTGGATCGAGCATATGGAGGAGATCTCCGGCTTGGCCAGGATTCCGGCAGACCTTCAGATCGAGGCCGCAGCTAGCCGGATGTGAGATCTTGCTCGCACCTGGTATCAGTCGGACCCCAGGATGGGGGTACCAGGGCAGACTTGGGAGCAGTTCAGGGGCTTTTTCAAGAAGAAGTTCTTCCCAGATTCAGCAGTCAGAGCCTTGGAGACACAGTTTGAGAGCTTGGTCCAGGGGAGCCTCTCAGTTGAGGAGTATGCGGAAGAGTTTGGCCGTCTCGGCAGGTTTATTGAGGGGTTGAGCGAGACGGCGAAGGCCCAGAGGTTCCGGAAGGGTCTGGTCAAGGAGGTCAAGTCCCTGACCAAAGGGAACAGAGATGCTACATTTGAGGAGATCTTGACGGGAGCCCTGCTAGCAGAGGATGATCTTAAGCTTAGGCTCAAGAGAGGGAGAGACCCAGTTGGGGGCAGCAGCAGCAGCGGAGGCCAGGCCAAGAGGCCTCATTTTCAGCACCAGCAGTCGAGGCAGTTTCAGCCGCAGCCGATTCAGCAGAGGCCGGCTCATCAGCAGCAGTTCCAGCATCAGGCACCCAGGCAGACAGTCAGTTGCATTTTCTGCAAGAAGCCAGGGCATGGATGGAATGAGTGCAGGAAGAGGCTCGGGAGGTGCCTTCTTTGCGGAGCAGCAGACCACCAGATGAGGGAGTGCCGTATAGCACGAGCGACTCAGGGAGGTGGAGCTGGTGGAGCCAGAGCTCCAGCAGGTCAGCAGCGGGTACCAGCCCTGCCGACGCAGCAGCAGAGGTTCTTCCAGCACCAGCAGCAGGCCAGGGGAGGCCAGCAGGGGCGAGCTTTTGCCATGGCAGCTGGAGAGGCAGAGGTGACTGGAGAGCTGATTGCAGGTTCGATTCTTCTTGACTCCAGTCCAACATTTGCATTGTTTGATTCCGGTGCATCGTATAGCTTCATTTCAGTATCTTTTGCGATTAGACACGGTATCATAGCTGAATCGTTGCCTAGGACTTACAAGATCACGACCGGGGGTGGTATTATCCTCGTGAGTGATGTTTGTAAGGGTCGGAGAGTAGTTTTGGGAGGCCGTGAGTTAGAGGTGAGCTTGCTCGTGATGCCATTGTCGAACTACGATATAGTACTAGGCATGGATTGGTTGAGCAGGCACTACGCCAACATCGATTGCAGAGGGGGTAGAGTTCTGTTCAGAGCATCGGGGGAGCCAGAGTTCGAGTACTCCAGACGTCAGGCAGAGCAGAGCAGCGGAGTCTTCTGTGGAGTTTCGGTAGAGGAGCAGACGATTCCACACCCCTTGATAGCAGAGTACATGGATGTTTTCCCGGAGGAGTTGCCGGGACTGCCACCAGACAGGGACATAGAGTTCTCGATAGACTTGGTTCCAGGAGCGGAGCACATTTCTCAGCATGTCTATCGGGTGAACAACAGCGAGCTGGTGGAGCTGAAGAAGCAAGTGGATGAGCTACAGGACAAGGGCTTCATCCGCTCGAGTTCGTCGCCATGGGGTGCACCAGTGTTGTTTGTGCCGAAGAAGGATGGGTCAGTATGCATGTGTATTGACTATAGGGCACTCAACAACCTCACGATCAAGAACAGATACCCACTGCCGCGGATCGACGATCTGTTTGACCAGTTGAGCAGAGCTCGGGTATTTTCCAAGATTGATCTGAGGTCGGGATATCACCAGGTAAAGGTGAAGGGGGAGGATATTCCCAAGACCGCTTTCAGGACGCGGTACGGGCAGTTCGAGTTTTTGGTTATGCCGTTTGGGCTAACCAATGCACCCGCAGTATTTATGAACCTTATGAACAAGGTGTTCCATCAGTATCTGGATCAGTTTGTAGTAGTGTTTATTGATGATATCTTGATATATTCCAAGACTGAGGAGGAGCACGAGGAGCATCTGCGGATAGTGCTGGAGATTCTCAGGAAGGAGCAGCTTTATGAAAAACTCTATAAGTGTGAGTTTTTCTTGGACCGGGTGGACTTCTTGGGGGCATGTGGTGACTGGAGATGGTATCTCAGTTGACTCCAAGAAGATTGTGGCAGTTGAGGCATGGACAGCGCCGACTTCAGTTGCAGAGATCAGGAGCTTCCTGGGGCTGGCAGGGTATTATCGGAGATTTATGCAGGATTTCTCTCGGGTTGCAGAGCCGTTGACACGGTTGATCCGGAAGGATGCTGAGTATGTTTGGTCAGAGGAGTGTCAGGCAGCTTTCGATGAGTTGAAGAAGCGGCTGACGACAGCTCCGATTCTGACGTTGCCTTCAGGATCAGGTGGATTCACTATTTATAGTGATGCTTCAGGGAAGGGGTTGGGTTGTGTGTTGCAGCAGCACGGGAAGGTGATTGCCTATGCTTCCAGGCAGTTACGTCCCCACGAGAAGAACTACCCTACCCACGACCTGGAGCTGACAGCAGTGATTTTTGCTTTGAAGCTGTAGAAGTATTATCTGTATGGTGAGCGGGTGGAGATCTTCACAGATCACAAGAGCCTAAAGTATGTGTTCACTCAGAAGGAGTTGAACATGAGACAGCGCAGATGGTTGGAGTTGATGAAGGACTTCGACATTGTACTGCAGTATCATCCAGGGAAGGCCAACGTGGTTGCCGATACCTTGAGTAGGTATCCGAAAGCCATGTGTTTGACCATGGATCGGCATTTGCTTGTCGACTTGGAGAGCCTTGGGATTGAGGTGATCATGCCAGGAGTGCAGATGCAGCTATGGGGGGTGCAGATTCAGTCAGACTTGGTGGACAGGATCAAGGCGGCCCAGTTCGAGGATATGGCTTTTCAGGGTACCAGAGAGCAGATCAGTATTGGAGTGGGGGATCCTGAGTTCTCACTTACAGAGGATGGTGCCCTGAGGCACGGTGCCAGATTATGTGTGCCTAGCGGGGAGCTCAGAGAGCAGATTATGTAGGAGGCCCACAGATCGCAGTACTCTATACACCCGGGTGCCAACAAGATGTACCGAGATCTGCGGGAGCATGTATGGTGGTCAGGAATGAAGCGGGAGGTGTCCCACTTCGTAGCTAGGTGCTTGGTCTGTCAGCAGGTCAAGGCAGAGAGGCAGAGGCCCGGTGGATTGTTGCAGCCGCTGCCCATTCCCGAGTGGAAATGGGAGCATATCACGATGGATTTCGTCTCAGGATTGCCGCGTACTCCAGGAGGGAAAGACGCGATTTGGGTCATCGTGGATAGGTTGACCAAATCGGCCCACTTCTTGCCATTCAAGGTGGGTACGTCTACAGAGAGGCTGGCGGAGATGTATATGCGGCAGATAGTCAGGATCCACGGAGTTCCGGTCAGCATCGTCTCAGATCGGGATAGCCGTTTTACTTCCCATTTCTGGAGGAGTCTGCAGACCAGCTTGGGCACTCAGCTCAAGTTCAGTACTACATACCACCCCCAGACGGACGGACAGTCGGAACGGACTATTCAGACTCTTGAGGATATGCTGCGGACGTGCATCTTGGACTTTGGAGGTTCCTGGGAGGATCATCTTCATTTGGTGGAGTTTGCCTATAACAATAGTTTCCAGGCCAGCATCGAGATGTCACCTTTCGAGGCTCTGTACGGGCATAGGTGTCGTACACCCTTATCCTGGGATGATGTTGGTGAGAGAGCTTTGCTGGGGCCAGAGATGATTGTGGATGCGGCCGAGAAGGTGAAGCTCATCAGGGACAGACTTCGCGTGGCACAGGACAGACAACGGCATTGGGCCAATAGCCACCGGAGACCCTTGGAGTTTGAGGTACAGATTAGAGTAGGATTAGATTTAGGTTGTTTCTTTGAGATTTTTTATCATGTTTATTATTTAATTAATTGAGACCTTGCTTGTGATTAGGTCGGAGACTAGGTTTTCTTGAGGATATCTCCGATTCGTGGTACGATATGTTTTGGTGGAGGCGGAAAGCTTAGCCCGCGCTTCATCGGCCCTTTCGTTATCAGCGGGAGAGTCGGTGACGTGGCTTACAGGCTAGACTTGTCGCCTGCACTTGTGGGGGTCCACAACGTATTTCATGTATCACAGTTGAGACGGTACGTGGCTGACCCTAGCCATGTGCTCGATCATTCGGAGATTGAGGTGGGTCCTTCTCTCAGCTATCCAGAGCAGCCTGTGGAGATTCTGGATCGACGGGAGAAGGTTCTGAGGAACCAGGTGATACCTTTGGTACGCGTCGCATGAAGGCATCATTCTCCAGGAGAGTCTACCTGGGAGCAGGAGGATGAGATGCGCGAGCGGTACCCTTATCTTTTTGGACCTTGAGGTATACTTTCTATCATTCTCATCAGTTGCATTTTGCCTTTCAATTTCGAGGACGAAATTCTTTTAAGGAGGGTAGATTTGTCACTACCACATTTCTAGTGTGAGGGTATTTTTGTCATTTTGGGGTATTTTTAAATTTATTAGAATTTATGGGAATTTTTAGGAATTTATTTGGAATCGTTTGACTAGGTTGACTTTTGGCTAGTGTTGACTTTGTAGACCTACCTAGAAACTAACCCTAGTTAGTGGGCCATGGTTAGGTCAAGTGACCCTAGTCTAACCTAATGTGACTCAAGTTAGTGGTTAGGGATTCATAGAGCTTGAATTAAGAATTTTAGAAATCAAGTGATTGATAAATGGCTTGTGGTTTCACAAGTCATTTTGTGACTTAGCTAGATAGGACTAACTAAACCTAGCTCAACCCTACCCTAACCAACTTGGCCGGCCACCCTAGTAATCCAGGGATTCCCCCATTATAAATACTCTCCTAGTTTTTAGGGCTAGCCTCCCTCCTTAGAAAAAATAGATCCAAGAAGAAAGAGGTGAGTTCTTGTCCTAGTAAATTCATTATAATTCCATAATAGGTCCTAAAATCCTCAAATTTGTTGCATTAGTTTCTAAATCTGTCATTCTTGCTGTTGTAATTGATTTGGTTCAGTTTGGCATTGATTGGAAGTGATTTGGACACCAAGCAAATAGTTAACAAAGGACTCTTTCCATTGAACTTCACAAAGAGGTATCTCCTTCTTTTCTCCATGAAACATCAGTTAGTTTTCATGTATAGGAACCCCTAAGTGTCCCCCTAAGGTCAGCATGAGGTTCGTGTCCTGTGTCAGTGGTTTCGTGTCCGTTCTGGACACGTATCAGTGACCATGGCATTGTGTTCGACGAAATGCCTCAAAGGGCATTTCGATCGATTTATTTCATTATTTTTGAATAGGAATGTTAGATCTGATGTTGTCTTTTGATTCCTGTGCTTATGGATTAGTGTCGTGTCGTTTTCGTGTCATTTTGCTAGCCTGGACACACGCGTGCACACGGCCGCGTGCAGCTACAGGGATTCCCTGCTACTCGAGTACGAGTGCTCGTTGGACACGAAGTTTGGACTCGTGCTACTTGGCATAGACCAAGGGGCAACGACTGACAGTCCCCCCTTTCAGTCGTGAGTCCAATAGTTTCGTGTCGGACACGCACGAGGCCTCGCATGGGGTTTTGCCTGACTGTGCACTGGGATTTTTCACCCACTGACACGGCCCTATTGCTAGGGACACGATACCCTAGGACTCAGTACATGTGCTTGGACACTTAGCTGGACACTAGGTGTACCTACTGACACGAGCACGAGACACAGTAGTGTCCTGTGTCGTGCACACGACACGAGTGCACGTGTGCACGAGACAGTGCACTGAACAGTGCACTGTTGTGTCTGTTTTGAGTTTTCCTTGTTCTGGACACGTCGTATCCACTTGGGTGGACACCATTGCATTGTGGGACACATATATGATATATATATTAATTATCAACCTCTGTAATTAGGATTTAAATCAAGTTCATTAGCATTTTGCCATTTCTTCCATTTTTTCTGAAACATGAATCAGTCTGTGTGTTCCAGTTTTTAATATTTCGTTTTGGTTGAGTAAATTAACCTACAAAATCATTGTTAATAGCATGTTTTGAAACCCAATTCTGTTCTCCTATGTGTTACCTAACTGTAGTTGAGTTTGGAATGAGTTGGTGTTATTTGAATGGGTTTTTGGCAAGTTAGCAAGTCTGAAATTTGATGTTTAGTTTCTAAATTGTTCCAGATTTTTATTCTGAACCTTGCCATCAATTTTTACCCATCTAATGCTGTTGAATGATTGAGTTATAATTCCTAGATTGGTTCTCCCAGACTTGGGCTACTTGTGTGTTAATCTGAGTTTGTTTGATACATGAAACCTGTGTATACACTGTCAAAGTGATTCCTGAGTTTTGTTTTTATAAAAACCTGGGAGTGAATACTTGGATACACCAGAGTGTTACACTCTTTTGCAAAACTGAGATTTGAGAACAATGTTTGATTTCCCTTTCTTTTCTTTTCCTTACTGTCTTCCTGAGTACACCCTTCCACTGCCTTTTTCTTCATTTACTTGATTTTCCTGCATACATATTCTTGTAGATAAATGTATGCACATGTTCCTTTCCTTTAACTGATTGCACTGCTCTAGCACAGACACACAGTACTTCCCTTCACTGCTTTTGTTTCCTGCACACTGTCACCTTGTAATTCCTGCCATATTATCATCTTCCTGCACACTATTCTTTTGTATGCCATGTATACACAGTTTTCTTTCACTGTTATGTTCTTGCTAACACAGACACTAGTCCACACACTCTTGATTGTACACCACAGCACATAACACACACTCTTTCCTTTTCTTTCACTGTTTAGTGTTTTCCTGCCATGTAAGTAATCACATTTGACACACACAAGTATACACATTCACACACATAATTCTCTCTATCATTCTCTCCTTATGCCTAGTCCTTACATGTGTAGACTATATGTCTAGTATGTAGACATATATGATAATGTATGTATATATATAGTATAATGTAAATGTGGTTTAATATATAAGTTATGATAATTGTAGGTTGTAGATAGTGAGAATCAAATAATGTATGGTTATCATAGGCATGTATTATATATATATGCTCTATGTATATGGTAGGTATAAGCCTTACTCATGGATACATGAAGCTCATGATAAATAGCTAGTGTGGGGTAAATTAATGTGGGTTGTTTGTTGATTTGTATAGCTTAGGATTGGTGTGTGTAGTCTAGTATAGCCTTGTTAGAGCCTAGCATGACTTGTTAGACCTAGTTACTTGAGTTTAGCCTAGTTTAGACTTGGTTGACCTAGTTTGACTTCTAGGGTTGACCAAAGTTGACCAAGAGTTGACTTTGGCCTAGAGTGACTTAGAATCATGTAGAATGCATAGTAGGACTCCATTTTGCTATTCTGGACCTGTTATGACTTGTGTTGTTCTATTTAGGAGCCAGACACCACTCTTTGGACAGTACGTTTCATTCTGGACATTCAGTTACAGGCGTGTACATTCTCTGATCATTTCATATCCTGCTTAGAATTATTTTCTGCAGTAGATTACTTTACCTGTACTGTCACGTTGGTCATACGGATTGGTACTATATGGATCTCTATATGCGATGTTATCCCCCTCGGGAGCATCGGGTACATTGTGCTTGTGCATTTCACTTACATCGTGTACTCCTGTGCTTTCATTTACATGTGCACTCCGGTAAACTTTGTACTCTCAGGTTCACGGAGCCCCCATGTATACTATCACGTGCACCCTATATGGGCCCCCATGTGATATCTTGTACAATAACATAACCTGTATAGATCCTTGTGTATTGTTTTGGGGTACGGGGGAGTAGAATTGGGCATGTGAATAATACACCAGTAGTTTCTTATCAGAATCTCATCCTTAGTGTCTTATCAGAATCTCTTATGCTATTTACATGTCCATATTGTACTCTGACTCACTAGTCACTGCTAGTTCTCTATGTATAGTAGATATTTACATTACAGTTCTCTTCCTGTTTACATATCGCATTTCTTCAGTACTCGTATCTTACTTTACTGCATGTTTTTACTTTCTAACCTGCTATGATCTATTGAGATGTACTGTGCTCGCTCCTGTCCTGACTGGACCTGTTGAAATATTACAGAGGATGGGGAGGAGGCCTGCCTGGACACCTACTACGGGGCAGCCCTAGATGACACCTGTGAGCTGGACCCTCAGGAGGATCCAGCAGTAGCTGAGGACTTTCCCCCGACTGCCTAGACTAGATAGTTAGGCTATTATCTTTTTGTAGTTGGATTATGTCAGTTAGACTTTATTTGGAGATCAGTTGTATATATTCTTTTATCTGAGACCTTGTATTGCTGGGATTATCTTAGACTACTGTTTTATCTATTTCATTTCCTTGAGTTCTGTTCATATCGTGCTGTATCTTCCTTAGTTGTGATTGAGTTTCTATTGCTATGTCACCCCCATTCGGGGAGTATAAACTGTTTAGATATTTACATTGCTAGATGTTGTGACCTAGGACAGTATTCTACCGCCGACGCTGCGGCGTAGGCTGGACGTATTCACGTCTCGTGCCCTTACTCTAGGGTGCGTGTCGTGACACTAGCCGTGATCATCACTATTTCTTCGAGGACGATTGCACTTGGTTCATTTTTGCTTCGCTCGCCAAAAATTATTTCTTTTCTCATGTATTTATCCTTTACTTGTCGGAAGTGGATTTGTCTCCGTCCAACATATTATTGGCACATTTTATTTTGATATATTAACAGCATCTTCGTAGTTTAGTTTTCTATGTCTTCAGATTCATATCTTCTCAGAAGATCTACTACATAAAGACTATCCTTTCAAGTGCTACCATCTATTGCATTGAAGACTGAAGCAGATACCGGTGCTTCTTGCATAAACGGCTTCCTATTGCTTAAAGTTTTCGAGTCTGTACAAGGTCTAGGTATTTCTGTAAACACTTAAGGTTGGATGACAAACTAAAAGCATAACGTCAAAAATCAATATCTTACAGAGCGGCATACCGGCGGTATGCTTCGGCATACCGGCGGTATACCGTTTTCATTGTCCACAAAGTTTCTGTGGTAAATTGTCGGCATACCGACAGTATGCTTTGGCATACCGGCGGTATACCGTTTTTATCGTCCACAAACTTACTGTGATAAATTGTCGACATACCGACGGTATGCTCCGGCATACCGGCGGTATACCGTTTTGTGGACCACAAAACGTTCTGTGACAAAACGTAGGCCTACCGGCAGTATATCGTTTTGTTTGCCTAAAAACGTTCTGTGATAAAACGTCGGTATACCGACGGTATGCTGCGACATACCGACGGTATACCGGGTTACATATATTTGATTTTTGAATCACTCTGACTAGCATTAATGGCCGCATTTATTGCTCTCAACGGATATTAATATGACCATTACCATTTGACCGGTATACCGACGGTATGTCGCTGCATACCGATGGTATGCCGCTGTATACCGACGATATATCGGTCTAGCTGTATCCAGAGCATTAAATGCCACCCACTCTTGGTTTCTCTATAAAAGAAAGCCTTCTCTCTCATGAAGCTTTCACCAACTCTTGCCATAAATTTTCCAAACAACCAAGAGCTCCACCATTAATACTCTACCAAGCTTTTAATTATCATCCTCTCCCAAAATGCTAGAGTATTTAAGAGTTATAATTTTCGATCTTCATGTGTTAGAAGATCAATAAGTTCTCTTCTCATTTGTTTGAAGTTGGTGAGCCTTCGTAAGAAAACTCGTGTGTTGAAGTTGGCGAGTCTTTAGATCCAAACTCATGTTGAAGTTGGCGAGTTCTTTGGATCCAAACTCGTGTGTACTATTTGGTTAAATAGTGGATTTAAGCCGGAGAGAGTTCCGGGACTGGATTGCCTCAAGCGAGGATACCAGGATACATCTTATGTTTGATCTTCTTACTCTTTACTTTTATTTATCATATATTGCTTCTTGTGCTCTAGTTATTTTTATTTCTCTATTCACCCCCCTCTAGGGTTCTACAATTGGTATCAGAGCTTTGTTTTCTTGATTTGGATTTACACCCTTTGAGTGATCCATGGCCACTAACCCTAGTATCAATACCTTCCACAATGAGGAACACTCCACAAATAGGCCTCCCATATTTGATGGAACCAACTATAACTACTGGAAGATTAGGATGAGTATTTATCTGAAGTCCATAGATTTTGATTTATGGGATTGTGTGATAAATGGTCTTCTTACTCCTTCCAGAGTTATTGAGGATATTGCTTCTGACACCCTTAGGGACACTCTTACTGAAAACACCAAGAAGCTTGCTAGTCGAGATGCCAAGGCTATGAACGCTCTTTATTGTGCTTTCGATAGTAGTAAATTCAATAGAATCTCTAATTGTAAGACTTCTAATGAGATTTGGAAGTTACTTGAAGTCACACACGAGGGTACTTCACAAGTGAAGGAATCCAAGATTAGTAGACTCACGCAAAAATATGAGTCCTTTAAGATGAAGCATGATGAATCTATTACTTGCATGTTTACTCGTTTTGGTGATATTATTAATCCTCTCTCTTCTCTTGATAGGGAATATCCTGCTTATGAAAAAGATCAGAAAAATTCTTAGAGGATTGACAAAAGTATGGAGTCCTAAAGCTACTGCAATCATTGAGAGGAACGACCTGACAGTCATGAACCTTGAGACCCTCATGGATAAGCTAATGACTCATGAACTCAATATAAAAGATCAAGAGGAATCCTCCATACAAGAGAAGGAGAAGGAAAAGGCCAAGGAGAAGGAGAAGTCTCTTGCCCTCAAAGTTACAAAGTCCTACTCCAAGGATAGCTCCGACGACAATGAGTCGGACGATGATAAAGAAATAGCTCTCACAGCTAAGCACTTCCGAAAGTTTCTCAAATTCAACAAAGCCAACCGCTTCAGACGGGACAATAAGAAAGATCTGACGTGCTATCAATACAGAAGAACCGGACACATCAAGAGGGACTGCCCGATGATAAGAAAAGACTCAAGCAAGTACGAAAAGCCTAGCAAAGAAAGCTCGTCCTCCAAGAAATTTGCCAACACAAGTATTTGGTGTGAGAGTGACTCAAGCGACTCTGACAACGATAAAGAGTGCAAACACAATGCCAACGTTTGTCTCATGGCAACCGATGAGGTACTTGATGATCTCTCCTTAAACACTCTTACTTATGATGACTTGGAGAAAGCTATCCTTGAATTGCATGAAGAGCACAAAGGTGTTAGGAATAAATACAAGAAATCTCTAAAAGCGGTTGATGCTCTTCAACTTGAAGTAGAAAGACTCTCAAGCATCATTATTGATGTAAAGAAAAAATCTCCTGCTTTTGACACGGATGAGATAGAGTCTTTGCGACTTAAGTTTCAAGAATCTCTTGTCACTACCAAGAAAAAGGATATGTGTAAAACCCCTAAATTTCTACTATATTTTTATTATATCAATTTTGGTACTGATTTAAAATTTTTGTACTGTATGTCACGTAGTCGTATTGTACGTTGTATGCGAAATTTTCGTTTGCTCGACGAGTACGAATATGTGCGAGCGTACATATTTTATACAAAAAATATTTTCTTTTCTATTTTAATATACACTTTCAAAATTATATAATTATTATTCTTGCTATAAAAAGCCTTTTGTTTCTAAAAAGTTATTAATAATAAATAATATTTTGTATACTAGAAAAGCCTAATTATGTAAAGGATATTTGTTGCATACAAATATTTCGTTATTTATTTATTGGTCTATTTTAAATAAAAGTATAATTTTCAAAATTTATTAATAGTAATATTTTATTGTTCAAAAAGATATTTAAAAATATTTATTATTTTCGAAATTATTATTGTTGGTATTTTGAAAAATATTTTTGGAAGTTATTTTGGCCAATTAAATCTTGATTTAATGTTTGGAATTATTTAAATAGATTAAACTAGTATCTATATTTGGAATTGGATTATTTGATTTGATTTTAAACTAAAGGGATTTAATTTAAATAGGATTTGCATTTGGATTTGGATTTGAATTAAATAGATTGGTTTATCTAATCTTGGTTTAAACAATCCTAATCATTATCTAATTGGGAATTCCCACATCCTATAAATAGGCAGGTACTCCTCCAATTCATAATTCATCTCCCACAAATTTCCTCCATAAATCTACGTGCGTGCATCGTGTCCGTATTTATCCATAAATCTTATTCCATAATTACAATTACAATTATCTTTCGTGTCGACAACTCCGACACGATTCATCCAAAACCCAATTCCTACTCTAGCAATCCTAACCCTAACCCTAGCCGTAGTCAAGCTGCCTCCTCGGCCTTGGCCGTCTCCACCAATTCCCCCATCTTCGACCAACACCCAGCCCGTCTCCTCCACGACCTCCCTCGACGCTCCGCCCGCAATCACTGCCACAACCAACCACCGACCCAGCAGCCTTCGCCATATCCTTCGCCCCCACCACGTCCGCAAACACCGCTGCCACACCCATCGCTGTCGACAAACCGTCCCCGACCAACCCGTCGTCCCCGTCTCCACCATCACTCGGCCAAGCCAGCCACCACCGTCCTCACCACTATCATCGACGCCACCTGTCACCCACACAGATCCACAAACCACCACCATCACCGGCATCGGCGACCCGAAAAAAAATCCTCCGACCAACACACCAAAACCACCGCCCCGCCACCATCGGCGACCCCAAAACCCAGTCGACCAAGAAAATTAAAATAAAATAAAAATAAACACCCCCGCCACCATCGTACCTCCACCGACGATCAGACCCGTCCCAGCCTTCGAGAACGTCTCCACGGCACCGCCCCTTCTCGCCACGAGGTGCTGCGACGTCGAGGTGGCTCATGTGCCACCGCGGCCTCCCGAGCACCGCACCTCGTCGGTGTGCTCCGCCACCAACAATGGATCTTCCTTCCTCCGCCCCTGGGCGAACGCCCTCCGCTTCTTCCCCGCGCCGGCGCCACGCTCTCCACCGCCCGCGCCTATCCGCCGCATGTCGCCGGAACAGTCGCATCCCGCCACCGAACCCGATGGCCACCGCACAAACCCCAGCCAAACCCTCTTCCGACCAACACTGACTTTCCCCGACCGCCGGACCCTCCTCCGCGACCTTCCCCATGTCCGCCAAACCCCATCTCCGTCTCCGCTCCCTAGCGCCGGACGCCGCACTTGCCGCCGGCCACCCTCCCGCGCTGCTCCGTCCAGCCGCGTGATCAGCCCCCTTTCTCTCCTCCGCTTCTCCGTCCTTCCACCGGAGCCCGACCCCAGTCCCCTTCTCCGACCTACACCCGCCGCCCTCTCTCTCGCTCACTCGAGCTCTTTCTCTCTCCCCTCTCTAAAATCACTCCTCGCTGACTCTCTCTCACCTCTCTCTCTCCTCTTCTCTTCCTTCATCCTCTTCTCATTACTGTACTCATTTTTTTCTTCTTTTTCAATCTCTTTCTCTCTCTTCCTTTTTTGTTCTTAAAATTATTAGCACACAGGAAGAGAACAGCAGCTTCTCGGTTTGTTTGTTTGTTTTTTTTATTTTTTTATTATTTTTATTTATTTTATTTCACTCTTTACGTTTTGTTGTGTAATTAATTATGATTAATATATTACCATTTATTATTATTATTATTATTATTATTATTTCATTATTATTATTATTATTATTATTATTAATGTTATTATTATTATCATTATTTTAGATGGCAGCTTAAGTGTTGCTGCCTACAGTATGTACATTGGTATATATTACATTTAAAATTTGTATATGTGCATATATTATGAGCACTAGTATTATTATACTTCCTATTATTATTTTATTAATTACTGATTATTACTATATTCATTGGTTTACCGATAATACTATAGTTATTTATTTTCGTATCCTCGATATTTTAGATTTGATTTTTGGACCAAAACTTTATTGAAAAGGATTTCCTAGTAGGTTTTATTTTTACCTTCAAGTAATTTTTTCCAAAAAGAAATATTTTAACAAATAGATATATAATTTTTCGAGTACGATAAATATTTTTCCAAAATAGTATAAATATTATTGATCCACTTTACTTCGATCCTTCTCTCGTCCGTGACTAATCTCTTTATTCCTATCCTCTCGCCCATTTGGAATACCTTCCCGCAAATCTAACTAATTTGACCCTTCCGAACCCAATGAAACTGTCCGTGCCACCACCCGAGGTTACCATGCATAGTTGTTACACCAAAGTTGCAGATCGTGCCACATTGATTATCACAGCACACCAGGCGTACTACCAGGCAAGACACCTTGCCATTAGCTGTTTACTTATTTTAGCTCATATTTCATGCATGTTCATTATTTTTCTTTATGCAAAATAAACTGTGATACATGGCATAACTGTTAGAACTTACTGTTCATTTACTTTCCTGCTATGTATTATTTTTCTCACATTAAACCTAGATTTAAGGGACCACCTTGTGTGTTGCGTTCATTGGCCTTGACACGTTATAACACGAAGTTGTGTGTCGCATGTAGAATACGAAAGTACGTGATTGGCTGGCCACCAGTACGTACAAGCCGTGCGATAGGAATAACCGCTAATAGAGGTTGCATGCTAGTTTGACTTTGCGGTTATAGTGGTTTGTGTTGTGGATACAACACAGTAGGCATTGGGCGGGGAGGACAATTCCTTAGCGTATGGGCTTCGATGCACTTCCCTTGTGACCCGGACTCTCCGATGGAGATACGGGGTTGATGACCCATGAATACTGACGGCCACTGACGATTCCGCGAAACGTCATGCTCTTCCTGATGGGGCCTCTGGTGCCCAAGGGGGACTACGCCGATCCTATTTAGCCAGGGCCCATGCGTAGGAAGGATTGTTCTTAACAACATTTCACTTAGAATGGTAGGCTACCCTATCCGTTAGGTACGAGTACTTTTGGTTTGGGTACTTGTATCTGACCGTGACTTGGAACAATAACTTGTCACGGATTAGTTCGTCACATCTTGTCCTTGTTTGGTTGTAGGTGTGACTTACTACTTCGATGAGAAGGTATTGAACCTTGTTGGGGTCCGGATACCATATCGGATTCTTAGCATGGAAAGATACGTCGCCGTGAATTAGTTTACCATCTCCTGTCCTTGTTTGGTTGGGGGGATGGTACGCTCGTTCAGTAGGTGCGTATTGGACCATGTTATAAATTCGATTGACTTTTTTATTGAGCAATATTTATTCAGTTTATATGGCATGCTATTATGTGTCTTGTTACGTCCCTCTGAGGACCTGGTTGTCTTGCCAGGTGTGTGCTATTGTCTTTCGCAGGTGCTTTAGCTCTAGCCGTGTTCATTGCTATTTCTCGAGGATGATGCACTTGGATCGTCTTCGCTTCGTTCGCCAAAATCTTTCTTTTGCTTATCATGTATTTCTTTCCATAGTTGGTAGTGGATTTGTCTCCGCCCAACTACATGTACCAAATGACAATTTCATAGTTGATTATATGAGATATTCTATTCATTTATTTTGTGTGGATGAGATTAGTTATGGTTCTACTGTATTTTACAGCTTATGTATTTATACGAGGCTTCCATATATTGGAGTATACTTCGTATGAATACAGCTGGCATGTCTACGTTCCTAGTCCTACGTATTTTGGGACTGAAGCGTTACATATTTTTGTGGTGGCCCATGCAGGTCAAGATAAATTATTTGGTTACTTTACCGTACCAAGCAAGCCTGCGTATAGGATTAGAAGTTTAGGATCTCATCCACATGCTTGACCTCTTTTCTTGATTTTATCTACCGTTTGACTCATCAATTGCACCTTGCTTGCTTCCTTCCATCCCTATTCTTATCTTTCCTTCGTGCTTGCTAGAGATTGACCCTACTAGTTAGATGTCCCAAACACCCCTAGCCTAATTCTTTTAAGTTGGGTAGAACACCCCACGACCCGACACGCCCTTGACTATTAAGACCATAGAGACTAGAGGAATCTAACCCATTTGGTCAACCAAGCCTTGGTCAATAAACCATAGAATGATTGTATAGGAATAAAAGACTTAGATCCTTATGACTCTTAGACTATTCATATTAGATTTTATTTATCTACCATCGTGCCTATATTTTTACTATCTAGACTAATGATGCTAATGTAGCCTAGTTTTTGCAAGCTCAATTCTTTATCACGCTTGTTCATGACATATGTTATTGGAGGCCTCCACTAACAGATTGTCTAATCAGAACCGGTGCATAATGGTCTGATCAACCGAGTGCACTTTGGTTCGCTTTTGTCTATTACTCTACGTGGATGGAAACATAATTAAACGTGGCCCTTACAATCCATCCACGACTGCCTTGACAATTCCTTTGAAATTCTTTTCGGTCATCTTTGAATCACGGACTCGTATTCGATAAGATCGTCTTTTGAACCCCTTAATGCTTTCGCCTTCACCTATTCTAGAAGGACGAACGCGTTATACTAGGATCTCCTCTAGCCTTTCTATCGATAATGACCATTATCACTCTATGTTGCTACTCGTCCTTTCTCGGCCCTATCATGACCTTCCAATTCACTTAATATAGAAGTGAAATCTAATTCGTTCTCTAAAATCGTGCCCTCAAGAGACCATAACTTTAAGGCCTCTAATTTATTTTATTTTCTTGAACCCATACTAATCTTTATTGCGCGTATTCTTCTTAACCATTTATCTTCTTACGTTAATCCATGATTATCTTCGCCATGATTGAAATCGCGACTCTATTGCATGTTTTCACTAAACGTCATTCCTTGTAGCCTCTCACCCCCCTACTAATTCCTAATTTCGAGGACGAAATTCTTTTAAGTTGGGTAGGATGTAAAACCCCTAAATTTTATCTATATTTTTATTATATCAATTTTGGTACTGATTTAAAATTTTTGTACTGTATGTCACGTAGTCGTATTGTACGTCGTATGCGAAATTTTCGTTTGCTCGACGATTACGAATATGTGCGAGCGTACATATTTTATACAAAAAATATTTTCTTTTCTATTTTAATATACACTTTCAAAATTATATAATTATTATTCTTGCTATAAAAAGCCTTTTGTTTCTAAAAAGTTATTAATAATAAATAATATTTTGTATACTAGAAAAGCCTAATTATGTAAAGGATATTTGTTGCATACAAATATTTCGTTATTTATTTATTGGTCTATTTTAAATAAAAGTATAATTTTCGAAATTTATTAATAGTAATATTTTATTGTTCAAAAAGATATTTAAAAATATTTATTATTTTCGAAATTATTATTGTTGGTATTTTGAAAAATATTTTTGGAAGTTATTTTGGCCAATTAAATCTTGATTTAATGTTTGGAATTATTTAAATAGATTAAACTAGTATCTATATTTGGAATTGGATTATTTGATTTGATTTTAAACTAAAGGGATTTAATTTAAATAGGATTTGCATTTGGATTTGGATTTGAATTTAATAGATTGGTTTATCTAATCTGGGTTTAAACAATCCTAATCATTATCTAATTGGGAATTCCCACATCCTATAAATAGGCAGGTACTCCTCCAATTCATAATTTATCTCCCACAAATTTCCTCCATAAATCTACGTGCGTGCATCGTGTCCGTGTTCATCCATAAATCTTATTCCATAATTACAATTACAATTATCTTTCGTGTCGACAACTCCGACACGATTCATCCAAAACCCAATTCCTACTCTAGCAATCCTAACCCTAACCCTAGCCGTAGTCAAGCTGCCTCCTCGGCCTTGGCCGTCTCCACCAATTCCCCCATCTTCGACCAACACCCAGCCCGTCTCCTCCACGACCTCCCTCGACGCTCCTCCCGCAATCACTGCCACAACCAACCACCGACCCAGCAGCCTTCGCCATATCCTTCGCCCCCACCACGTTCGCAAACACCGCTGCCACACCCATCGCTGTCGACAAACCGTCCCCGACCAACCCGTCGTCCCCGTCTCCACCATCACTCGGTCAAGCCAGCCACCACCGTCCTCACCACTATCATCGATGCCACCCGTCACCCACACAGATCCACAAACCACTACCATCACCGGCGTCGGCGACCCAAAAAAAAATCCTCCGACCAACATACCAAAACCACCGCCCCGCCACCATCGGCGACCCCAAAACCCAGTCGACTAAGAAAATTAAAATAAAATAAAAACAAACACCCCCGCCACCATCGTACCTCCACCGACGACCAGCCCCGTCCCAGCCTTTGAGAATGTCTCCACGGCAGCCGCCCCTTCTCGCCACGAGGTGCTGCGACGTCGAGGTGGCTCCTGTGCCACCGCGGCCTCCCGAGCACCGCACCTCGTCGGTGTGCTCCGCCACCAACAATGGATCTTCCTTCCTCCGCCCCTGGGCGAACGCCCTCCGCTTCTTCCCCGCGCCGGCGCCATGCTCTCCACCGCCCGTGCCCATCCGCCGCATGTCGCCGGAACAGTCGCATCCCGCCACCGAACCCGACGGCCACCGCACGAACCCCAGCCAAACCCTCTTCTGACCAACACTGACTTCCCCCGACCGCCGGACCCTCCTCCGCGACCTTCCCCATGTTCGCCAAACCCCATCTCCGCCTCCGCTCCCTAGCGCCGGATGCCGCACTTGCCGTCGGCCACCCTCCCGCGCTGCTCCGCCCAGCCGTGCGATCAGCCCCCTTTCTCTCCTCCGCCTCTCCGTCCTTCCACCGGAGCCCGACCCCAGTCCCCTTCTCCGACCTACACCCGCCGCCCTCTCTCTCGCTCATTCGAGCTCTTTCTCTCTCCCCTAACTAAAATCACTCCTCGCTGACTCTCTCTCACCTCTCTCTCTCCTCTTCTCTTCCTTCCTCCTCTTCTCATTACTGTACTCATTTTTTTTTCTTCTTTTTCAATCTCTTTCTCTCTCTTCCTTTTTCGTTCTTAAACTTATTAGCACACAGGAAGAGAACAGCAGCTTCTCGGTTTGTTTGTTTGTTTGTTTTTTTTATTTTTTTTATTTTTTTTATTTATTTTATTTCACTCTTTACGTTTTGTTGTGTAATTAATTATGATTAATATATTACCATTTATTATTATTATTATTATTATTATTATTATTATTATTTCATTATTATTATTATTATTATTATTATTATTATTATTAATGTTATTATTATTATCATTATTTTAGATGGCAGCTTAAGTGTTGCTGCCTACAGTATGTACATTGGTATATATTACATTTAAAATTTGTATATGTGCATATATTATGAGCACTAGTATTATTATACTTCCTATTATTATTTTATTAATTACTGATTATTACTATATTCATTGGTTTACCGATAATACTATAGTTATTTATTTTCGTATCCTCGATATTTTAGATTTGATTTTTGGACCAAAACTTTATTGAAAAGGATTTCCTAGTAGGTTTTATTTTTACCTTCAAGTAATTTTTTCCAAAAAGAAATATTTTAACAAATAGATATATAATTTTTCGAGTACGATAAATATTTTTCCAAAATAGTATAAATATTATTGATCCACTTTACTTCGATCCTTCTCTCGTCCGTGACTAATCTCTTTATTCCTATCCTCTCGCCCATTTGGAATACCTTCCCGCAAACCTAACTAATTTGACCCTTCCGAACCCAATGAAACTGTCCGTGCCACCACCCGAGGTCACCATGCATAGTTGTTACACCAAAGTTGCAGATCGTGCCACATTGATTATCGCAGCACACCAGGCGTACTACCAGGCAAGACACCTTGCCATTAGCTGTTTACTTATTTTAGCTCATATTTCATGCATGTTCATTATTTTTCTTTATGCAAAATAAACTGTGATACATGGCATAACTGTTAGAACTTACTTTTCATTTACTTTCCTGCTATGTATTATTTTTCTCACATTAAACCTAGATTTAAGAGACCACCTTGTGTGTTGTATTCATTGGCCTTGACACGTTGTAACACGAAGTTGTGTGTCGCATATAGAACACGGAAGTGCGTGATTGGCTGGCCACCAGTACGTACAAGCCGTGCGATAGGAATAACCGCTAATAGAGGTTGCATGCTAGTTTGACTTAGCGGTTATAGTGGTTTGTGTTGTGGATACAACACAGTAGGCATTGGGCGGGGAGGACAATTTCTTAGCGTATGGGCTTCGATGCACTTCCCTTGTGACCCGGACTCTCCGGTGGAGATACGGGGTTGATGACCCATGAATACTGACGGCCACTGACGATTCCGCGGAACGTCATACTCTTCCTGATGGGGCCTCTGGTGCCCAAGGGGGACTACGCCGATCCTATTTAGCCAGGGCCCATGCGTAGGAAGGATTGTTCTTAACAACATTTCACTTAGAATGGTAGGCTACCCTATCCGTTAGGTATGAGTACTTTTGGTTTGGGTACTTGTATCTGACCGTGACTTGGAACAATAACTTGTCGCGGATTAGTTCGTCACATCTTGTTCTTGTTTGGTTGTAGGTGTGACTTACTACTTCGATGAGAAGGTATTGAACCTTGTTGGGGTCCGGATACCATATCGGATTCTTAGCATGGAAAGATACGTCGCCGTGAATTAGTTTACCATCTCCTGTCCTTGTTTGGTTGGGGGGATGGTACGCTCGTTCAGTAGGTACGTATTGGACCATGTTATAAATTTGATTGACTTATTTATTGAGCAATATTTATTCAGTTTATATGGCATGCTATTATGTGTCTTGTTACGTCCCTCTGAGGACCTGGTTGTCTTGCCAGTTGTGTGCTATTGTCTTTCGCAGGTGCTTTAACTCTAGCCGTGTTCATTGCTATTTCTCGCGGATGATGCACTTGGATCGTCTTCGCTTCGCTCGCCAAAATCTTTCTTTTGCTTATCATGTATTTCTTTCCATAGTTGGTAGTGGATTTGTCTCCGCCCAACTACATGTACCAAATGACAATTTCATAGTTGATTATATGAGATCTTCTATTCATTTATTTTTTGTGGATGAGATTAGTTATGGTTCTACTGTATTTTACAGCTTATGTATTTATACGAGGCTTCCATATATTGGAGTATACTTCGTATTAATACAGCTGGCATGTCTACGTTCCTAGTCCTACGTATTTTGGGACTGGGGCATTACATGATGCGATTCAATCCATGAGAAGAGCTTATGAATTTACTATGCATAAGGTTCAAGATGCTAATAGGAGAGAATATGATACTTCTATTAAGTATAATGATCTTCTTGTACAGAGTAAGAAACTAGGTAATAAGAACACTACTCACATGCATGCTCCAAGACACCTCCACACTCATCACAATGCTAGACATACTTCTTACATGAACACCACACACAAATCCTTTTCTAACACAAGGAAATGACCATTTATAAAGAAAAATACTTCACATCATGCTTTTTATTATCATCATCATAACACTAATGTTTGAACTTCTTGTACTAGAGTTTCACATATGCATGATACTCACACTTCTTCTTCTAAATCCTCTATGATTTGCAACTACTGTGGCTTGCTTGGACACACGACCAATTATTGTCATACAAGGAAACTTGTTGATAATAAAGTTTTTAAGTGGGTTCCTAAGACTAACACTCAAGGACCCACACAATCATGGGTACCAAAATGTTCATCTTCAACTTATGTTGTAGGTGAAGAGTCCTTCTCATGCTAGAAGCAAGTGGATTCTCGATAGCGGTTGTTCACGGCACATGACCGGGGATGCTTCATTATTTACAACGCTATCGATGAAGAAGGAAGGACACGTCTACTTTGATAACAATCTTAAAGGTCACATTATAGGAAATGGTAATATAGGTTCCCCTCCTTATCCTTGTATTAAGAATGTGTGTCTTGTTACTAATCTTAAACACAATCTTCTTAGTATTAGTCATCTTACCGATAATGGTTACGATATCAAGTTTGTTAAGCTCAAATGCTTCATTACCGATAGTTCAAATGGATCTATTGTTTATGAAGGCATTAGAGAAAACAATATCTATGTTTTATATCTTGTCGAAGACACTAACAATGGCAGGTGCTTAGTTGCTAAGAACGATGAGAATTGGCTTTGGCACATGAGGCTCGGATACGCCAACATGGATACTATCTCTCGTCTTGCTACCAAGAAGCTCGTAAGAGGACTCTCAAGTATCCCTTTCAAAAAGGATATGGTGTGTGAAGAATACGAAAAGAGTAAGTTGACAAAGTCATCCTTCAAATCTATCAACTCTGTGAGTACCTCTAGACCTCTTCAACTTATTCATATGGATCTTTTTGGTCCTAGTAGAGTTGCTAGCCTTGGAGGCAAGCTTTATGCTTTTGTTTTGGTTGATAATTTTTCGAGATTTACTTGGGTTATTTTTCTTGCTTGCAAAAGTGATACTTTTCGTGAATTTGTTGCTTTTTGTAAACGTGTTCAAAATGAGAAAGGTTTTTCTATTAACAAGATTAGAAGTAATCATGGAGGAGAATTTGACAATGTCGATTTCAAAAGATTTTGTGAAAAAAATGGTTTTGGACATGATTTTGCTTGTCCACGAACTCCTCAACAAAATGGTGTTGTGGAGAGAAAGAATAGAACCCTTGGCGATATGGCCCGGGTTATGTTAAACCAATATAAGCTCCCCCAATATTTTTGGACGGAAGCCGTTAATACGGCATGTCATGTTATAAATAGGGTCTTGATTAGACCTATTTCTAAGAAGACTCCTTATGAGCTTTGGTTTGACAAAATTCCCTCTATTGAATATTTTAAAGTTTTTGGTTGTAATTATTTTATTTTGAATACTAAGGATAACCTAGGCAAGTTTGAAGAAAAATCCTATGAAGAAATATTCCTTGGATACTCTACTCATAGTAAAGGTTTTCATGTTTTTAATAAAAGAAGTCTTGTTGTCGAAGAGTCAATCAATGTCTCTTTTAATGAACTTAACTCTTATACATTCTCCTCTTTCGAGGATATGCTCCGGCATACCGGCGGTATACCGTTTTCATTGTCCACAAAGTTTCTGTGATAAATTATCGGCATACTGGCGGTATGCTCTGGCATACCAGTGGTATATCGTTTTTATCGTCCACAAACTTACTGTAATAAATTATCGGCATACCGACGGTATGCTCCGGCATACCAGCGGTATTCCGTTTTATGGACCACAAAATGTTCTGTGACAAAACGTCGACATACCGACAGTATGCTCCGGCATACCGGCGGTATACCGTTTTGTTTGCCTGAAAACGTTCTGTGATAAAACGTCGGTATACCGACGGTATGTCGCGGCATACCGACGGTATATCGGGTTACATATATTTGATTTTTGAATCACTCTGACTAGCATTAATGGTCGCATTTAATGCTCTCAACGGATATTAATATGACCGTTACCATTTGACCGGTATACCGACGGTATGCCGCTGTATATCGACGGTATGCCGGTCTAGCTGTATCTAGAGCATTAAATGCCACCCACTCTTGGTTTTCCTATAAAAGAAAGCCTTCTCTCTCATGAAGCTTTCACCAACTCTTGCCATAAATTTTCCAAACAACCAAGAGCTCCACCATTAATACTCTACCAAGCTTTTAATTGTCATCCTCTCCCAAAGTGCTAGAGTATTTAAGAGTTGTAATTTTCGATCTTCATGTGTTAGAAGATCAACAAGTTCTCTTCTCATTTGTTTGAAGTTGGCGAGCCTTCGTAAGAAAACTCGTGTATTGAAGTTGGCGAGTCTTCGGATCCAAACTCGTGTTGAAGTTGGCGAGTTCTTCGGATCCAAACTCGTGTGTACTATTTGGTTAAATAGTGAATTTAAGCCGAAGAGAGTTCCGGGACTGGATTACCTCAAGCGAGGATACCAGGATACATCTTGTGTTTGATCTTCTTACTCTTTACTTTTATTTGTCATATATTGCTTCTTGTGCTCTAGTTATTTTTTATTTCCCTATTCACCCCCTTCTAGGGTTCTACACATATTGTATCAAGACAATTCATTATCATTATATGATATCTTTTATTCATTTATTTTGTGTGGATGAGATTAGTTATGGTTCTACTGTATTTTACAGCTTATGTATTCATACGAGGTTTCCATATATTGGAGTGTACTTCGTATGTATACAGCTGACATGTCTACGTTCCTAGTCCTACGTATTTTGGGACTGGGACGTTACACATTAAATGCGGTCTGGACAGCCTGTCTCTCACGTAAAGTCTGAGAATGCTCTCGCGTAGAGTTTGAGGATGACTCTTGCGTAAAGGAGCTTGCGTAGAGTTAGACTCTGTTTGATCTCTGCGTAGAGCTTGAATCTGTAAAACCCCTAAATTTCTACTATTTTATTATTAAATTTGGTACTGATTTAAAATTTTGTATTGTACGCCGCGTAGTCGTATTGTACGTCGTGCACGAAATTTTATTTTTCATAATTGCTCGACGAGTGCGAATATATGCGAGCGTACACATTTTTAGAAAAATATTTTTTCTATTTTTATAGTTTCAAGATAATATATATAATAATTATTTTTAGCTATCAAAATTTCTAAATTTATGATTTTATTTATGAAAAGCCTTTTATTTAGACAATTATAATAATAAATAATATTCTTATAAAATGGTATACTAGAAAAATATATATTTGTAAATATTATTTGTGCATATATATATATATTTCGTAATTAATTATTAGTTTACTTTTAAATAATAATGTAATTTTTGAAATTATTATTAATAGTATTTTTGGAAAACATATTTTGAAATTATTGTGGCAATTTAAATCTTGATTTGAATTTTGGATTTATTTAAATTAATATCTATATTTAGAATTTGAATTATCTATTTTTTAAACTAAAGGATAAAAATTAATTAGATTTAAATTGATTTCGATTTGGATTGATTTAAATTAATAGATGACTTATCTAATTGGGTTTTAAATCTTCCTAATCCTTATCCAACTGGAAATTCTCACATCCTATACATAGGCAGGTACACCTCCATAGAATTTCACAATCCACAAAATTTCCACAAAGTGTACGTGCCTCGTGTCGGTGTCCATCTCTTCCGTGACAGCCTCGGATCCGACCCCGGGTGTCTTTCCAACATGTCAATTTTGATACACATACATCACCACCCTCCGTGTCCGATATGCCGGATACAATTTCTACATCCAAATTTCCTAACTCCAGCCACCTGCTGCCCTTGGCCGTGACAACGCTGTCCCGTCTCCACCATCGCCACCTGACCATATTCACAACACCTTAACCACTCTTCCACGACCCAACCACTTTGCCATCAGCCGCACACTCCCAACACCAGCCCTCGGCAGACCCGACAACCACCTCCACCATAACCACCATATTAACAAACCCACGCCCCCACCATCATCATCACCGTCGCGACAACCACACAACATCACCACCCCCGACACCTCCGGCCGACCAAACGTCACAACACCATAACCACCTTCCCACAGCCAGAAATCTTAAAAACCCAATTTGAAATATAAACCTTACCGGTCCGCCGCCTTGCCGAGGCCCGAGCGCTACCGCCTTGAGCTCCGTCGATGCCCATTTTCCCTCCACCTCCACGTCGTGGCTGAACCACCCGCATCCGTGCGCAGCCACCGCTCACCTGCGCCTTCCCCGACCATCTCGGCTCCAGCGCTGCCGTGTGACCGCGCCAGTCGAGAGTCGTCGAGGTAGGATCCGCCTTCTGCGAGCACTGGTGAGCGTTCTTCACGCTCGAGTCTCTGATGCCGACAGACCACGCCGACCTCGTCGTCGTGAGCATCCCCACGCATGCGCACTCCCTCCGTCGCGCCTTTCCGGCCGTCCCCGGACCTAGCCGCAGCACAGCCTTTGCCGCCCGCCGACGAGCCCTTTCCTCTCCGTTCCTCCGTTGTCGCGTGCCCTAGATGCCGGCGTCCGCCGCGCCAAACCGCATTCGCCGGCGCCGCCCTTGCGGCCGAGACCTCCCCCTCTCGCCTCTTCCTCCCGCAGCTCCGCCGCCGTGTGCTCGCGCAACCGCCGCCGATGCTCCACTTCGAGCCCCGACCTCCCGCTCCTCTCTCCCTCTTTCTCAGTCTCCTCTCCCATTATATTTTTTTTCAATTCCTTTTTCTCTCTCCTAGTACTCTTCCCTCTCCCAAAAAAATGATGAAACGCACAGGAACCACCGAAGAGACGAAGAGTAATAAATTGTTAATATTTTATTATTTTATTATTATTATTTTTATTATTATAATTTATCTATTTTCTATCTCTTTGTAAGTGCAATATAATTAACTATTATTAGTACTATTAAGTATTATTTATACAGTAAATAAAAATATATATTGTTATAGGTATTATAATCTTAGTAATTTTGCTTTATTAAATATATAATTAATATCCCAAAAATGTATAGTTGTATTATGGTATTTCAAGTATGGCTTTTGACTAGAAAATTATTATCGTAATATTTCTAAAAATATAGTTTGACCTAGGATAGATTTCTATATTTTCAAAGTATCTATTTGTAAATTATTTTGATTAATTAGATATAGTTTTCAACTATAATAAATATTTTCAAAAAGTTATTTATTTATATATACAAAATTTCTTCGAGTTGTAATTCTTGTCCCTGGCTAGTCATATTCACATCTTCTTGTAAATCTCGGACTTTCCTATATCATACCTAACCAATTTGACTATTCCGGACTCAACGACACGATCCGTGCCACCATCAGAGGTCACCTTGCATAGTTGTTGTACCGAAGTCGCAGTTCGTGCCACCTTGATCATCGCAGCACACCAGGCATCCTACCAGGCAAGACACCTTGCCATTTGCTGTTTATTTATTTTAGCTCATATTTCATGCATTATTTATTATTTTTTTATGCAAAATAAATTGTGATACATGGCATAACCTGTTAGAACTTACTGTTCATTTATATTTCCTGCTATGTATTATTTTTCTTACACATTAAACCTAGATTTAAGGGACCACCTTGTGTGTTGCATTCATTGGCCTTGACACGTTGTAACACGAAGTTGTGAGTCGCATGTAGAACACGGACATGCGTGACTGGCTGGCCACCGGTGCGTATAAGCCGTGCGATAGGAATAACCGCTAATAGAGGTTGCATGCTTAGTTTGACTTAGCGGTTAATAGAGGTTACTGTTGTGGATACAACATAGTAGGCATTGGACAGGAAGGCCAATTCCTTAGCGTGTGGACTTCGATGCACTTTTCCTTGTTGTAGCACCCACTTTTTGAAATAAGGGTATTTTAGTCATTTTAGTCATTTTGTGATTTTCTAGATACTTTTAGCTTGTGTTTGTTTTAGCATTTGGTTTAACCTTAGATAATCCATATTAGAGACTAACCATGACATATAATGATCATTTAGCTAATTGGAAATTTATTTTAGGCTTTGGTTCAATTTAGAAGGCCATTTGACCATTCTTAGGCTATTTAATTAATTAGCCTTTTAAGCCTTTCTGTTAGTGGGCTTAAACTCAACTTAGATAGAGAAGAGGGGCCCATGAACCAACCCTAGCGCTAGAAGGACTAGCATGGCCGGCCAAATAGGAAACCCCCCTCCCTATAGAAACATTTGCATTGGTTTTGACACCCTTTTTACAAAACCCTAGTTTCCAGCTCTCCAAAACCCTAACTTTCTCATCCGACCTCCGTTTTACCTCAAATGAAGTGCATTGTGATCATGGAAAGAAGGAGAACTTTCTGGAGCATTTCTAGCAAGGGGTTGGAGGCGTTTGCTCAGTGGAAACTGATCATCTCATTGTTCGAGGAGTCAGTTTCATTGAGATTTCAACTCTCAATAGGTAAACACCTAAACACTATAGTTTTTCCTTATTTTTCTTCATGGTAGCATGCATCTAGGTACCCTTGACCTACCCATGTAGTTTGGTAAAATTTTGTGTCTGTTTGATAGGCGTGTCGGACACGTATCGGATTAGGGTTTAAGGTGTTCGATAGAATTACCCTAAGAATTGAGAGTTATTTTTACTCGAATCTTTTTACATATTATGTTATCCCTAGATGTAGGGATTCCTAAACCCTAGTTTTGTGCATGATTTGACACGTATCCGTGTCCAAAAGTGGACACGCATGCGCTGTACGAGGACTGTGCGCGTGTCCTGCTGCTGCTATGTCCGTTCTTGCTGGACACAGCGACTCGACACATAATTTTTAGGTTGTAGGTAGGGGCAATTTCTGTCGTGATGCCCAACAAATTTGGTTAGGTTTTGTGGAGAGTCGAGTGAGAAATCGACACGGCATGGGTTTTGAACTGTCGTACGCACGCCAGTTTTGGCGTATGATACGGGTGTCGTGTCGCTCGTACACGCATCGTAGACACATAACAGGGTGGCTGACGTGTAGCCATACACGTGGCGAACACCTGTGCACGAGCACGTAGGTGTTCGCGCTCTGTGGCGTGTCCACGAACTCGTGGACTGGCCGCACGAGACACAGCCTGTGCAGGTGCGTTCACGTATTCTGAGCCTGTAGACACGTCGTGTCCTATTCTTTGGACACGATAATGCTTGGGTAGCATGGTTATACGTACATGACACTTTACCAACCATTAGTTTCGAATATCATTAGATTTTTGAAGGGTTTTAGGTCATGTTAGATATTGTGTTGAGTATCGGGTTTTTAAGTTCCAGTTTTTTCCTATTTCAGTATTTAGTTCTGTTGCCATCAGATTTTTGATGTGAATTTTGTGTAAACCAAAGCCTATAGGTCCTATATTACCATATCTAGGAGATACCTATTAGTTTGCATAATAGAGAGGGTTGTGTTCGAGTTGGGTTGGCATAGGGTTATTCGGGTAGGTATCAAGATAGGGTGTCATGTGAAGATAGGTAAATTCCTATAATAAAGTTTTGACTGATTTAGGTCGATCACTGAGTTAGGATTTAATTCAATTAATACCAAGATCAGTTTAACTGTTAGATAAGAATTGGTAAACACCAAGTTAAGTTTGATTGTTAGTAAGAATTGGTTGTGTAGTTAGGGTAGAAACTAGATTTTGAGATGTGTATATGTAAGTGTGTTGAGTGTTGAGAGAAGTAGGAGTAAAGAGAAGGGTTTGCAGCAGCAAGCATGCTATAGGGAAGCAGTTGCTGAAATGGTAGCCACTGCAATGGCGGTAGCAACACAAGCATGCCTAAGTGCATGTGTCCAAGTGTGTGGATACATTGGGTCGAGTTGTGAGGTTAGGAATTTGAGATTACCTTGTTTTAAACTAGAAAACTTACTAAGAAATATCCTAGCCTAGAGTTTTGGTAGATGTTAGTTAAGGTATGGGTATTAGACATAGGGTATTGTGAGTTAAGGTAGTGTTATTTGAAATTCATTGGTTGTTAGGCTTATGCTCCCTTGGACCTAAGATAACACCAACTCAACACCCAAAATCAACACTAGGACTAGTAGTGACCTAAAATTTGACTTATAGGCTAGTTGACCAAACTTTGACCTAGTTGGACTAGTCTGGTTGACCAAAGTTGACCCAAGGTTGACTTTGACTTAGATTGACCAAAATCATGTAGAATTTGCATTGAAGGTTTTCCTTATGATAGTTTAGACTGTACTATGACATGTGGTTGTTTTAAATAGGATCTTATTACTCCAGTCCAGTCACTTTTCATCATCAGCAGTTCGGATTGCCAGGCAAGTACATTCTCTGATCTTTTCATGCTTCTTTGGATATGTACTCTTGTTATAGACTAGTATACTTGATGCTGATACGATGTTCACACGGAGTACAGATTGAGAGTACAACGGAATAGAGCAAGCACACAAATTACAAATTATAAGAGCACTCAGAAAACACTCAAAAGCAAAGATTACAAACTTCGTTGCCCTTCTACACACAAATGCCCATCTATATATAGGCTTGAGGGTCGGTACTAACCGGTTGAGCCGGTCACGGCTACCGGTGTCTGCCAGTCTCTCCTCAATAAGTGAGAAAAGATTCCTCCTTATCCTCCTTTCTCATCCGAATAGTTGGTGAGATGTCATCTCAACTTTCGGTGTGCTGTCACCATCAACTTTAGATGGTATGCCGTCTTTTCAATGCTTTATTCCTTTCGGATTGAAACAAATCTTCCACCTGTCCACCAGCTGGCGGTGAGCCATCAGAACTGCTACTAGTGGGTGAAGAGTCATTGTCGTCATTAGTAGGGATGTAGTCTGGAGTTATTGTCTTCGCGTCATCAACCCAGATAGGTTGGGGGTCAGCATTGATTTCATCCCACCATCCATCCCAGTCATAGAGGTAAGATGGAGAATCATCATTGACAGGCATCCTTTGTAACTCAGACTCAGTAGGTGTCATCTGTACATCTGCATAGTCAGTGTCAGAAAAAAATTCTGAAGGAACTCATCCGCAGACAGAATCGTCCGGCAAGTCTTCCGGCCAAGGGCAAGAACCCACAGACTCAATATCTTCTTGGGCCATAAAAAAACAAATTAGCCCACCAAGCTTCACAGCTGCATAAGTTGAGACGCGATTGTAGCCTCTTCTAGAATCGCATCCTCCGCGCTGTCGTCTCCCTTTGCTTGCAAACCTGCTGGACCAAGACACATGTTATTAAAAAAATCTTGGAGCAGGGCCAGGTTCTCATCATCATTGACGGGCTTCACGGTAATATAGTCCGCCAGAATAATATTGCTGCTGCTGGAGAGGACCGCCTGTCCTCCGAAAAGCTTTCGGGCTTCGGCAAAAAACTTCCTAGCAGCGCCATATCGTTCCTTCCCTTCGTTGAAGTTACCCTTCTTGAAAGGAGAGAACTGGAGTCCCGGATCACCAGCGAGACGATGAAGCTCCCAGATCTGATATGAGGGAAAGCATTTGATGTAGCGCTTCTCCTCCCAAATACTCCAGATTCTGAACCTGAATATGTTCTGAAACCTGGAAGCACTAGCTTTGGCCCCTTCCCAGCAAATTTTTGGGATCAATGTTTTGTAGATGTTTTCATCCATAGAGCAGATGAACATCTCATGGACAAAACCCTTTTTAATTTGTACGGGTAAATTAACAATCTCCTGGAAGCAAGTAACCAGGTGAATGTTCCCGTAGCTAGAGTATATTACCTCTAACCCTTCAAAGTACTTAGTGATGTTGGAATCATCTAAGCGTCTGAAGTATGTTAGGAGGCAGGCTTCGTCAATCAGCCCCTGCTTGTACCTTGTGATCATCCCCTATGCCATACCTTCAGCGTCCATGCTTTGGGTTCGTTCGTTGTCAATGGACAGGGTGGAGCAGAGCTTCAGTAAGTCTGGTATTCTAAGATTGACCAGATCATGACTGTTAATCTGCTCAAGGATCTTGCAGAGTTCTTTATGTTCAGAGGAAGGTCCGCTGAATAAATCCTTTTCCATGACGTCCAGGGCAGGTGACCTTGATGTAACACTATATGCCATCATCACAAGAGTCTGTTGTCGAACTTCATGGAGCTTTGCATTAAGCTGCTCAGACTTAGCTCGAACAGCAAGAAATTATTTTTCAATTTAGGATAACCAGAAACTGGCTCCCTTGGTGTCGTTAGACTGGATGGCTCGATAGCAGCCATTGAACTTATCCCAAGAATCCTTGTCATTTTTTTCTAATTCTTGGTTATACCAGTTCTTGACGACAGTACTGGCAAAGGTCCTGTTCTGTTGGAAAGGTACGAGCCTCTTGGGTCCGCCTTTTAAGACTTGGGCTTGTGTGCCTGTTGAGCCTGTGCGGCTTGGGAGGCCTGTGCGGCCTGGACTTGGGCCTGTGTGCCCTGGAATGCTGATACGGCCATATGGCTGTTCGCCTGGCCAGTCACTGGAGCTGGGCTATTCGCCTTAGGTGCTCCAGATGTGGACGTGGATGCCTGATTGCCGGCACCCGCTCTGGCCTTTTTATGGCCAGTTACAGGAGTGAAAGCATCCTGCCTCTTCATCTCCTCGTGAAGAGCTTTCATCTTCCGGTATTCGTCCGGATCCATAACTGCATCACGGCCTAGTAAGAGTATCAGCAAGAAAATTAGTATATCCAGGAATATAATTAACTTCATAATTAAAAATTTCTAGATAAATAGCAATTCTAATTCTACGAAGATTTTCTTCGGGATTATTAATAGTTTTTTTCTTAAGAAACTGAGCAACAGATTTATTATCAGTTTCAATAATAAAATTTCTATAAAGAAGATATATGCGCAAACTTTTAATTGCTAATTTAACAGCAAGTAATTCTTTATCATAAGTCGTAGGAATATTGTAAGTACATATTTTATCATCAATCTCACCACGCTGGGCTGCAGGTGAAAACTTGTTAGCTAGCGAAACATTAAATGGTACGCGAGGAATAGAGCGTCCATCAATGTCAAAATAATGATGATTAAAAGGGGGATAATTGCGAAGATTATCCATTCCTAATAAGCAATCATTATCAAAATCTTTCGGAAGTAACCGAAAAGAAAACTTATATGTTTTAAAATGACCATGAATATCAGGGATTTGGACATCAATAATAGCTCCAAACTCAACTGATATTTGTCGTCCCATGAAGTCATTTAATCGACAAGGTCGATCAAGTTTATAACGTAAATGTTCAGGTATGAACAATTCTTGTAATAAACTAAAATTATCACTACTAACCTCATCAATGGTACCAATATGAATACCATAGTCTTCTATATCTGTTATTATTACACTATGTATGTTTTCAGGACATTCATTGGCGAAGTGTCCTTCCTTGTTGCACTTAAAACATTTACATCCTTTTTTAAACTTTTTTCGCTTAATAAATTTTCTTTTACGGAAATTCTTTTCTGTTTTAAACTTCTTTTTGATTTAGGTTGCCATTTCTTCCGAGTAATTTTCCATTTTTTCTGCTAATGGTTTTACCCTTTTTCCATGACCTTTTCCATTTTGGTTGTTTCCAAGTAGGGGGACATCCAAACTGGAAATTAATATCCTCGTCATACTTATTACAGCATCTGTAACCAAGTACCGAGTTTTTGATGAATTTATTCATCTGGGATGCAGCCTTAGCTTGCTCGCAAGTTTCTTCCATGGTTCGCGTACATGCTTTTTTAAGCATGCCAGTAGTATGAAGACCATTCATACCACCACGGAGATCATCATATCTTGCCTTAATAATATTATTCCAAGGATAGGGAATTTTAGTAAAGAATCCTTCCATCCAGAATTCTTTTTCCCTATTGTCAGTTAAATGGAAAATTAATCCAATATACTTGGATACAAATTCTTCCAGCATACAGATATCACACAACATCATTTTATGTAACATCTTGTTATAATTTTTTGTGGCTTGGGATACTTCTCCCGTAAAATCAGCAAGAAGTTGTTTAATTATTTCTTCAAGTGCTGCAAATTTATCTGGACTTGCTTTTAATGTTTCTATGGTTTGAGGATTTTGTATTTCATAATTTCTTAACCATGCTATTATGTCACCTTGCCAATGGCTGGTAGCATACTGAATATAACCTTCAGTAGTTATATCAGCAGGTAAAAAATATGACATCCCTTGCATTTTCTGTAACCAATTAGAGATATATTCTCCAATTTGTTTATGTGGAACACTTTCAAGGTTTAAAATCAAACCATCAGATAAATATCTTTTATCCTGTTGGTATGATTGCTAGAAAGATTAAACTTATTCCAATCTTTACGCCTTTCTTCTCTAAATTTAGAAGTATAAGGGGAGGGTTCACCTAAAATAAATTTTGAATCCCTCATAATAACCTCTGGATTAGGAGGTATAGTTATAGGATTTAGATGTGGTTCTGCCTCAATATTTAAAGTATCATTACTACTTTGTCCTTCTTCATTGGTGCGAACAAAGAGAGGTTCAGTGTCGCTAACTGTTGAGTCTGAATCAGAACTCTCAGCATATTTCCATTTGAAGAAGTCAATTGCTTTAGCATGCTGTTCATAATATGTATATACAGGTTTACTATCAATATCTCCTGATAGTTCCTGTTGCTGCAACCTAATGAAAGTCCTATAAAAGCTTTCATCAATTTTTTCTGGGGAAATAGTGTTTGTTTCCTTAGAAGAAAGTTTCATCATATTGATGTTAGTAGCCCAACGACTTCTTTGGACTACAAGTGGTTGGCCTGCAATTCTAGCTGGTTTACTAGTAGCAGAATCAACATCCATAGGAATTTTTCCTAGACTTTTTAGGTCGTTTTCTACTTGAACAATTTCTCGTCCAACATTAATTACATCTGTATGAATTGTGTGTATGGTACTAATCATATCGACTACATCCTTTCGGATAGTATGCATGTCATCATGCATGTTGCTATTCATGGTAACTAGGGTGTCAACAATGAAATTGTATATTCCATTGTCATGGTTGTCCTGAGAAGGAAGATGAACCAAATGTTCATATCCTGTCAGGTTATAAGGACAGCGATGGTTATTCGCTGTAACCCTATATTCGGCTTTTGCCTCAATGTTATCTCCCATGGTGAGGAGTCGTTCTTGAGTATATGAGCTATGGTAGGCTCTAGTAAATATAACAAAAATATTCTAAGATCTCTGCTATTACTCGTTTTGACCCTTAATTCTGCGGCTTGACATAGTTCCCCTACGTTCCTGAAACCTTGTCCAGGAACTACCGTGGCTTTCTGGCAGGGTTTGGCCTCGAACATACAATCACAAGCCTGAACTACCGCTTCACAGAATTAGAGCACAGCTTTGTTTCATTTCCTACATCAAAGCGTAAGAGCTACTGCACACATCTTAGCGTTATTCTTGTTAGATTAACTAGCTACCATAGATCCATACTCAAGAACACTGATTTACTTTAACATAATTTAAAAGAAAGTAAAAAGAAAAGAGAAAATACTTACTAAGAACACCAGCAGATCTTTATTTACTACTCTGGCTCTGATACCAGATTGAGATTACAGCGGAATAGAGCAAGCACACAAATTACAAATTACAAGAGCACTCAGAAAACACTCAAAAGCAAAGATTACAAACTTCGTTGCCCTTCTACACACAAATGCCCATCTATATATAGGCTTGAGGGTCGGTACTAACCGGTTGAGCCGGTCACGGCTACCGATGTCTGCCAGTCTCTCCTCAATAAGTGAGGAAAGATTCCTCTTTATCCTCCTTTCTCATCCGAATAGTTGGTGAGATGTCATCTCAACTTTCGGTGTGCTGTCACCATCAACTTTAGATGGTATGCCGTCTTGTCAATGCTTTATTCCTTTCGGATTGAAATGAATCTTCCACCTGTCCACCAGCTGGCGGTGAGCCATCAGAACTGCTACTAGTGGGTGGAGAGTCATTGTCGTCATCAGTAGGGATGTAGTCTGGAGTTATTGTCTCCGCGTCATCAACCCAGATAGGTTGGGGGTCAGCATTGATTTCATCCTACCATCCATCCCAGTCATAGAGGTAAGATGGAGAATCATCATTGACAGGCATCCTTTGTAACTCAGACTCAGTAGGTGTCATCTGTACATCTGCATAGTCAGTGTCAGAAAAAAATTCTGAAGGAACTGATCCGCAGACAGAATCGTCTGGCAAATCGTCCGACAAGTCTTCCGGCCAAGGGCAAGAACCCACAGACTCAATATCTTCTTAGGCCATAAAAAAACAAATTAGCCCACCAAGCTTCACAGCTGCATAAGTTGAGACGCGATTGTAGCCTCTTCTAGAATCGCATCCTCCGCGCTGTCGTCTCCCTTTGCTTGCAGACCTGCTGGACCAAGACACATGTTATTAAAAAAATCTTGGAGCAGGGCCAGGTTCTCATCATCATTGACGGGCTTCACGGTGATGTAGTCCGCCAGAATAATATTGCTGCTGCTGGAGAGGACCGTCTGTCCTCCGTAAAGCTTTCGAGCTTCGGCAAAAAACTCCCTAGCAGCGCCATATCGTTCCTTTCCTTCGTTGAAGTTGCCCTTCTTGAAAGGAGAGAACTGGAGTCCCGGATCACCAGCGAGACGATGAAGCTCCCAGATCTGATATGAGGGGAAGCATTTGATGTAGCGCTTCTCCTCCCAAATACTCCAGATTCTGAACCTGAACATGTTCTGAAACCTGGAAGCACTAGCTTTGGCCCCTTCCCAGCAAATTTCTGGGATCAATGTTTTGTAGATGTTTTCATCCATAGAGCAGATGAACATCTCATGGACAAAACCCTTTTTAATTTGTACGGGTAAATTAATAATCTCCTGGAAGCAAGAAACCAGGTGAATGTTCCCGTAGCTAGAGTATATTACCTCTAACCCTTCAAAGTACTTAGTGATGTTGGAATCATCTAAGCGTCTGAAGTATGTTAGGAGGCGGGCTTCGTCAATCAGCCCCTGCATGTACCTTGTGATCATCCCCTGTGCCATACCTTCAGCGTCCATGCTTTGGGTTCGTTCGTCGTCAATGGACAGGGTGGAGCAGAGCTTCAGTAAGTCTGGTATTCTAAGATTGACCAGATCATGACTGTTAATCTGCTCAAGGATCTTGCAGAGTTCTTTATGTTCAGAGGAAGGTCCGCTGAACAAATCCTTTTCCATGACGTCCAGGGCAGGTGACCTTGACGTAACACTATATGCCATCATCACAAGAGTCTGTTGTCGGACTTCATGGAGCTTTGCATTGAGCTGCTCAGACTTAGCTCGAACAGCAAGAAATTGTTTTTTAATTTGGGATAACGAGAAACTGGCTCCCTTGGTGTCGTTAGACTGGATGGCTTGATAGCAGCCATTGAACTTATCCCAAGAATCCTTGTCATTTTTTTTCTAATTCTTGGTTATACCAGTTCTTGACGACAGTACTGGCAAAGGTCCTATTCTGTTGGAAAGGTACGAGCCTCTTGGGTCCGCCTTTCAAGACTTGGGCCTCTGGATCTTTTCATGCGATGTTATTCCCTCGGATACATCGAGTATGTCATATTCATGTACTTTATCATGGTCATCATGTACTCCATGTATTCCTATTTGTCCATGTGCACTCATATGTTATTCATGTACACTCATGACCATATGAGTTCCATGTATACAGTAGTTGTTATCCATGTGCAATAACATAACATGCTTTGATCCTTGTGTATTGGTTGGGGGCAGGAAGAGTGTAGTTGGTTATGTGATCATTATCCCCAGTAGGTATCCATGTGCATTCTATAGCTGTATCTATGTGCAACCCAAGCTGTTTACATAACCAACTCATGCTCTGATTCAAATAGAAGGTTAAATTCTCTATTTATCATATTATATCTCAGTTTATATCTTCTCTCTTGTTGATTTCTTTTTACAGCAATTCATGTATAGTTTTCTATAGCTTGTTTTATATGTCCATTCCTGATATGAACTGCTGTGAGAGATATGTGCTCGTTCCGTCCTGACTGGGCATGTTAAAAATTTTACAGGTGATGATGAGGAGTACTGTCCTACTTATTATGGCATTGGCCTAGATGACACTATCGACGTGGACCTACAGGATGATCCTACAGTCGCTGAAGACTTGCCTATAGTCTAGCTGAGACTTAGTACTTTATTTGTATTTTCTGTTTGAGATTTTATGAGTTGTACTTGAGATTATTTCTGGTGGTTTATACCTAGACTATTTATGTGTGACATTCTTGGGATTCTTCTTCTATTCCATTTTAGTATTGTGATTGAGTTACGTATTATTTTACTCTCTATTCATAGCTTATTTAGATTGTGTTAGATATGGTGACTCCGGACAGTATTCTATCGCCGATACTGCGGCGTAGGCTGGGCGTTCGTTACTTCTTATGCCCTTACACTGGGGGCGGGTCGTGACACTTGTGACCCGGAAGCTCCGCTGGAGATACAGGGTTGATGACCCATGATTACTGACGGCCACTGACGTTCTGCGGAACGTTATGTTCTTACTGATGGGGCCTCTGGTGCCCCAAGGGGGGACCATGCCGATCCTATTTAGCCAGGGCCTATGCATAGGAAGGATTGTTTTTAACTACATTTCACTTAGAATGGTTAAGCACCTTTATCCGTTAGGTACAAGTACTTTTGGTTTGGGTACTTGTATCTGACCGTGGCTTGGAACAATAACTTGTCGCGGAATAGTTCGTCACATCTTGTCCTTGTTTGGTTGTAGGTGTGACTTACTACTTCGATGAGAAGGTATTGAACCTTGTTGGGGTCCGAATACCATATTGGATTCATAGCATGGAAAGATACGTCACCGTGAATTAGTTTACCATCTCCTGTCCTTGTTTGGTTGGGGGGATGGTAAGCTAGTTCAATAGGTGTGTATTAGACCATGTTATAATTCAATTGACTTATTTATTTGAGCAATATTTATTCTGTTTATATGGCATGATATTATGTGTCTTGTTACGTCCCTCTGAGGACCTGGTTATCTCGCCAGGTGTGTGCTCTTGTCTTTCGCAGGTGCTCTAGCTCTAGCTCTAGCCGTGAACATCTCCATTTCTTCGAGGATGATTGTGCTTGGATCGTCTTCGCTTCGCTCGCCAAACTCATTTCATTTTCCACATATTTTTCCTTTACTTGTTGGTAGTGAATTTGTCTCCGCCTAACATATTGTATCAAGACAATTCAATATCATTATATGATATCTTTTATTCATTTATTTGTGTGGATGAGATTAGTTATGGTTCTACTGTATTTTACAGCTTATGTATTCATACGAGGCTTCCATATATATTTTTATACTTCGTATGAATACAGTTGGCATGTCTACGTTCCTAGTCCTACGTATTTTGGGACTGGGGCGTCACAAAATATGACTCAGTTGGACTTTCATAGAGTCTTTAAATGGGCTTCGCGTAGAGTCTGAAACTGACTTTGCGTAAAGCTCTCAACTTCTTTGACTTGGTCTATGAAGTTTATTTATGCTTCTACAAGACCCCCTTCAAAGTTTTCAAAGTTTGTTTCAAAATTTGAAATACTTTGAACTGAAGCGTAAAATCCGTGATATCCAACAATCATCTCAGAAGCGTAAAATTTGGGATACCCAACAGTCATCTCAGAAGCGTAAAATTCGGGATACCCAACAGTTACTTCGAGAAATTGAACCAATTTCAAAATTTTCTATAAATAGAGCTTCGCTAGTAGAGAGAGAACTTTACTCATCTCTTGCAATCTCAATCTTCCTTACTCTTGTCTTCGAAATCCCAGTTCAAACAAATGGCACCAAAGAGCAAGACCACCGTCGGCGCTAAGGGCAAGAAGCCCGCTGTTACTTCGTCGAGGACTGAGCGTACGGAGACCACTGTCGCATCATCGGAGGCAACCCAAAAGACCAACCCCTCTGTGGCTCCGGCTATGATAGGTAAAACCCTATCTAGTTTGGCCATGGGTTCGTCGGAGAAGAAGAAGAACCGAACAAAAATCCTAAGTTTTACGCCCACGTTTATACGTGTCAGCGTAGAATAAAAACCACCAAATACGCCCACATCTATACGTGTCAGCGTAAAATAGAAACAACAAAATACGCTCACGTCTATACGTGCCAGCATAAAATGTTAAGCATTAAATACGCCCACGTCTATACGTGCCAGCGTAAAGTTAAAAAATACGCAAGTCACCCACGTTCATACGTGTCAGCGTAAAGCAAGTCAAAAGACTATATGTTTTCATGCGTACAACTTTTACTCTTTTGAACAGAGAAAAGTACGCATAAAAAAATACTTTTAGTCATACACTGCATTAACTTAGAATATTTTCCAAAATTTTTAAAACAAAGAATAAAAAAATATTTGAAATCCTTTACGCACAAATCTTCACTTGCGTAAAAAAAACGCTTGCGTAGAGATGAACCAACTTAGGATATTTTTCAATCTTTTTTTTTAAAACAAAGAATGAAAATTTTCAAAAAAATTACGCACAAATATTTACTTGCGTAGAGATGTATAGAGATCAATTCTGAATTTTACTAACTTGATTTTTTTTCTTGATCTTCTTTTTGCAGTGGACTTGCAGATTCATCCTTTCTCTGAAGTCTTTGGTTCTCCAACTGGTATCTTGGGTTCCAACTATTTGGAGAATTTTTCTCATGTTGAGTTCCCACAAACTGACAAACAGTACCCTGAAGAGAGACAACAACTGATAGCTGCTCAGGGAGACAGAATGCTGTTGTCGTTGATAAATAGAGAATTGCTGATGTCGCTAGATGGCCAACAATTTTTGAAGCCTGCTTTCATGTTTGGGGATGCGATCGACTTCAAATCTCAGACGAATCCCAAGAAGGAGTCTTGGGTATTCAAATTTGGAGAAAGGGCGATGTATCTCCCAGAAATGCCAAGAGATTATCCCCTTTCCTCTTTTGTTCGTGCTACTCATCCGAGACGGATGATCTGGAACCTGACTCCTAGCATTCATGGTAGACCAGGCAGAATTATTTTCAAGATGGACGGGTCCAACCAAATGGGCTACTATACCAGTACTCCCAGCGGTGGTGTCATTCCTTTCTCTGGTTTACTGCCTGGATTCACACCAAGCGAGGGTTCAGCTTTGATCCAACCAGTGCAGATACCAATGTTCATAAACAAGTTTATGAAAGTCTCGATATTATATCCTCAGGTCAACCCTACGCTGCCAGGGTGGATGACCCCTCATAATAAGAACTGGATTCAACTTAGTGATTGGATCATGAAGAACTTCGGAACAGAACTGCGAGCCATTGGACTGTTTGAAGCAGTAGCCTCCATAAGTCAAGGCATACCAATGAACAATAATTTGTTCTTAGCTTTGATGGAGTTATATATCAGCTCGACAGGGACTTTTACAACTCCAATAGGTGAAATGGGTCTTGCACTGCATGAGATGTAATTCGTCTCCAAGCTGCCAATAGGGAAAGCTCCATATGAAGAGTACGTTCCCTCCAACCTGGAACTAGCAGAGATTAAGAAGAAAAATCCTCAGTTAGTTGAGGTATACCAAGAGTTGATGTGCCATTATCTGATTTGGACCACTATGTGTGAAAGTGGATCATATTTGGCATACATCAATAAATGGACAACATATTTATTCTACCATAAGAATAGGATATTCAAGGATAACAAAGAGAGATTCCAAGACAACAAGGCTCAGCCCATCAACCCTTGTTCAATAATTCCTGCTGATACAATAAATACTTGGATGATCACCTATAAGTCTCCGGACAAATATTTGACCACCAAGACTGGAGAATTCCCTGCAAGAACTGAAGCATTGAGCTTTCTGAGACATGGCAGTCGGAAGCTCTCAAAGGAAGCCTTGCTTGCGGACTTTCTTTCCCTGTGGCTGCAAAAATGGGTCATACCAGGGACTGGTACAATCGACAGGATTCACCGAAACATACTATGGCCAACAGTAAGTTTGGTATTCAAGGCCAGAATCAACCTGTTATCGGTAATGGTATGTCGAATAAATGCAGGTTTGCGAGCATTTGGTGATGAACTGATCAATAATGCTCCTTATCGAAAAGATTTCCCTAGGGTGGAGATGCCCTACACTTATTTAATGGGTTGATTATTGCATCACAACTGCAACCTATTGCCGCCAGGCCCTGAAAATGATGCAGAGGTATTTCTCCAAAAGTTTAGTAATGCCACGTGGACTACGACTTCAGTGGCGGATACCCGGGCACCACTAAACTTCTCCCATGGGTGGAACTTTTTCTGCACAAGACCACCAGTCCCAGCTAACTGTTTCGGTGTACAATTTAAAGTTGTAGGTCAAGAGAGGAGTGAGATACCTGCACCAGTCTTTAAATGGCTAATATGCATCAGAACCTCGCATCTGATGTATAGAACTGAAGACAACTGTATGTTCGAACCGTATCTACCCAGTCGGTTCGCTCGTTAGTTCGGGTATGACCAACTTCACGTTGGTAATCCTTCCACTAGCTTCAACTATTATAGAAAATTAGTTGATGGTGCAAGGGCATGGAGGTATTTCAGTGCTGGATGTACTGGTGCCAGATTCAGTGTGTCCACTTCCACAAGTACTAATGCTCCATTCGTATGCTCATTTTTATGCCTCCATTCGTTCCTTCGCAAATGACTACAGCATGAAAGGAAATCTTCGATGGGACAAGAAAAAAAATGTCGAAGAACTAGTTAGGGTCCCTTCGGACATACCTGATGATGCTGCTGTTCCAGATGAATATCTGGAAGCACTCCCTATGGGAATAGGGGAACCAGTTGTAGGACCCATTACCATCACTACAACCCGAAAGCGAAAAACAGATGCAGCTGTAACTCTCCGGGAGAAAAAGAAGAAAGTCACTGTTAAAGGGCCTTCCAAACAGAGAGCCGCTACTCCAAAAAGCGAAACTCCTGTTGAGGAGCCCCAAAATATTACATCTTCTTTAGCTCAACCTGGAGAAGGGTCTCCAGCATCCCAACCAGCAGCGGCAACAGAAGTTGTAGGAGTCCTATCTCCTAGACGCCTCAGCACTTCACTACATCTTACTTTGTCACAAAAGGCGAAAGCTGTTGAAGACACCGCCACAACTGATGCTATTGATCCGGAGCCCATCCCCTCAGATGAACCGGCTCTTGAATTAGAAGATAATGACTGGGATATGGATTATGACATACTCTTGTCGCGTCCTGCACCTGCTCCAGTTAAAGATAAATTACACAAAATTTATACAAAAATATGTATTATAATTTTGTATGTTTAACTATTTTGTTTAATCTTTGTAGGTATCATCAATGTAGCAAAATCTATTGCTCCTCATCCTTCTCAAGAGCCTATCCATGAAGAGAAAATAGAGTCTGAAGAAGAGAGTTCTTCTTCAAAAGAAGATTCTGTTTCTAAAGAAGACTCTCCACCTATGGAGATACCACAAGAGCCTACAGAAGAGGCATATCATAAATTTCCTTCTCCTGTCGAAAAGAGAGAAGAAGCAGCTGCAGCAGAAGAAGAGCCAATTGCAGACGAGGAACAAGCTGTAAACAAAGAGCCAGCTGTATTCCAAGAACCAATTGCTGCTCAAGAACAGATTGCTGAGGCACCATCAATTGTTGCTACCAGTCCAGCTCAAGTTCCTGAGGCAACTGTGTTCGAGTCTGAATCGAACATAGGAAGTAGCACCTCTATGATACCATCTTCTACCACCGAAACTCATCCTCCAGAGGTAGCAGAAAAAGTTGTTGAATATGTAGCCCCAGAACTCCCTAGGACTCAATTAGCCATGGTAGCAACAACAACTATGGCTTTAGCTCAACTTGCTACCAAGGCAATGACAACATCCGCCCCCAGTCTTCAGAAGAAGGATTTAGTAGGCCTTGCTGCTACACCGAGTTCCCATGTAGAAATAAATCTTTTAGTTGAGATTCATACTGAAGCCTTCTATAAAACCTTGGCGGCCTTGATCAAGATGGTCCTGAAGAAGGGCCTAAATTAGGAAAGCTTGAAGGCTGCAATTGCTTCCACCATTGGAAATGTTGCTATGTTTAATGATGCTGAGAGAGCAGCAGCTCTAGAGAAAGTAGTGGAAGGACTTGAACAGCCTATTAAGGAATATCTAAGGCTATCAAGTGAAACCCCCGAAAGTCTTATCCAGACCGAGTATGATGCTTTATCAGCTGAATACATCACTCGGGAGACTATTTTTAAAGAATCTCTTCAGGACTACAACAGCAAGGTTGCCAGAGAGAGGGCTTTTTTGAACAAAACTAAAACCTTACTAGAGACACATAGAGAAGCCTATGAAACTTCAAACATGAGAATTCATCAACAAGATGATAGAATTCGCGAAATTGAAGCAGAGTTGGCTCGATTGAAGGCAGAGAGAGAGCAAATGATTGTAGCTCGAGATAAACATCTGGCGCAGAGCTCAATATTGGAAGAGAAGGTCTTTGGTGCTGAAGCTACCATTAAAACCTTTGATGAAGCCAAGGTTAAGATAATAGTTGCTTTTGCCGAACTCTCCCATCTCTGTATTGCAGAAGCTCGACGATCTATAGCATACACAACTGTGTTGGGCTTTCGTGAAAAGCGACTGGCCGAATTACAGAAGATGATTAAAGATCTGTCTGCTCCTCCTTAGGAAATAAAGAATTTTGTATTCTTTCTTTCATGTTATCAATAAAAATTTTTGTATTCTGTCTTTCTTTTGCTGTAATATTTCAAATCGTGCAATGAATGAAACATTTTTTTATAAAATGGTTGTGAGATAGAAAACTATTATCAGAGGTAATAATCTGAACATGATAAGTCTTCAAAACTCAACAAAGTAGATTATATCTATCCAAAAGTAATATGGACATGATAGATAATAAATCTTGTTTTCTTTTCAAAGCATACAATACTATCAGAGGTAATATGAACATAATAGATCGTAATGACTCAAAGAAAATAGATTAATATCTATTCAGATGTAATATAGACATGATAGATAATAAGAATGAAAAGAAGTAGATTTAATATTTATTCAGAGCTAATGAGGACATGATAAATAATAAATCTTTTTCTTTCTGAAATCAGCTGGTAAGACAGAAAACCAAAATTCTCTTTTAGGAGAATAAATAATCAGCTTAACCAAACCTTGGTAGCTGGGGAATAAAGAAGAAATTCAAACGTAGTATTTCTTCAAGAATTTACCGTTAATTGGCTTAATGAGCAAGTCTCCATTAGGTTTAGATAACCTATAGGCACCATTGGAGAATACGGTTTCGACTACATAAGGACCCTCTCATTTAGCTTGGAACTTACCTTTACTCTTACGAGTCATAACCATAAGTCTTCGAACAGCTAGAACTAGCTCTTCTACTTTAAATACCCTCTCTTTAACTTTGCGATTGAAAGCTCGAGATATGTGGGCTTGATACAGCTCAATGTGCTGTTGTGCTTGAAGACGCTTCTCATCCAAACCTTCAAGTTTTTGGAGTCTTAAGCGGTTATTATTCTCTGTAGTTAGCTCATTAGCAATGGCTATTCTAAGAGATGGTATCTGGATCTCCAGTAGAAGAACCGCTTCACATCCGTAAACCAATGAATATGGTGTAAAACCAGTTGGAGTTCGGATCGTTGTTCGATAAGCCCATAAATATTCTCCAAGTTTCTCATTCCAATCAAGTTTATTAGAAGAGACAAACTTTTTGAGAAGTTTAATAATCGTTTTGTTGAAAGCTTCTGCTAAACCATTAGCAGCTGGATTATAAGCTGTAGAGGCTATGTTCTGGATACGATTTTTATCACAAAAACGATAAAACGCCTGACTGGCAAATTGTGGTCCGTTATCATGAATTATCCTTCGGGGAATCCCGAAACGATAAATGACATGATGTTTGATGAAGCTAACGACGTTAGACGTTTTTACTTCAACAAGAGGAATTGCTTCTGCCCATTTAGAAAACTAATCAGTTATAGCCAGGATAAATCGATGTCCTTTGACAGAAGGAGTATTAATTGGACCAATAATATCTATACCCCAAGCTTCGAAAGGCCAAGAAGCTGTTGTAGGATGTAGAAATTCAAATGGTTGATGTGTAAAATTAGCATAAATCTGGCATTCTTTACACCGTCTAGCATAATCTACAGCATCTGCTATCATAGAAGGCCAATAATAAGCCATTCTTTGAATACGGTCCTGTAATTTTGGACCTGGTTGATGCGCACCACAAACTCCATCATGAGCCTCACGAAGTATTTGCTTGGCTTCACTTTCCAAAAGTCAACGCAGTAAAAGCCCATCATAAGAACGACGATACAACATGTGCATAGAATTATCATAATAGAATCAAAATGATCGTCTTTTGATTGATGCAGCTTCTTTTGGATATTAAGGTAAAATCCTATAAACCGCATAATCAATAAATGGACTTCTCCAATCCCTTTGCTGAGAATTTGATTCGGTAGCATAACTCTGTTCGATATGTAAATTATTCTTGACATAGAATAAATCTCTATCCAACAAAGTAATGGTATTTTGTCTTCTAATTGGAATTGCTAAGTCTGCAGCTAGACTAGCGAGAGCGTCAGCTTCCAAATTTTGAGAACGTGGAACGAATTCAATGAAGAACCCTTTGAATGAAAGAGCCAATTCGATTACCACTTGATGATAAGGAATGAGGTCAGGATTTCTAACTTCATATGTCCCTCTGACCTGATTGACAATCAGTTGAGAGCCTCCATAAGCTTTCAAGAACTCAATGTCCAATTATTTTGTTATTTGAAGACCAATTAGCATAGCATTATATTCTTCCACATTATTGGAACATGGTTCATTGAGAGAATAAGCACGGTGTTTGCAAAAACAAAAGTATAAACTTTATTGATACAAACTTTGTAAAGATTACAAGAATTCTGGGAAAGTACAACTGTAGGAATCCAATCTAGAAGACGATTGCTTTATCCCTTGGACGATGTGAACTTTGAAGACGGTAGCCTCTGAAGTTGAAGGCAAAAGCCTCGGAAGAATGCAGCAGCACTTGGGCAAGAACTCCTGGACTCTCTAATATTTCTGAACTTTTTATGTCCGATCCCCATGAATGAAGACTTGAAACTCTATTTATAGAGTTCTGGAAATAACTAACTTTTAGTTATTCTGAATGGCACATGCTAGATTGTGCATGGATTGGATTGCGCAGCTTTGGACTGCGCAGGCAGTTGTCTGATCGTGGGCCAACTGTCTTGGGCATATGGCATCATTTGATTGAAAAGCGCATGATCGTGCATAGACGGTTGCCACGTAGTGAGAAATTGATGGTATGAATGCCACGTGTACTTTTGTCAATTATCATGATGAAGTGTGCAACCTGAATTGTGCAGACTTCAGATTGTGCAAGATTGGACTGCACAAAATAATGCCTGGCCGATAGCGCTGCATGTACAGCTGTCCAACTATCCTCGAGCGCTGTGCGGCACAATAAATGAACAGTCTCCTCGTTCTTTGTGCTGTCAGTTATCAGAAGATTTGATTGTGTCAGGTAATGATGACATTGCCACGTCAGTCTGCGCAGTTGAAAGTGTGCACAGTCTAGTGTGCGCAATCTGAATGGTGTACAATCTGATGTCTACGCAGTTCATTTGAAAGTTGTATTTCTTGATTTTATGGCTTTGTTGATGGGTGCAACTTAATTTTTTAGGACCTACAAAACCTCCTTCAAAGTTTTCGAAAGTTGAATTTATTCAAAGTTTCGAAATACTTTGAATTTTGAATTTTAAAATCAAGTTGCGCATAGGTTGGGCTGTCTGCACAATCGGATGAATCAGCCCTGCTTTTTTGGCGTAATCTGAGGCGGCCGTTACTCTTTGAAAACTATAAATAGTTCCTTCCATCCTTCAATTTATTCTTTACTTGCTTTCTTGTGTTTTGAGAGAGAGAAAATCCTGAGCTCATCCCGACTTCAGCCTTCTTCTTCGTCGATCTCATGGCCCCAAAATGATCCTCCGCCGCCGACAAAGGCAAGGCCCCCGCCGAGTCTTCGGCTAGGGTTGCGCCCCGTCCTTCCCGTCACGAGACTGCGCACCCTGCTTTGCGCGGTAGGCAACCCAATCGAAAACCCCCTTTTTAGGGCTTTTTGACTTCACTGATCTTCAAAATCCATATTTTTTTAGAGATGTGATCATACTGTGCCACCCTTTTTAGGATTTTGGTTGCACGAACTAGTTATTCTTCATTTTTATGAAGAATATCTTCTTGCGTAATCGGTTGAACTGCGCTGGCAAAAGTCAGCGCAATCTGCTGATTTGTGCAAGATTGCCAGCGCAATCTGATGCTGGCACAAACTGATGGTTGCACAATCTGATGGTTGTGCAATCTAATGGTTGCACAATCTGATGATTGTGCAATCTGATAATAGCATCTTTGATTGTACTTGTGCTGAATTTCTATTTTCTCTGTTTTGATGCAGTGAATACCAGAGAAGATCCTGAATATAAAACTTTTGTAGGAACTCTTGCAGAATTTGAGTTCAAAGAGGACTTGTCTCACGTACTTTTCCCATAATATGCCCTTCCATCCTCTCGTCAGGCTATCTTGATAGCCCAAGACAATGAGACTTTGCTAAGTCTGATGAATGGACAGCCTTTACAGACTACTGATGCCATCACCCACAGAAAACCTATGTTCCTGTTTGGTGAAGCAATTGACAAAAGTTCTCAACCAAGACCACGTGTTGAGCAAAGAACTTTCCAATGGAAGGAGAAACTGATTTTGCTACCAGATATTGCGAGATGCCTTCCTTTGGCACGATATGCTCATGCTTGCCATCCCAGGAGGATGGAATGAGACATCACTCCTCTTCAGCATGCTCGGACAGGAAAAATCTGCGTCAAGAAGGACCGGAATAATAGAGACATGTTCTATAGTTCTTCTGAGCGACACAGTACTTTACTCAGAGGACTGAAACCAGGGTGCATCCCTCCGGAGAATTCTTCTCTGCTGTTGCCTGTGAGAACTCCAATTTTTGCGAATGAATACGCAAAGGCCGAAGTCAGTTATCCGGATCAAGACATCCGGTTGACATGTCTGGTAAATCCAGACATCAAAAGATGGAGCTCTATAGCCAATTGGATACTGGTCCAGTTTGAAGAGAAACTTAGAGAGATCGACCTTTATCATACGGTAGACGCTACTGTATATGGCTTCTACCCAAACCCTCATCTGTTTTTGGCATTGGCAGAGGGGTACAACTGTAGGACAGGGACGTTCATGACGCCCTGCGGAGAAATGGGATTGGCCCTCCACGAGATGAAGTATATCTCGTATTTACCAATGGCAGACTTTCCTTACGAGGAGTATGTCCCCACTAACGACGAGTTAGATAGACTTCGTCAAGAGAACTCAAAGATGGTGGAAGTCTTCGACGAGCTGCTATGTTATTACAACATATGTTCTCTCTACTACAAAAGTGGCTCGTCTGGCACATGCTATTCTTCAAAATGGTTAACTTATCTTTTTCTTAACCATATTATTGAGAAAAAGATAAAAGATCATGACTCGTGCAACCCAGATTTCTTTCAACCCCTCAGCCATAGTGAAGTGATAAAACTGATGGAGGAAAATAAGAAACTGGATACCAAAGTAGATGATGAACATCAATATCCTCCTCTTAGAGCTGGAGATTTTGTTGAGAGCTTTGTAAGAATGGGCTACAGGTCCATGTCTAAAGAAGCCCAGCTAGCAGGATTTCTGACATACTGGCTTCGCCGATTTGTCATGCCTGGGGCAAGTACCGTAGACCGCTTCCACCACGGTGTCCTTTTTGCTGCTGTCCGGTTAGTCTTCGGCTACCGGATGGATCTACTATCAGCGATGACTTGTAGAATAAATACAGGTCTTCGTCTATATGTAGATTCCATGCTCAAGGGTAAGTGTGATAAGGGAAATTTCCCCAGACTGGAATTACCTTACACTTACTTATTTGGATGGTTACTCCTGCACCATCCATCTTTGATGAATCCTGCCATGGGAGCAGTGGGTGGCAGTTTTCTGCGCAAATTCTCACAGAGCCGGTGGAGATACACTAGCCTGAAGGACTGCAGACGCACTCTAAATCTCGGCAGAGGATGGAATTTTCTTTACTCTCCCCCTCCAACGGGTTATGAGCATATGGCACCAAATATGATCGACCTTGGGAGGCAACCAATAGGTCGAACATCTTTTGAATGGTTGAAAGCGATCAGATCGTCGCATCTGGTATATAGATTTGAGAAGGAATGTTATCTGGAGCCATATTTTCCGAGTAGTTTTGCTCGACAATTTGGATATGACCAGTTCCACGTGGGCAATGCAATAACTTGCTTACGAGGAACGGGATACTTGATCGACGGTGCCAGAGCGTAGGCTTACTACAATGCTCGAGACACAAGAACAGTGTTCTCGATGCCACACAAGAATAATAATGGCCCAAGAATGCTATACACATATTCACAGTTTTATACAGCTGCAAACACTTTTGCCGAAAACTATAGCCTCGTTGATAGTTTTGCAACGGCAAATCGTCTGAGGAAGGGAGTGACTGACATATTCGCTCCCAATAATGATGAAGAACATGAGCCAGTAGATGATCCATTGGAAGCTTCCAGGGAAGCCAATTTCCCTGAGGAAGTCAACCAACCTTTAAGAATCTCTCTGAAGGTTGCTAAATCTCCGGCCAAGAAAAAGAAAAGAAGAATGGAAGAGCCTTCTGCCCCCGTTGCAAAGAAGAAATTAATCTTGGAACATTCTTCAGAGAAGGTTACCACTAGATCGCAATCGCGACAGCTGGCCGAGGCAAACCGAGATGAAGCTGCTACACCGACCTCTGTTCGGAAACAAGTCAAGGTAGTAAACGTAGAGAGTCCTGAGAGGCCTCTACATAGAAAGAAGATGGCTCACAGAAGGAGGAAGAGAACAATTTCTCCTTCAAGACAAATTTTGTCTTCGTTAGTGGCGAACGCTGTAGCTGGGCTCACCATGCCATCTCCAACTCCTGTTTCTGATTCTGGGCATAAAACTCCTAGTCTAGAACAGAGGGAGGAGATCGAGCAGAGAGAAGAGGTTGACCAGAGAGATGAGGCCACATAGCCTAGAGAAACTCTCGCAGAAACAGAGCATAAAACTTTGCAATCTCCATTACCAGCAGCAGCGAAAACTCATCTTCCTGCTACACCGGGAGCAACCCGTGAGGAGGAAGATCGTTTGATGATCCAGGCTTTAGAAGACTGTGACTTCGGCTTACAGGATTATATTGATCAAACCGCTGCAACTGCCAGCGGGGAAATACCGGAGGAAGATGAAAATGAGAAGAGTTCATCATCTGAGGACATTGAGGATACACAAGATCCTGAAGGTGATGATAAAGAGCATGTGTCTCCTGTAGCTGTTGACGACACCTTAGATGTTGAGGTGCAGATATCTCCCGAAGGTGCTGATGACACTTTAGATCCTGAAAAAGATGTTGAAGTGCAAACATCTCTGGAAAAGATAGCAGATGAAGAAACGGCTCTGAAGGAAACTCCTGCTGTTGATCACCAAGGTATTGAATGAAATTAGCAATCTTCTTTTTATAGATTGATAGCTGACATCTTTATTTGTATTCTATGCAGAAACCGAATCTTCTCCAGCACCACCAGTGTGCATGGACATAGTGCTTGCGACGACGATTGCTAGTAGCAGTCGTCATTTATCCTGTGGCTCCGAAGCAGGAAGTAGTCAGGCAGTAGTGTCTGAAGCTACTTCTGCTCAGCTAGAATCTGTCCCTGCAGATGATAGGCCCGTTGCTGGATCAAACCATGGTAAGACTGTTTTTACTTTTGATTCTCTTTGTCAATAGCCAATGACAGGTAAAGTGACAATATTTAATTTTGCAGAGGAACAACCAGGAGGAGCAACCAGCTCCACTTTAGTTCCTTTATTCAAAGAGCCTTCCGTTCAAATATGAGAAACTGAACGTCCTGCTGCCTCGTCATTGTAGGCCTCAAAAATGAAAGTTACGCTGAGTTGATCAGAACAAGTCACACAGAGTGATCCAAGAAGCAGCACAAAAGATACGCTAAGTTCTGCCTGGCCATCTCCTTTAGAAGTCACGCAGAGACAGCTCAGCCATACGTCAGAATCATAATGACTGACAACACAACAGTCGAGAAACGTCTCCTCGTATGCCACGTATGCACAGAATTCAAGAGATCATCGCCGTCTTTTGCGTGATTTTTGAAATCTTCCTTAGCAAGACTCACTCTTCACCAAGTTGGCGTGACTTTGGGTCTTATCTTCATTTAATGCGGCTGACAATATAATCAATGTCAGAGATTCTGTGTCAGACGAAGCGTGCCAAATCAAGACAGCTGGCGGTTTGTGTGGATTCTGAACCTTCTCCTTCCTCAAGTTTGCGTGGATTTTTGAGTTATTCTTCTCAAAGTCTGCGTGAATTCTGAAGTATTCTTCTTCAAAGCTTGCGTGAATTTCGTCTTCAACGAGTCTGCGTCAACGAAACTGCGTGGATTTTTTGCCTTCAGCAAGACAGCGTGGATTTCATTTTAACTGGAGTACGTGGCAGCCATGCCACCGATCTCTCTCTCGCGTGCCCAGTAACTTGCACACGACTCATGCACTAATGCCATGTGTCCAACAGTTACGGGCCACGTCCAGTAACTACTCACTAACCCTGCGTGTATTTAGAGTCTGCGTGACTTTTCAAATGCACTAGTGGTGAGGTAGTTATCTTTTCAGTTACTGTTTTGACTCTATAAATAGAGTTCTTTTTTTATTTCATTATACAGATACATTGATATCTACTGTCAAAATTTTGAGAGCTTTTCTTCTTCGCATAGTCCAAGGGATAAAGCAATCGTCTTCTAGATCGGATTCCTACAGTTGTAATTTTCCCAGATACACAACAAATAAAGAGAATTTCTTTATGGAAAACAAATTGGCGACTCTGCTGGGGAAAACCATCTCCTCTTCTGAGATGGTAACAACTCAATGCGACACTTCGTCTATCGGCTCGACGAAGAAGGTGATGACGATCAAATTCGATCAACTCGCCTATGAAGAAATGCAGCGGGCTAAGGGTGGCAAGCCCATTTCAGCCTCCATTATCACTGCCAAGTCAAAGGGACACTCTGTCTATGTCCCTAAGAATCAGTTGGCAGTCAATGGTGAAGTTTCTGCCACAGTGTCTACTCCTAACACTGGCAAGAACTCCACTACAAGCACGCACACTCGTGTGCGCTCGAAGATGACAGTAACTAAAAGTCACGTTGACAGTACTGGCTCCTTAGCCGAATGTGTTCCAGCGTGCAAATTTAATTCTAAAAGTTACGCTGACAGTACTGGCTCTTTAGCCGAATCTGTTCTAGTGTGCAAATTCAATTCTAAAAGTCACGCTGACAGTACTGGCTATTTAGCCAAATCTGTTCCAGTGTACAAATTCAACTCTAAAAGTCACGCTGATAGTACTGGCTCCTTAGCTAAATCTATTCCAGTGTGCAATCCCACATTCAAAAGTCACGCTGACAGTATTGGCTCCTTAGCCAAATCTGTTCCAGCGTGTAATTCTAAAATCAAAAGTCACGCTAACAGCTCTGGTTCTTTAACCAAGTCTGTTTCAACGTGTATTTCATCAGAGAAGAATAACTCCTTAGTTATCTCTTCTTCTTCACCGAGTTCTACTAGAACTGGGGGTGGTTTTCCACACAAAGTCCCTTCGAAAAGGAACAACTCTTTAGTTATTTCTTCTGCTCCTGTAGTTTTTACTCCAGGAACAGCTTTGACTGATACTTTTGTTAGTCAAAGGAAAGGAGATGGTCTTTTGACTACTCTTCCTTCTGGACATTCTATGTCTCAACATCTGAATGAGTCTAAGAAGAAACATTCCTTAATGTCTTCTTCTTTGATTTCTTCAAATTGGGCACAGAATCTGTCCATTAAAGTGGGTCTGTTACCAACTCCTAATCAAGGGAGTGGTTTAACTCTTCCTTCTCTGCAAATATCCAGATCAATGGAAGGAAAACTCCATGTTTCCAAAATTAATATGTTACCTTCCACTGATTTAAGAACAAAACTCAGCACTTCTGGTGTTAAGAAACCATACCAATTGGATATGAAGATAAAAGATCCAGATGCAGAGTATGCAAGAAATTATATGGCTCACATTAATCACTCTTTGTATAATCAAGAGCCATCAAGACCCAAGAACAGGAAGTATATTCCTCAATCTTCACAAACAGATTTACGGGAATATCTTCAACAGAAGAGAAGGAGTAATTCTATATCAAAGGAACATGCTGAATGTGACTTCTATCCAAGAGTCATAATTCAGTGCAGATGTGAATCAACAGTTCAAGACCATGGTGATCATGCTGAATATGACTTCTATCCAAGAGTCACAATGCAATGCAGATGTCAAAATAAACGACAGTCTGTCTTTAATAGGATTCAGTATGAACCTATGCCTGATGAAGATGAGCCTTTGTTTGCCTCTGTCAACATGACTTCTCGGGACATCGGGGGTAGAGTTGATAGTCCAGATGGAGTATATAAAAACACCAGAGCAAGAGTCCTGGCTTCTAGTCAAAATTTGATCCCTGAAATTGACTCTAAATTTCTTGGAGAATCTAACTTCCCACCTCTTCCTACTGGGGGTAATTCTCCTATAGTTGACTTTGATACACGAAGCAATGATTCAGAGCATACAACATCTACTAGTTCATCAATAATCCCTCATGCAGTCACGACTTACATGGTTGATGGGAATACTGATGAACCCTCTTCTTCCCTGACTCCTCAAGATCAAAGAATTGCTTCTTTGGAACAGCAAATGAAGTCTATGACTGACACAATGAAGTCAATGTATGAACTCATGACAGCTCAGTTGCAAAATCGACAGACTGTATCAGATGCCATACCAGTTGATACTGATATAAGTCCAATACAAGTTCCTCCAGTAGTACAATCCAATACTCCTGGACCTGCTCAACCAAATCCTAGTCTCTCTGGAGCTGGGGGTAGTGCTTACAATGCTGTTCCTCCTCCTAACTATTCTCTACAAGCCACAACTCCACAATCTTCGGGAGTTATCTCTGAAGAATTGAAAAATCTCAAAACTCAATTCGAGACATTCAAACAGAAGGATGGTTTACAAAGGTTAGGCATCAAGCAGCCTTATCCGATAGAATGGAAGCAAGTATCATATCCTCCTAAATACAAGCCTCCTACTATCTCATTCTATGATGGAACCACTTCTCCAAGTCAGTTTATCAATCACTTTGAAGTGATGACTGATCAACTACAACCAAGTGATGCCCTCCTTATTCGGGTATTTATTGGATGTCTCAAGGGAACGGCTTATGAATGGTATAGAAGTCTCCCAGATGGGAGTATTACCTCATTTGCTGGTTTCAAACAGATGTTTCTTGAAAGGTTCTATGAAGGGCTTAATGACATGACTATGTCTGCTCTTATTAGAATCAAGCAGAAAAATAATGAATCTACAGAGGAATACATTGAACGGTTTCGAAGAGAAGCTCTGAAGATGCCTTTTGGAACTCCTGATGCTGTCACCATTGACACGTGCAAATCAAACTTGTTGCCAATCATCAGTATGTGGACAGGGTCCACTCAATTTTAAGATTGGCCTTCCTTCATAGTCAGTGCTAAAGCTGCAGAAATCAGTGCTGAAACCTTCAAAGGTTTAGGAGTGCAGATGACTCCTAAAGAAACAGGACAAGGGGCTAACAATAAAAATAATGCTCGCAAAGGAAAAGAAACTCTAGAAGTTAATCTTCAGAGCAAAGATGCATCGAATGTTCAAACTCCTGCCTCTACGACTCAACAATCAAGAACACCTCGCCCCAGAGAAGAATATTCTTTTGATGACGACGATGTCCTTAGTATTTTTGAATGTCTGTTGAAAGGTAATAAAATACAATTACCAGAGATCAAGAAACCTGATGAAGCTGGTAAGATAGATCATTCTAAATACTGTCCATATCACAGAATGTTGGGTCATACAATTCGTACATGTTATGTATTGAAAGGAAAGATCCAAGAAATGATTAAATCTGGAGCTATCTCTCTTACTCCAAAAGAGAAGACCGTCACCTCCAACGTCGTCTCTATGCAATTTGAAAATTTCCCTCCTCAATTCCTTGAAAGTGGGATTATTCCTATTCCCAAGGCAACTCTTGACATAGTGAATCTTCTTTCTCCATAGTCTGAAGGATTAGTGCCAATCACTTTGGAAACAGGAGAAATCATGTGGATCCATCCTGATCTAGTGGCAGATTTTGAATCGCCTTCTCCTCAAAAGATTTCTTCTCAAAAAATCCAAGAAGGCTGGAAAGATCAAGTCATGTCATATGACTTCTCTTGGGTCTACCTCTGACACAGAGCCAAAAGACAAAGAAGAAGCACTTGTTAGTGCTACTTGAACGGGGAAACCTTACCTAAAGGATTATTCTAAAAATCCTGAAGATCCTACTGATATCCCTTCAGATGCTAAAGATGCTCCTAATGTTCCTCCCGAGGAAGAACCATCTACTGAACCTGTTCCTTCCAAGCCTACGGCTCTGGAGAAAGACAAACAACAGGCTCGGTTTGATAAGCCAATCAAGAAGTCTTCTCCTCTTGGACTTCAGAAGCCTTACAACTTCGACATTTTGTCTCAGCTTGCTAATACTCCCGCTAGAATGTCCCTTTTTGAACTTCTACGTCTTTCCAAAGAGACTCGGGAGACGTTAAGTGAAGCACTTCTACAAGCTGACTCTTGTCTTGCACAATTGAAGAAGCCGGATGTGGAACCTGCCACTTGCTTACATTGCAACAGTGTACTGGAGATTATCCCAAATATCACCTTTACACAAGACGACATGTTACTGAAGGATAATCGACATGATCGACCTCTCTACTACACTGGTTATATTGATACGATGAAGATAGATCGTATTCTCATTGACCCAGGGTCTGCTATAAGCATAATGCCAAAGAGTTTGTTGGATGAACTAAAAATCCCTCTTCACAAACTCTCCAAGACGGTTACTACTATCTTGGGATTCAATCAAAGCCGAAGTGAGCCTTTGGGAAAGATTCATCTGAAGCTTCAGATAGGTGATTTCAGATCTAAAGTCACTTTCTATGTGATCGAGATCGCAGGATCCTATAATCTTCTTCTGGGGAGGCCCTTTCTTCATGAAAATAATGTGGTGCCCTCTACTCTTCATCAATGTTTTAAGTACATTGATAGCAATGGAAGAGTACAAAAAGAAGTTGATGATATAAATCCCTTCCATGGGGTTGAAGCTTATTTCAATGATTCCCGAATGTATAAAGAAGAATATACAAGGATTATACAAGCTATGGAGAAAGAAGATGTACAAAGTGAGACTTTAATAATCCCTGTTAAATGTCGAACTACTCAGCAACAATCTCCTAAACCCTCTAGAGAAGATTCTTTTATCATTCCAGTGAGTGGACGGATCTCTCCGTTACCTCAGTCATCTACTCAGAATACACTGATCATTCCTGTCAGTAGGCGTACTACAGTTCCTGTACCTTCACAAGATACTCTGCTAATTCCAGTTGGAGGGCGGACTACTCTTCCTACTCAAACTTCAAGGGAGCTCACCTCTTCTGAGCCATTTGTTATCGATCTTAATCGAAACAAAGCTTCTTCTTCTCCTCCTCCTTTAGTCATTGACTTGGCTAAAATCTCTATGGCTCAGCCTTCTCCCAATATAAATATTGCTGCTTTTACATTTAATGAAAAGTCTCCACCTTTGCAGTACGTTGATGTGTGTAATTATGTTCATAGTTATTTACATCTGTTAGATGACTTGAACACAATAACCATAGGAGTTGTACAGACTGTTCATACAGATGTATCTTTAGAACCTGTACAATCTTCATACTTTCTAGTTCCTAGCAGAAAGTCAGAAGACATTCCAATATTCTTCTACAAAGGGCCTCAAAATCCTTCTGATCTTGAAGATGATGACAAAAATGATGATACTGGAAGATTACAACTATGTCGTTATAGTCAGCAATCTAGAGACATCATCAAAAATATGGGCTATGACTTCAGGACTGGCCTTAATAATGGAAAAGGAAAAAAAATGCCTGTCCGGATTCCTCCTTTGAAATATGGAAGGACGAAATACGGATTGGGTTATACTGCTCCTACTCCTTTCATCAATATTATCCATGAAGATCTTGAGTCTGACGAAGATAAGAGATCTGATTCTTCTAGTACCACTTCTTAGGATTTTGATACGAGTATCGGTGACTTCTATTGCAACCTTCTATCTTCTAACATGGTTTCCATTGACCATTCTGAAGAAAGTGATGAAGACGAAGAAGAGTTTGAAATCTCACCTGAATCAGAATAGTGGGCCCAAAGATTAGATAATCAATGGGAGTTCCGTTTCGAGTAAAAAGAACGTCCGACTGAAGATAAACTTGTTCAAATAGATGTTGGTGAAGAGGGATCTCCCAAACCAATATTCATCAGTAAAAGTCTTTCAGAAACTGATAAGAAAGACATGATCAAACTCATTCGTGATTACATCGATGTCTTTGCTTGGAGTTATGAAGATATGCCAGGGCTTGATCCTCAAATTGCAACTCACAAGCTCAACATCTTGCCGAATGCTAAACCGGTCAAACAACAACAGCGACGATTTCGTCCGGACATCATGGATGCAATTGAAGCTGAAGTCAATAAACTCATTACATCTGGGTTTATTAGAGAGGAACAACATCCCGATTGGGTGGCTAATATTGTTCCTGTTCTTAAAAAGACTGGCAAGATCAGAGTATGCATAGACTTTCGCGATCTCAATGCGACATGTTCTAAAGACGAATTCCCTCTACCAATCACTGATGTCATGGTTGATAATACCTGTGGATTTGAACGAATGTCATTCATGGACGGGTATTCTGGGTATAATCAGATCAAAATGTTCCCAGAAGACGAGAAGCACACTTCTTTCAGAACGCCGATTGATACATACTGCTATACAGTTATGCCATTCGGTCTCAAGAATGCAGGAGCAACTTATCAACGAGCTATGAGTACTATATTCCGTGAACATTTGCGGAAAACAGTCGAATGCTATGTTGATGATATTGCAGTCAAAAGTCGACAAAAGGAGGATCATATCCAAGATTTGAAGACTATATTTGATCTAAAGCGTAAGCATCAATTAAAGATGAACCCTACTAAGTCCTTCTTAGGCGTCTCTAGTGGTAAATTTCTCGGCTTCATCATTACCTCTAAAGGTATACACGTGGATCCCGAGAAGATCAAAGCCATCCAAGAGATGCGTCCTCCACGCACCTTAAAAGAGCTACGAGGATTTCAAGGAAGAATTGCTTATATCAGGAGATTCATCTCTAATTTATCAGGACGCTGCAGACCATTCAACAAACTTATAAAGAAAGGTGTCTCTTTTGTCTGGAATGATGAATGTCAGAAAGCATTCGATGATATAAAACAATATCTGATAAGCCCTCCAGTATTGGTACCTCCCGTCTCAGGAATACCATTCCTCCTCTATACTCGAGCAATGAGTCATTCATTGGGTGCATTACTCGCTCAAAAGAATCAAAATGGCCATGAACAGGCCATTTATTATCTCAGTCGCACTATGACCGGAGCTGAACCTCGATATTCACCAGTTGAAAAAGAATGTCTAGCCTTGATGTTTGCTGTCCAAAAGACACGTCATTATATCATTGGCCAGACTATTCATGTCATCTCCAGGATCAATCCTATACGGATCATGATGAAGAAATCCAGTGTTTTGAATTCTCGATTGGCTAACTGGGGAATCCTACTTGCTCAGTATGATATGCACTATATTCCTCAGAAATCAGTCAAGGGACAAGCTCTAGCTAGTTTTCTGGCTGCTCACTCAATTCCAGAAAATTCAAAACTCTATGATGAAATCCCAGATGAAGTCCTAGAATCAAATCAAATTGCTGAAAAAGATCCTATTTGGCGTCTATTCTTTGATGGAGCGTCAAGAATTGGTCCTAATAGCGATATTGTTACTGGAGTTGGAATTGTTCTTGTATCGCCAGAAGGTCTTGCCATCCAAAGAGATTATTCTCTCGATCAGCCGTGTTCAAACAATGTAGCTGAGTACAACGCATTGCTTATTGGTCTTCAACTCGCTAAACATCTGAATATTCAACATTTGGAGGCGTATGGAGACTCTAAACTTATTGTCAATCAGATCAGGGGTACTTATAAAGTTCGCCATCAAGATCTGGTTCCTTATCATAGAGTGGCCATATCTATGGCCTCATCATTTAAGGAGTTCTTCATTGAACATGTTAGGCGAGCATGTAATACAGAAGCTGATGCCCTTGCTAATCTTGCAGCGGTGCTGGCTATCCCAATCAGACGACAACAAATGATCGTTGTTCGTAATCGAGAATTATTTCATCTTGAAAATAACCTGACTCTAGGACTTCCAGTTGACATTGAAGAATCAACATCTCATGACGTCAACACAATAAGAGGATTTGGATTTAGTCGTAAATCGATATCATCTTCATCCGATTCCAGCATGGAATTCATCTTCAGTAACTCGACTGAGAATCAGAATACGGATAAAGATTGGAGACTGCCTTTCTTAGATCTTGTATTGTATGATATTCTTCCGGATGATCTGAGTGAGGCAGCATCTATCAGACGACGATCACTCAGATTCTATTACAATCATACAACAAAGACCTTGTATCGTCGAGCTTATGATGGTTTACTCCTTCGGTGCATTGCCGGTGATGAAGCCCAACAAGTTATTCGTGAAGCACATGATGGAATTTGTGGAGCGCATCAACCTGGGCTAAAACTTCAAGACCGTATTCGACGGATGGGATATTATTGGCCAACTATGGTATCAGATACCATTGAATATGCAAGGAAATACAAAGCTTGCCAAATCCATGCGGATTTTATACATCAACCTTCGGAATTTCTACATCCGACGGCAGCATCATGGCCCTTCGAAGCTTGGGGCATGGACATTGTCGGCCCATCATCTAAAGGTCATCGATTCATTCTCGCAATAACCGATTACTTCTCAAAATGGGCCGAAGCTATTCCTTTATCTGAAGTTAAGACGTCTAATGTCATCAGCTTTATTAAGCACCACGTCATCTACAGATTTGGTGTTCCTCGACGTATTGTTCATGATAACGGACCACAGTTCGTCAGCCAGAAATTTATTCGATTCTATGACGATCATCGGATCAATAATGTTGCTTCTACCGCATATAATCCAGCAGCTAACGGATTGGCAGAAGCTTTCAACAAGACTATCATCAAACTCCTAAAGAAGTTTGTCTCCACTAACAAACGTAATTGGAGTGACAAGCTCGGGGAATGCTTGTGGGCTTATCGCACTACAGTCCGTAATGCTACTAAGTGTACACCTTTCTCTCTGGTGTACGGATCTGAGGCTGTTCTCCCATTAGAGATTCAAATTCCTTCTTTAAGGATAGCAATCGCTAATGAACTCACTGTCGAAAATAATGATCGTCTTCGACTTCAAGAATTGGAGGCTCTGGATGAAAAACGGTTATCTGCTCAACAAAATATTGAATTCTATCAAGCTAGAATTTCAAGGACTTTTAACAAGAAAGTCAGAATTCGAACATTTCAGAAAGGAGAACTTGTGCTTACTGTCAGACGCCCGATGACTATGACACACATGAATAAGGGCAAGTTTGATACAAAATAGGAAGGTCCATTCATTGTCAATAAGATCTTTTCTAATGGGGCTTATCAACTCACTACTCTAGATGGTAAAGCCACTATGATGCCCATCAACGACAAATTCTTGAAGAAGTACTACGTCTGATATTTCTATCAAGATTGTCCTCCCATCACTCTCCAGCTGTTTTATTGTTCTTTCCGAAGAATCATTCTGATATCTATTATCCCCAGTGGAGATAGGTATTCTACTTTGTATCGTTTTCTCAACAAATTTGATATCCAAAAAATCATGTCCACATTACCTCTGAATTTTCTATCTCAATATCATATTTATGAAAATGATATTTAGTCTTTCTGATTTCTGAGTCAAAAGATCAATGAATAAAGGCAAATATAAAGTGGGAAGGATATATCGTAAACAAAGTTTCCTTAAATGGAGTTTATTTGAGACAAATCCCTCAAGGAAAAAAAAGAGTACATCATCATGGAAGATCACTATGATCCCTTTCATATTTGGGACGAGGACCACATACATAATCAGCAAAAGAATTGAATACATCTTTTCCTGACCGTACCAAGAATTGACAGGCAGCCAGCCTCATTGCTTCTTCTTCTTCGGTTTCTCCCGGTTCGACCAGGAAGTCCAGGATATCTTTCGGCGGCTTGGGAGTAGACGAGCTTTCGCCCATTTCCTTCTTCTGCGGAGGTGGATGTTCTTTAACACCTTCAGTAGCTTCAAGGGCGACTTCAGCCTTCTTTATGTTCTCTTCAAAAGACATTGTGGATAAAATACGATCCTTCTATTCAAATATATGCTCTATTTATAGGCATATGGTTACAAGGTTCGAAGGGACGTATTCTTTCCCGATATTCAGTTCATCCATTCATTTCTCACATTCATCCGACGTTTCACATGTTCATTAATACTTGACGGTTCGTCCGTTCATTTATTACATTCACTCGACAGTTCATCTGTTCATCGTTTCTTAACGGTTCATCCGTTCATAATCTTCTATCAGTTCATTAAGTGGGGATTCGTTATTTATCATGTTTTCATAACCTCTGAATCAATTCCGAATCTGCTTACTCATTTGTCATGTTTTGACCTCTGTATAGAAATCAATCTATTTTCTTTCGAGTTCCTATATATTATCATGTCCATAATACCTCTGATAATATCATATACTCTAAAAACAGAAAAGATGATTTTATTATCTATCATGTCCACAATTCATCCACAAATACAAATCATTGAGCATAGAAGAATTGTCATTTCCATTCCCATTTCACCACAAAAAGTCTATTACATTTTCTTAGACTTTCCTACAAATCATAATGGAAATCTATTACAAATCTTGGATTTTCATTCTATGTACAACTGAGATCTATTTCTTCTTGGATCTTCTCTGGCAATCTCGTTGTTTGTGGCAATTCCTGGGTGTCCAGCAGGAATCAAACTCTGGTCTTATCTCTCAGATGAGAGAAGAACCACAGAGTAGGGCAACACGAAAACGTGTTGCTGCCAATACAACTGGTGGATGGGGGTAACCTCTCAAGGAAGACAGGAATGTATCCAAACCTTGGGATACAATTCCTGGTTCTGCCTTGAAAGGAACTCTACTACCCAATCTCTCGGTAGTAGAGTTAACTCCACCATCCAACTCTCGTGTATAAAGGCTCTTCCTACCATCTAAGGAAGACCCTTCTATCTCACGAAGAGTTCTGAGTTGTCTGATTTACGCGTCAAAAGCGTATGAGCTCCCTGATGTAGATGTCAAAAGAACATTGTCCACAGCATTCATATCACCAATGCCAGTTCTGAAGAAGGTTTTCAGCCAAAATTCTGCAATAAACAGTAAAGAAAAATCAGTCAACAGAAACTGGCCAAGCAAAGACAGATGTATTCTGTTCATTTCAGGAAGATGAATTTGTCCTTAGCAAACAAAAAAATTCGATGCGTGTATATTGAACTTACCGCTGAGTTTGCTGCTAAGGATTGACAGATCCATGTCTGGTAGCGTGCACAGAGATTTGACATCAGACAACATGGCTTTCCTATTTCCTTTTCATAGAAAATTCATTCTCAGAAGAGAGGAAGAAGAATGGGAAGATGAGTTTGCGTGGAGTTCATCAATCTATTTAAAGGGTCAAGTGCAGGTCTATTCTTAGAAAAGATCCGCATAAATAGCGCTCGTAAATTGTGGAATGAGTGTCACGTGTACTTCGGGAGACCGTGCAACATTGGAAACAGTCAAAGCTCTTCAGCTGCTTCCTTTGGGGTCATATTTTCGAGAGATGAAGTCAAAACTGAGAATCACTCCCTGTTTATATAACAGATCTCGTCGACAGTTCATATTCCACCATAAATTGGACGCAATCAGTCTCGGAGAACGAAGAGTCATTATGACATTTAATAAGTTCATTTGGATGTTTTCAAAGAACTTCGAAGTCTTTTCGACTTTCGAAAAATTTTGGAGTCATCTCAGCGTGACTTTAACTCATTTTATCATCTCTATTTCAAAGTATTTCGAAAATATTTTATCATTTTTCGAAAACTTTGAAGGGGGTTTTGTAGGCCTCAAAAATGAAAGTCACGCTGAGTTGATCAGAACAAGTCACACAGAGTGATCCAAGAAGCAGCACAAAAGATACGCTAAGTTATGCCTGGCCATCTCCTTTAGAAGTCACGCAGAGACAGCTCAGCCATACGTCAGAATCATAATGACTGACAACACAACAGTCGAGAAACGTCTCCTCGTATGCCACGTATGCACAGAATTCAAGAGATCATCGCCGTCTTTTGCGTGATTTTCAAAATCTTCCTTAGCAAGACTCACTCTTCACCAAGTTGGCGTGACTTTGGGTCTTATCTTCATTTAATGCGGCTGACAATATAATCAATGTCAGAGATTCTGTGTCAGACGAAGCGTGCCAAATCAAGACAGCTGGCGGTTTGCGTGGATTCTGAACCTTCTCCTTCCTCAAGTTTGCGTGGATTTTTGAGTTATTCTTCTTAAAGTCTGCGTGAATTCTGAAGTATTCTTCTTCAAAGCTTGCGTGGATTTTGCCTTCAATGAGTCTGCGTCAACGAAACTGCATGGATTTTTTGCCTTCAGCAAGACAGCGTGGATTTCATTTTAACTAGAGTACGTGGCAGCCATGCCACCGATCTCTCTCTCGCGTGCCCAGTAACTTGCACATGGCTCATGCACTAATGCCATGTGTCCAACAGTTACGGGCCACGTCCAGTAACTACTCACTAACCCTGCGTGTATTTAGAGTCTGCGTGACTTTTCAAATGCACTAGTGGTGAGGTAGTTATCTTTTCAGTTACTATTTTGACTCTATAAATAGAGTTCTTTTTTTTATTTCATTGTACAGATACATTGATATCTACTATCAAAATTTTGAGAGCTTTTCTTCTTTGCATAGTCCAAGGGATAAAGCGATCGTCTTCTAGATCGGATTCCTACAGTTGTAATTTTCTCAGATACACAACAAATAAAGAGAATTTCTTTATGGAAAACAGTCATCAACAGGAGTAGCTGTAACTCCTGGTGCTCTGGCGACTAATCAGTTTGTCATCCAATCATTCACCAAATGCTTCTTCGAATCCTTGGGGCCTTTGATCAATAGAGTGATGGAGAAAGAAGACGCTGATTTTTACACGGTTAGAGGTTCGACCTCTTTCTTAGTAAATGCCATCTGGGAGCAAGGTGACGAGCCTCATGCTACTTTCCTTGACCACATAATAAATGAGCTGGAGACTTCAATAAAGAACTAGAAAGAGCTCAATAAGGGGGAAGTAGAACCCTTAGTGCAAGCAGAATTTGAACAGATGGCTCAGACAGCTGCAATTGTAAGAGTAAACTTCCAGAATCTCTTGGATGCCTATTCTACTAAATCTGCTGAGTATAATTCCAAGTTAGAATTGGTGACCTCGACTGCTGAGAGAAAAGAGAGAAGAATTGCTGAGCTGAGAGCGGAGATTGCCCGCCTCCAAGAAGAACTAGAAGATGAGGTTACCGAACATCAGACTGTAATCCAACAACTCAGTGCTCTAACTCAAGAAAGAGACGAATATGTGGTAGCTCATAATGCTGAAATCACTCGCCGAATGGTAACCATGCCCACTTTCAATGAAGAATATGGGGTGGAAGAGGCCAGAAGGAGAGTGATGGCATCTCGCGAAGAACGACTGCAGACTCTGAGGCAACAGATTACCGGCTTGATGACACCACCAGTTTAACAAAAAGATTCCTTGTATCTTCTTGTTTTTTGTAATATGTATATTTTTGTAATATCTTAAATTTTGATCAAATAAAAAGACATTTTGTTGTGGCTCTATTATTTATTGCATATCTTGTTCAGATACAAATAATAGCGATAGAAAATATATTCAGAGGTACAGGACATGATATATTTCTCAAAAATAATCATATTCATTATATCTGCTCAGAGGTAATATGGACGTGAGAGAATATAATTTGTCGAATATTATTATTTCAATAGACAACTTAATCAAGGACGACAAGTTGCTGATATGGATGATTAAATGAACGAAAATGAATCGTCCTAATGAATGTATGAACGAATGAACCGTCTGATGATGATGAACGGATGAACCGTCAGATATTGATGAACGGATGAACCGTCAGATGATGATAATGAACGGGTGAACCGTCAGATGATGATAATGAACGGGCGAACGGTTAGATGATGATGAACGGGTAAACCGTCAGATGATGATGAACGGATAAACCATCAGATGATGATGAACGAATAAACCGTCATATGATGATGAACGGGTAAACCGTCGGATGAATGTGAACGGGTGAACCGTCGGATGATGATGAACGGGTAAACCGTCGGATGAATGTGTCGTTTCGTTGTTTTGAGAATCTCTATCTATAAATAGAACAGAAATCTGGAAGGAATGATCATTTCCATTTTTTCAACATAAAAATGTCGTCTAGAGATGAATCCAAGAAGACTGAAATTGTTCCGATGATTGAAGCGGGCACTGAAGAACGCCCTGCCGATCTAGTCCAGCCAAAGCAGACAGAAGCAGGCGAAGGCTCATCTGCACCCAAACTACCGTGAGATATTCTGGATTTCCTGCTTGAACCAGGAAAGACTGAAGAGGAAGAGGCCATGAGGATGGCTGCTTGCAAGTTCCTGGTAGGTTCCAGCAAGGATGTTCTCGGTTCTTTCGCTGATTATGTCTTTGATAAGGACGGCAGTGGTCCGCGTCCTAATGTCGAGAAGGACGATAGTGATCTTCTTTGATATCATGTAACATAGTTTATGATGAAATAAAAATCAAACTTTATTTATGAATTGTCTGATCATATTTACATAAAAAAAATTTACATTTATACATAGTATTTATTGAGGAATTTGCCATTGATAGGCATCATTGCAATTCGACCGTCTAACTCTGAAAGTTGATAAGCTCCGTTTGAAAAGACTTTGCTAACAATATAAGGCCCTTTCCACTTCGCGTCAAACTTGTCTTTACTCGAGTGAGTCATAGTCATAGGGCGTCTGACTGCTAAAACGAGTTCTCCTTGCTGAAAGGCTCTGACTTTCACTTTGCGATTAAAAGTCTTCGAAATGCGGGCTTGGTATAACTCAATATGCTGTTGAACTAAAAGCTGCTTCTCATCGAGCGCTTCTAATTCTTGAAGTCGAAGAAGATCGTTGTTCTCTGTAGTGAGCTCATTAGCAATGGCAATTCTCAAAGAAGGAATTTGAAGTTCCAGAGGAAGAACTGCTTCACAACCGTACACCAAAGAGAAAGGTGTAAAGCCTGTGGGATTGCGGACCATAGTTCGGTAGGCCCAGAGACATTCACCAAGCTTTTCACTCCAATTCCATTTGTTAGTAGATACAAACTTCTTAAGGTGTTTGATGATGGTCTTGTTGAAAGCTTCAGCTAATCCATTACCGGCAGGATTGTAGGCTGTAGAAGCAATATTGTCAATCCGATGATCATCGAAGAATCTTGTAAACTTCTGGCTGATGAATTGTGGTCCGTTGTCATGAATGATCCTTCGAGGGATACCAAATCTATAGATGACATGGTGTTTAACGAAGTTGATGACACTGCTGGTCTTGACTTCAGCCAGAGGTATAGCTTCAGCCCACTTAGAGAAGTAGTTGGTTATTGCTAATATAAACCGATGTCCTCTAGAAGAAGGAGGATTGATGGGACCTATAATGTCCATGCCCCAAGCTTCGAAAGGCCAGGAAACAGCCGTCGGATGCAGAAATTCTGAAGGTTGATGAATAAAATCTGTATGGATTTGACAAGCTCTATATTTTCTTGCATATTCAATGGCATCTGATAACATAGAGGGCCAGTAGTAACCCATTCGTCGGATGCGATCCTGTAACTTAGGACCAGGTTGATGTGCTCCGCAGACGCCGTCATGAGCTTCTCGTACTACTTGCTTTGCTTTATCACCAGCTAGACAACGTAGAAGAAGACCATCATAAGTCCGCCGATGGAGAGTCTTTGTGGTTTGGTTGTAGTAGAATCGGAGAGAACGTCGACAAATACTCGTGGCCTCCTTGGGGTCTTCAGAAAGTATATCATGAACTACGAAGTCGATAAAGGGAACTCTTCAGTCTTCGTTGATAACATTGACTTCAGTGAAGTTACTGAATTCAATATTATGATTGTTTTCAATGCAAAACAATTCTCGATTAGAGGTAACCACTACTTTTTGTCTTTTGATAGGGATGGCTAAGACCGCCGCGAGATTGGCTAAGGCATCTGCTTCGATATTGCAAGCTCGACGAACATAGTCTATGAAGAAGGCTTTGAATGATGTAGCCATGCTGATTGCTGCTTCATGATAAGGCATTAGATCTTGATGACGAACTTCATAGGTTCCTCTAACCTGATTAACAACCAACTTAGAGTCGCCATAGACTTCAAGATACTCGACATCCAATTGTTTGGCTAATTGAAGACCGATCAGTAGAACATTATACTCTGCTACGTTGTTGGAGCATGGTTCATCTAGAGAGTAGGCTCTTTGGATAGTTGATCCGTCTGGAGAGATGAGAACAACTCCAACTCCTGCTATAATAGTACCATTAAGTCCGATTCTGGATGCTCTGTCAAAGAATAGACGCCAAGTAGGAAACTCTTCGGAGACCATATTCGCTTCCAATGTCTCGTCTGGAATTTTATCATAGAGTTTGGATATTTCTAGAACAGGATGAGCTGCTAGGAAATCCGCCAGTGCTTGAACTTTAACAAATTTTTGTGGTACATACACTATGTCATACTGAGCTAGTAGAATGGCCCATGTAGCCAGCCGAGAGTTGAGTGTGCTGGGCTTTTTCATGAGTACCCGAAGAGGATTAACTCGGGATATGACATGAATGGTTTGACCAATGATGTAATGCCGAGTCTTTTGAACAACGAACATAAGAGCTAGACATTCTTTTTCGACCGGACTATAACGGTGTTCGACACCAATCATAGTACGACTAAGATAATAAATGGCCTGTTCATGACCCTCTTTGTTCTTTTGGGCAAGTAAAGCACCCAATGAATGATCCATAGCACGAACATACATTAAGAATGGTATGCCAGAGATTGGTGGCACCAAGACTGGTGGGTTCATGAGATATTGCTTTATGTCTTCGAATGCTCGTTGACATTCTTCAGTCCAAATAAAAGAGACACCTTTCTTCATTAGTTGAGTGAATGGTCTACAGCGTCCAGACAAATTCAAAATAAATCTTCTGATGTACGCAAGACGACCTTGGAATTCTCGTAGCTCTTTTAGGTTGCGTGGAGGACGCATCTCTTGAATGGCTTTGATCTTCTCGGGATCTACATGTATACCCTTAGAGGTAATAACGAAGCCAAGAAATTTACCACTTGAGACACCCAAGAATGACTTGGTGGGATTCATTTTGAGTTGATGTTGGCACATGAGATTAATGATTGTTCTCAAATCTTGGATGTGATCTTCTTTTAGACGACTTTTGACAGCGATATCGTCAACATAGCATTCGACTATTTTTTGAAGATGATCTCGAAAGATGGTACTCATGGCTCGTTGGTAAGTTGCACCAGCATTCTTGAGACCAAATGGCATTATTATGTAGCAATAAACTCCTCGAGAAGTACAGAAAGATGTGTGTTTTTCATCTTCGGGATTTATTCGAATCTGATTATATCCAGAAAATCCATCCATGAAGGATATCCGTTCGAACCCACAGGTGTTGTCGATCATAACATCCGTGATAGGGAGAGGAAATTCATCTTTTGGACATGCTTCATTAAGATCCCTAAAGTCAATGCAGACTCTAACTTTGCCGATTTTCTTTAGAACTGGGACGACATTGGCTACCCAATCAGGATGTTGTTCTTCTCGGATAAAGCCACAAACGATGAGCTTTTTGACTTCATCATCGATTGCATCCATCATTTCTGGCTTGAAACGCCGTTGTTGCTGTTTGACCGGTTTTGCATTCGACAAAATATTCAATTTGTGAGTAGCGACTTTAGGATCTAAACCTGGCATGTCTTCATAACTCCAGGCAAAGACATCAATGTATTCTTTAATAAGAAGAATTAATTCTTGTTTATCTGTCTCTGGAAGGTTCTTACTGATGAATATTGGATGAGGTGACCCGCTTCCTCCTACATCAATTTGTACCAATTGATCTTCAGTAGGAGGTTCTCTTTGTTCGAATCGGAGTTCCCATTAGATATCCATTCGTTGAGCCCAAGGATCTGCTTTAGGACTTTCTTCAATATCTTCGTCATAGCCTTCTGAAAGTTCGACGGAGACCATGTTGGATGATACAATCAATCGATGAACTTGACCAATACTGGTATCAGAATCCCATGATCTGGAATCAGAAGAGTTATATCGTTCTTTACTATCAGAGTCAGAGACTGCTAGGGATAACATTGGAGGAGAAGCATATCCAAGACCTCTTTTAGTCTTGCTGTAGTACATCTCTGACTTTCCTTCTGGAACAGTCGTACGGATAGGAGTTCGTCTACCCTTGCCATAGTTGAGGCCACTTTTGAAGTCATAACCCATCTTTCGGATGATGTCTTTTGATTGCTGACTATAACGACGAAGTTGTAGATGTCCTGTATCGTTACTTTTACTATCGTCCGTATAACTGAATTGTTGTTCGGGTCCTTTACTAAAAAGTATTAGACTTTCGCCTTTCTTTCGAGCAAGAACAATTCGATATGAATCATCTGGGTGTTCAAAAGAGACTTCCGTTTGAAGAGATTGTACAACTCCCATTGTAAATGATTGGAAGCTATCTAATATATCCAAATAGTTTTTAGTATGATAAATGACATCAATATACTGGAAAGTAGATACTTTTTTATTGATTTGTACATTCGTATTTACAACAGGACCTTTAGCCTTAGCAGGCTTGGTCAGATTGATTACAAGAGGGGGAGAAGAAGAACGTGGAGGAGGCTTATTACGACGGAGATCGATAACAAGTGGCTCAGAGGAGGTGAGCTCCCTTTTGTCCTTGTTATGAGTTAAATCAATAACAAGGGGTTCAGAAGAAGCGGGCTTCTTTTTATCCTTGTTACGACGTAAGTCAATAACAAGTAGCTCAGAAGAGGTGAGCTCCCTTTGATTTTGATCATCTTTTATTGATTGCTTCTGAACTGGCAAGTGAATAGCCAGTGGCTTGGAAGATTGAGGACGAGAGACACGCCCTTTAACAGGTATGATAAGGGTATCTTTGGGCACTACTTCTGATTCTTCTTCAGTATCTAAAGACAATACAACCTTCATAAATTCATCCTTGTACATACGAGCGTCGTTGCAGTATGCTTCAACACCCTTGAAAGGATAGAGATCAGCAACGTCTTTCTGGACTTCTCCATTGTCATCAACATATTTGAAACATTGATGAAGAGTTGATGGAACAATGTTGTGTTCATGTAGGAATGGTCTCCCCAACAAAGCATTGTAAGAACAACCATAATTGTCGATGATATAGAAGGTCACCTTTGTGCGAAGATTGCCTATTTGGAGTTTTAGGCAAATCTTGCCCAAAGGTTCACTTTTTTCCTGATTGAATCCAAGGATGGTGGTGATTGTACTGGAGAGACTATGTACAGGGATCTTCAGCGCATCTAACATTGTCTTCGGCATGGTGCTAAGAGCAGACCCTGGGTCTATCAGAATACGATCGACTTTCATCGAGTCGACATACCCTGTATAGTAAAGAGGACGATCATGCATGTTATCTTCCATCAACAAGTCATCTTGAGTGAAAGTAATATTTGGAATCAATTCCAGAACACTATGACAATGAAGGCAAGAGACAGGCTCTGTTGTTGGCTTCTTCATGAGGGCTAGACAAGTTTCAGTCTGTATGAGAGCTTCACTTAAAGTTTCTCGAGTCTCTTTAGAAAAACGTAAGAGCTCAAAGATGGGTAGCCTGGCTGGTGTATTGGCTAGCTGTGCCAAAATATCAAAGTTGTAAGGCTTCTCAAGTCCGGAAGGAGATGACTTCTTCAAGGGTTTGTCAAAGCGGACTTGTTGTTTGCCTTTGTCAGCTACCGCCGGCTTGGGAGGAATGGATATCATAACCGGTGAAGATGCAGAAGGAACATCTTCAGTAGAAGCAGGCTGCACTGGAGCAGGTTCAGAAGAAGAGGCATGATTCTCTTGAGTTTCAGGATAATCCTTCAAATAAGCTTTTCCTGATCTGGTGCCCAACAGAATTTCTTTATTAACTATGGGGTCAAAAGACACCATGTTACAAGTCTTTGTCTTACCCTTGGAGCGGTCTTTCTTTTTGGATGAAGAGGGAAGTTTAAACTCTGAAGCAAGATCTGGATGAATCTACATAATCTCGCCATTGTCAAGAGACAAGGGAACAAGACCTTCACTTCGTGGAGGAGGGATATTTTCGATCTCAAGAGTAGCTTTGGGAATAGGGATGACACCATGCTGCACCATTTGCGGAGGAAAGTCACCGAATTGAACTGAAACCATATTTGCAGTCACAGTCTTCTCGTCTTGTTGTAGAGTGACAATACCAGTATTGACCAGCTCTTGTATCTTTCCTTTGAGCACGTAGCATGCTCGAATGGGATGCCCAATGAACCTGTGGTAGACGCAATACTTGGGATGATCAGTCTTACCGACTTCGTCAGGCTTCTTTGGATCTGGAAGTTGAATCTTGTTGCTTTTGATTAAACAATCAAAGATGCTAGCAGTGTCATTCTCGTCAAAAGAGTATTCTACTTTAGGACGAGGTTTCCTTGGTGGAGGTACAGAAGGAGTAGAGGTGGACGTAGGTGGAGCTACGTTGACAGCCAAAGACTCTTTGCTTTTCAAGTTGATGTTCAAAGTCTCCTTGTTCTTGCGGTTGTTCTGACGATTACCGCTATTCGACGTCTGATGTTCATCCCGATCAGGGTTAGACATTTGTACCCCTAGTTGTTTGAACTTGTCAGCGCTAACTTCAGCTGCTTTAGCGTTGACAATGAAGGACGGACAGTCTTGGAACTGAGTTGACCCTGTCCACATACTGATGATAGGCAAAAGATTTGCCTTGCAGGTATCTATGGTGACAGCAGCCGGAGTCCCTGGAGGCATCTTTAAGGCTTCTCGGCAGAATCTTTCTATGAAACTTTCAGCAGTTTCATTATATCTTTGCTTGATTTTATTAAGGGCTGACATGGTCATGTCGTTGATCCCTTCATAAAATTGTTCTAAGAAAATTTGTTTGAGACCCGAGAAGGAAGTTATACAACCATCGGGCAAGCTTCTATACCAATCGTATGCTACGCCGGCTAAACAACCGACGAATACTCTGGTAAGAAGAGCGTCATTTGGTTGAAGTTGGACAGTCATAACCTCAAAGTGATTAATGAACTGACTGGAAGAAGTGCTGCCATCAAACAGCAAAATTATTGAGATTTTGTACTTAGGAGAAAATGGGACTTCCTTCCATTCAACTGGGTAAGGTTTCTTGATCCCCAACCTTTATAAATTGTCTTTCTCCTTGAAAGCTTCTAACTGAGTTCGCAATAGCTTGACCGCTTCATTAGCGTCTTTTGATGATGAAGAAGGAGCTGGTGGAATCTGAGTGTTAGGAGGAGGAACAACATGATAAGCACCACCCCCAGCACCTGACTGACTGGGTGTAGGTTGAACTTGTACAAGAGGTACTTGAGGAGATGCTACCCCCAATCCTGTATTGACAGGTACCGACGATGCTATGATTTTAGGACTTGCAGCAGGTATATTCGGTGGTGTGGTATGTTGTGCCACAATGATAGAATGCATACTGGCGACCATATCAGCCATGGTCTTTAGCTTGTCTTCTAGTGCAGCAATTCGTTGTTCTTGATTTGCAGAAGTTGAAGCATCTGGATCTTCATTGACAACATAAGCTGTCACTTCTCTTGGTACAGTGGAAGACACTGTCTGTTCAAAACTTTCGCTGTATGCATCATAGTCAGAGAAAGAGTCATCTCCTGAATGAGAAGTAGAAAGATGACCAGAAGGAGTTTGAAGAAGATTCCTTTGGCCGATTGTATCTCGGCTTCTGGATCGGGTATGTCGAAATACTCCTTCAGAGGATTCTTGGAGTAAGTCTAAATACCGCTGGCTTGGCTTGCGAGGCTTCCCGTACTTAGAGCATTTTCTACCCCCAGTGTCTCGAGAGGTCATGTTAACGGAAGCGTATAACACTTCATCTTCATCTTCTGGCATAGGTTCAGATTTTGCAAAAGTCAAACGATCGAAGACAGATCGTTTTGTTGTTTGACAACAACATTGAATGATGACTTTGTGATTGCAATGATGATCAGATGATTGAACTGGAGGTATTGAAACGTTATCTTGTTTTTGCCTGAGATGTTCTCGGAGATCAAAAGTTTGAGGGACTTGTTCTTTGACAATGTTCAGAACATGGTTCCGGTTCTTTAGATGTTTTGTCCCTTGAGTATACAGGGAAGTGCTCACTTCATTAGCATAGGTGTCCAGATTCTTGATCCTGGAGACTTGCTTATGATGATGTTTGATCTTCGGTATTGGCTGTTTGCGTTTTGCCGAAGTTGGTCTGTTGAGATAAGTTCTTAATTCAGCAAATTCACACCCAGGGGTTTCTGTTTGAGACACTAGCAATTTTCCCTGTTTTGATCGGAATATCTTAAGAGTTGGGAGATCTTGGAACTCTGCTACCGGAGTAGGCAGAATACCTCTTTGATCAGTACAAGTTCTCTTGACATAAAGAGAAGAAGAACCCTTGTTTGAAAGAGTTTTTGTACTGACTGATGCCAAGGCACATTTAGGTTGATCTTCTACGGTAAAAATCGAGGAAGACTGAGAAAAGACCAAAGGGCCTTTTCCTTTGTTTTGTGAAGAAGGGTTAGATAAAGAGCGTTTTCCTCTGTTGTCTTCCAAGTCATGAGACAAGGAAGTTTGAGAAAAGACCAAAAGGCCTTTTTCTTTGTTTTGTAGAGGAGGAGGAATAGCCAAAGGACTACCTCCAGTGGATTGCGCAGGAGCAACAGGGTGCTTGGGAAGAGAAACAGAGCTTTTCCCCTTGCTGGGAGAAGAAGAGAGTTTAGCCAAAGGGCTGTCCTCCTTGGATTGCGCAGACACAGTTTGCGCATGGATTGATGGCGCATTGGCAGGTTGCGCAGGGTGTCTTCTGGCCTGAACCACAGTGGTTTGCGCAGTAGGAGCCTTGTTTCCAGAGTGTTTGAGTTGTACTCTGGTTGCTGGAGTAGTGGACTGCGCAGGCAGAGTAGCAGCCAACTGCGCCAGAGGAACAGGAGTCTTGCACTTTGACAAGGCAGCATAGAAAGTTTGTGCACTGGCCACAGCAGATTGCGCACGTGTGGTAGAGGCAGTTTGTGCAACAGTGGAGACTTTGGACTGTGCAGAAAACTTGGTGACAGAGACTGTAGACTGCACAACAGATTGTGCAGCAACCTTCTTGGCAGAATTAACAGACTGCACAACAATCTTGCTGGCAGAGTTAATAGACTGCACAGCAGTCTTGGGGACCCACACTGGGCGTACTTTGCTCGAGGCAGAAGTTGTTGCAGTACGAGGAGTGGTCCTAGAGTTGATCATGGCTTCGTAGGCTGTCTGGTTGATCTTCACAACCAACGTCTTATGCGTCTTTCCGATAGACGCTACGTCACATTGAGTTGTCACTTTCTCGTCAGAGGAGAAAGTCGTCCCCAGCAGAGTCGCCATTTTGTTTGCAAAAACAAAAGTATGAACTTTATTGATACAAACTTTGTAAAGATTACAAGAATTCTGGAAAAGTACAACTGTAGGAATCCAATCTAGAAGACGATTACTTTATCCCTTGGACGATGTGAACTTTGAAGACGGTAGCCTCTGAAGTTGAAGGCAAAAGCCTCGGAAGAATGCAGCAGCACTTGGGCAAGAACTCCTGGACTCTCTGATATTTCTGAACTTTTTATGTCCGATACCCATGAATGAAGACTTGAAACTCTATTTATAGAGTTCTGGAAATAACTAACTTTTAGTTATTCTGAATGGCGCATGCTGGATTGCGCATGGATTGGATTGTGCAGCTTTGGACTGCGCAGGCAGTTGTCTGATCGTGGGCCAACTGTCTTGGACACATGGCATCATTTGATTGAAATGCGCATGATCGTGCATAGACGGTTGCCACGTAGTGAGAAATTGATGGCATGAATGCCACGTGTACTTTTGTCAATTATTATGATGAAGTGCGCAACCTGAATTGTGCAGACTTCAGATTGCACAAGATTGGACTGCGCAACGGAACGCCTGGCCGATTGCGCTGTATGTACAGCTGTCCAACTGTCCTCGAGCGCTGTACGGCGCAATAAACGAACAGTCTCCTCGTTCTTTGTGCTGTCAGTTGTCAGAAAATTTGATTGTGTCAGGTAATGATGACATTGCCACGTCAGCCTGTGCAGTTGAAAGTGTGCGCAGTCTAGTGTGCGCAATCTGAATGGTGCGCAATCTGAATGGTGCACAATCTGATGTCTGCGCAGTTCATTTGAAAGTTGTATTTCTTGATTTTATGGCTTTGTTGATGGGTGCAACTTGATTTTTTAGGACCTACACACTGTATATGACCATTTTATCAGGAGAGACCAAGACGATGCCTACGCCAGAGACAATATTGCCTTTAGGCCCTGTCACGACCCGATCCTAAATTATTGGGTCGAACTGGATCATGCCCATACTGCACCGTTGTGAGACGGCGGCAGTAAGCTATTCTATTTGCAGGTATTCACAACAATATTTATACATTTGTCACAACTCGAATATACGAAAATTTTAAAACTTTTATTCAACAAAGAGAAATACATCTGGAAAGGAAAATACTGAAGAAAAATGCTGAAATCAAAATCTGCAAACTCCAATACAATAAAACTAGCTAACTGGAAAACAACTAGCTAGACGTTCGTCTCATCGGCCTCATGATCTGCGTCCTCCAATGGGGACTCTGGTAACACCGCAGGATAAAGCACCAGGTTATAGTAGCTATTGTACAATAGCTCAGCATCCTCAATGTCACCTAAAAATGTGGGTCTCCAGTCAGGAGGGAGCAAGTACGAATATGTATCTCATATTTCAAATAATAATGGAAAAGTGCAGGCTAAACAGTTGAAACAATATTTTTCAGCAATTTAACAATTTAAAACAATGTGATTTGAATGTGTAATCGTCTATGACCGGCTTGGGTTGTACAATAGCGTCCTAGCGATGCGATATGGCTTATCCCCGTGTGTAAGGGGGGTAAGCTCGCACAATCATGCAATATGGGGGTATTGGTCATAAACGTTATACTATTCCCCCAATCCCCACAATCAATATCAATCAATATTTGAACCCTAGGAGAGGGTTCCGTGTAGCAATGTGGTTTAAGCATGCAACATGACAATTACTAAATAAAATGTAAAAAAAGATAATCGTAACTTGCCTTTGTTTTATGACTGGAATAGATGTGTCAGTACCGGAAGGAAGTCAAACTTGTACTCGAAACCCTACAGTCAAGAATCATGTCTTAGAATCATAATTGAACCATATCTAGGTGTGCTAGTTACAATCTCTAGAAATAACCCTAGTCAGGTTTTAAGTTATTTTATTTAATCTACCGAAATACGTCTAACGTCGCAAGCTACATTGGTTATCATTTAATTGAATAAACCGGTTACTTGATTTAATTGGAGAAGATTGCATTTATAGATTGATTGGCAAATCTTTGTATTTTTATAATATATATATATATATATATATATATATATATATATATATATATATATATATATAACTACATTATTTCTAATGATAAAACATGAACTTGTTAACTTACCAATATTTTATTCATCTAAAATTAAGTGTGATAAATCCTTATTAATTTTATACAAAAATAATTAATATTCGATTTATAGATACTCGTCTAGGTACGCGATACCAACTCAGAAAGAAAGTAAAATCTACACTACACAATACATGGTCACAGAAAATAAATAAAAAACTGGGCTTATGCCCTTACAACTATTTACATAAATTAATTAATAGAAAAAATACTTTAAAATAAATTTCTCAAAATTAGTAATTTTTGTAAGAAAATAGTTTTTATTTAAATAACATTTTAAAATAGAATTTATTTAATCAGAATAAATTTCATAAAATATGTCTTTTAAACATTTCATAAATTATGTAGAAAATCACATTTAAACATAGATAATAATAAATGCACAAAAATACATTTTCTTACCAAAATATTGGTTTAAAGTTAATAAAAAAGGTTTTCGGGTTTTAATATTAAATACCATTACCAAAATAACCTTTTTTAAATAAATATTAGTTTTTATTATATTAATTCTCCTTATAAAACTTTCTTGATCAGAAATTATCTTTAAAAGGAAAACATATATATATATATATATATATATATATATATATATATATATATATATATATATATATATATATATATATATATATATATATAAACTATATATATAATGAAATCTAATTTTTTATACCATTTACTTAACCAAACTTTTATTTTAAAGATAATAACTTTTTAATAAATATTTATTTACTACTATTTTGTAAACAAACTAAATCATTATTTGGTTTAACACTCTACGACTTGACATTACAAATTAAATGATAATCCTAACTACATATTTAAACAATTAATAATCATTAAAACCATATCTAAATTATTAAGGTTAATTCACAAATCAATTAATACCGATAAAGTATATTTGAAGTTTCCTAAAACGATTATTATTACAATATTTACTATTTACATCACAGAAGCTAAAATAAATCAACCACAGAATCCAATTAATTTCTACAGAACCTATTTCTAGGCCAGGGTGGTGTATGGGTTTCTGTGATCACAAACAATAAGCGAAAAAAATGAAGGGATTACAAAAAGTTGCACGAAGGAGTGCCGAGGGGAGGTCTCGGACTCGGAACAATGTCGGAATTGACGAGCACGGACACGTACGCGCACACGGCGGACATGTGGACGAAGGTGCGCGGAACCGGAGCGCGCGCGGGGCTGGCGGACGGCGACGGGCGACCGACTGCTGCCGGGCAGGCAGCGGTCGGTTGCTCGGAAATGGGCGAAATAGGGTCTGGATTCGGAGAGGGCGGCGAGGGGAGCGCAGGGATGGCTCCGGAATGTAAAACGGAGAAGGGAGGAGAAAGTTGTGTGGGTTTGAGTGGAGGAAGAATGGTGAAGGTTCTGTGTGATCTCAAAGTTTCTGAAGGAAACTTACGTAAAGGAGAGGAGAGGAGTGCGGGTAGTGGAGAGAGATTTTTGCATCTGAGCTGTGAGTGGGGTTGTGGGTTGAATGAGTTTGAGTTTTGTTATAGGTCGGGTTTGGGTTGAGTGAGTCAAGTCATTGGTTAAGTTGGGTTCAGTCTAATTTGGTGGGCTTTAAGTCATTGGGCTTTGGTTGGGCTAGGATTTAATAGTTACTAATTAATCATTTAATTATTCTATGAAATTCAGCTAACAATTAATCTATAATAATAATAATAATAATAATAATAATAATAATAATAATAATAACCTAATCTAAAATAATAATCCTAATTAATCTAAATATCCAATAATTAATCTAAATCCAGAAAGCGGGTTTCACAACCTTTCCTTCTTAGAAAAATTCGTCCTCGAAATTTTAAAGATAAGGGCCGGGGTACAATCAAAATTACTTAACCTTGATCAACTTGGAATTTAAATCATCAGGCATGATCAGATTCTAGACATGATCACTAGGTACAATGATAAAATATCGGCACGATCAGAATTATCATGATATGATCTGAGATAAGGTTAGATTGTTGTTGTGATCAAAAATTATTTTAGGCACGAGAAAATTCTAGGTACAATTATGATCATAAAATAGGAGAAAAAATCAAATGAGGTCTCGTGAAGCAGAAAAGGCAAGAAAGAAACGAATGTCAACAGATTATTGAGAAGACAGCAAGTAATGGTTTTTTTTTAGATGAGGGACTAAAATGTCAAATCAAATTGGAATGGGGTACAAGGATTTGTGACTCAGGAAAGATAAAAAGTTGTTTGATGTTAGGATAGCAAAAATGATTAGAATAATACAACTATGATAGGAATGTAATCGAGTAAGATATTTCCACTGAGGGCCGAGTGATGATCAAAGGGAATAGAATGAATATCGTTTCACTATTTCAACGGTCAAGAGATAAGATATATAGGAAAAAGACTTACAAGATAACTATCTTATTAATACCATGCAAAACCAATCTTTAACTAGCTGAACTTTCGGTATCTACATAAAACTAAGATATCTTTCAGGGTATTAAAACTAAATACATATATGGAATCATAAATCACTTAAAGCAATTTTTCATCCATCGTTGTATGCCAATGGTCTTATCTTAAATCCTCTCTGCTTATTCCTTCTCTAGAACCTATCATTCCATTGCTCATGTTATTCCTTCCATGGCTACATCCGTCTCTTCTAGGTATAGTAATCATCTAACCATAAAAGTTGATCCTCGTCAAGTGTTTCTTTACTTGATCATTATATTCACATGTTTATATATTATCCAAATTCACTTCCTCTATGGGAGAATCTTACCAAATCCTAGATTTTTCTTGCTAACTCTACCTACGTCTTCCTTTATCTTCAATAAAATTCAAAATCGTCAAATACCATAATTTGTTTGAATGAGGTTTATACACTAGTGAACACCACCAACAGTTCTAACCCAAATAAGTCACAAGCTAAGATGTACCACTCTCTCAAGACTAGCTTACTCAAGGTATTCTTCTACATTTTTTACCCTTTAGCTAACTAATATTGATCCCAATGATGCCCTTACTAGAAATGGGATAGGTAGCAATCTATGCTTCTTCCGCATATAGCTATCAACTATATACGTAAAGTCATCCATAAGATGTATATCAACTATTTAATATATAAAGCTATCCACAACTATCTATAGCTTCCAAAATATGTAACAAAATATAATCAACGTACTAAAGTTGAACCAGGAAAGAGATTGAGCCAATAGAGATTGATATGGTCCTAATAAGTTCTAGAAAAATCAAGTAGAATTTCATAGGAAATCTATTCCTTTAGGCTTGTGATAAGAGATTTATAAAAATAGAAACAACCGCTAGAAATACAAATCCTCTAATCGGACAAAAGTCAGAATAATGATGGCACTAAAATATTGGAAAACAGTCCTAGAAAATCAAGTGGAATTTCCAAATGAATCCTATAGAAATGATTTCTGAAAATTTAAACTAGTCGCTAAGATTCCAAATAATCCAAAATTTAAACGAATCAAGACAATTCTTGTAAAGTTATCAATGGTGATAAGAGACCAAACATGATATATTTATAATAGGGATATAATCTCAATAGTACACGAAACCATACATATCCGAAGTCATTTTGCCTCTAATTCATGCCTCGCCAGAGTGCACCTGACTGCAGTAAATTTTTGGCTCAATAACTTGAATAATAATAGGTTTCCGAGTAGTCTATCAACTTTATCCATTTCATGGCTGAGCAACGTAGGGACAAATTTGATGCATTTAGGACGTAGTCTCAATAATATCCAAAAAAAACCTATCAACACCTGAATCACTTCAACTTAGAGTCTATGCCCCGCCAGTGCACAACTGGCTGCAGTATACTCGCAGTTTCTATAATTCAAATAGATGGTTGCGACGCATATGTGTGAAGCTATATTAGGTCACTGACTATTTTCTTAACTTTGTCCATGAAAATTTCAAAGGGATAATTCAACAACTCAAAAAGTTTTTCAATGACTAAAAGAAATTCCATATTAGGATGGAATCGATTCCCTGACCGTTCATGCTTCATGATACTCAAGCATTGAGTTAAGAAGCGTTCTATGCCTTGAATTGATCAATAAGTTGCATAGAGAGAGTAAGGTTTCAAGTTGAGTGGAGGAAGTCAACAAATGAAAATATTTTCGGTACTTGAATAACGTAGGAAATGTCAATCCATATTTGAATTATTTTTTTCGAAAAATAGTTCCCTTGGGAGATATGTGAACCAGCTAAGTTGAACCAATTCTTTGGTAACAATTAACCTTGGGGCTTTATGGTTCCAAAAGAATTTGGTTCAAAATTGGTTCTAAGAAAGCCAATTGGAAATAAGGCCAAGAGAAATGGTTGGATACACTAGCCGTAGAAATACTTTGGGTAGATAAGAGTTTATTAGGTTTGCTGTAGAAGAATTTGAAACTTTCAATAGCGAATGGATCTAGATTCCAAATAAAGATAGAGGAGTAAGATTTGATCAACTAATTGAAAATTTTGAAATAGGTTTGTTGAAGAAGGAGATTAGGAAAATCTAATCCTAATCCATAAATAACAAAAGAGTATGGATGCTAAGGAATGCTAGAGTATGATAAGAATATGGAGGAAAATAATCTCAGAAAGCCAAGGGACACTAAAAGATATATAAAATATAGAAACTAAAGTAGATAGTAAAATAGACCACCATACAATTGGCCTATGCTGGAATAGGTTTCAGGATGCAAAACATAAGCAAGGTAGCCTACCAGTCTATAATAATCAAAAATATTTATTTATAATATATTTCGGTCCTATGTTGTGACAAATTAATGTTCTAGTGTTCTAATTATTTCTAGATATGTTCTCCTAAGTTGTTGATCGGACCTGCATGGGCCACCACTAAAAATATGTCACGACCCGATCCCAAATTATTGGGTCGAACCGGATCATGTCCAGCCTGCACCATTGTGAGACGGCGGCAGTAAGTTGTTCTATTTGCAGGTATTCACAACAATATTTATACATTTGTCACAACTCGAACATATGGAAATTTTAAAACTTTTATTCAACAAAGAGAAATACTGAAGAAAAATGCTGAAATCAAAATCTGCAAACTCCAATACAATAAAACTACCTAACTGGAAAATAACTAGCTAGACGTTCGGCTCATCGGCCTCATGATCTGCGTTCTCCAATGGGGACTCTGGTAACACCGCAGGATAAAGCACCGGGTCATAGTAGATATTGTACAATAGCTCAGCATCCTCAATGTCACCTAAAAATGTGGGTCTCCAGTCAGGAGGGAGCAAGTACGAGTATGTATCTCATATTTCAAATAATAATGGAAAAGTGCAGGTTAAACAGTTGAAACAATATTTTTCAGCAATTTAACAATTTAAAACAATGTGATTTGAATGTGTAATCGTCTATGACCGGCTTGGGTTGTACAATAGCGTCCTAGCGACGCGATACGGCTTATCCCCGTGTGTAAGAGGGGTAAGCTCGCACAATCATGCAATATGGGGGATATTGGACATAAACGTTACACTATTCTCTCAATCCCCACAATCAATATCAATCAATGTTTGAACCCTAGGAGAGGGTTCCGTGTAGCAATGTGGTTTAAGCATGCAACATGACAATTACTAAATAAAATATAAAAAAACATAATCGTAAGCTGCCTTTGTTTTATGACTGGAATAGATGTGTCGGTACCGGAAGGAAGTCAACTTGTCATTGAAACCCTACAGTCGAGAATCATGTCTTAGAATCACAATTGAACCATATCTAGGTGTGCTAGTTACAATCTCTAGAAATAACCCTAGTCAAGTTTTAAGTTATTTTATTTAATCTACCGAAATTCGTCTAACGTCGCAAGCTACATTGGTTATCATTTAATTGAATAAACCGGTTACTTGATTTAATTGGAGAAGACAGCATTTATAGGTTGATTGGCAAATCTTTGTATTTTTATAATATATATATATATATATATATATATATATATATATATATATATATATATATATATATATACATACATTGTTTCTAGTGATAAAACATGAACTTGTTAACTTACCAATATTTTATTCATTTAAAATTAAGTGTGAGAAATCCTTATTAATTTTATACAAAAATAATTAATATCCGATTTATAGTTACTCGTCTAGGTACGCGATACCAACTCAGAAAGAAAGTAAAATCTACACTACACAATACAGGGTCACAGAAAATAAATAGAAAACTGGGCTTATGCCCTTACAACTATTTACATAAATTAATTAATAGAAAAAATACTTTAAAATAAATTTCTCGAAATTAGTAATTTTCGTAAGAAAATATTTTTTATTTAAATAATATTTTAAAATAGAATTTATTTAATCAGAATGATTTTCATAAAATATATCTTTTAGACATTTCATAAATTATGTAGAAAATCACATTTAAACATAGATAATAATAAATGCACAAAAATACATTTTCTTACCAAAATATTGGTTTAAAGTTAATAAAAAAAGTTTTCGGGTTTTAATATTAAATACCATTACCAAAATAACCATTTTTAAATAAATATTAGTTTTTATTATATTAATTCTCCTTATAAAACCTTCTTGATCAGAAATCATCTTTAAAAGAAAAACATATATATATATATATATATATATATATATATATATATATATATATATATATATATATATATAATCATTTAATGAAATCTAATTTTTTATACCATTTACTTAACCGAAATTTTATTTTAAAGATAATAACTTTTTAATGAATATTTATTTACTACTATTTTGTAAACAAAATAAATCATTATTTGGTTTAACACTCTACAACTTAACATTACAAATTAAATGATAATCCTAACTACATATTTAAACAATTAATAATCATTAAAACCATATCTAAATTATTAAGGTTAATTCACAAATCAATTAATACCGATAAAGTATATTTGAAGTTTCCTAAAACGATTATTATTACAATATTTACTATTTACATCACAGAAGCTAAAATAAATCAACCACAGAATCCAATTAATTTCTACAGAACCTATTTCTAGGCCAGGATGGTGTATGGGTTTCTGTGATGACAAAAAAGAAGCAAAAAAAATGAAAGAATTACCCAAAGTTGCACGAAGGAGTATCGAGGGGAGGCCTCAGACTCGGAACAATGTCGAGATTGACGAGCACGGACACGTGCGCGCACACGACGGACACGCGGAACCGGGGCGCGCACGGGGCTGGCGGACGGCGACGGGCGGCCGGCTGCTGCCGGGCGGGCGGCGGGCGGTTGCTCGAAAATGGGCGAAGTGGGGTCTGGATTAGGAGAGGGCGGCGAGGGGAGCGCAGGGATGGCTCCGGAATGTAAAACGGAGAAGGAAGGAGGAAGTTGTGTGGGTTTGAGTGGAGGAAGAATGGTGAAGGTTCTGTGTGATCTCAAAGTTTCTGAGGAAAACTTACGTAAAGGAGAGGAGAAGAGTGCGGGTAGTAGAGAGAGATTTTTGGATCTGAGCGGTGAGTGGGGTTGTGGGTTGAATGAGTTTGAGTTTAGTTATAGGTTGGGTTTGGGTTGAGTGAGTCAAGTCATTGGTTAAGTTGTGTTCAGTCTAGTTTGGTGGGATTTAAGTCATTGGGCTTTGGTTGGGCTAGGATTTAATAGTTACTAATTAATCATTTAATTATTCTAGTAAACCCAGCTAACAATTAATCTATAATAACAATAATAATAATAATAATAATAATAATAATAATAATAACCTAATCTAAACTAATAATCCTAATTAATCTAAATATCCAATAATTAATCTAAATATAGAAAGCGAGTTTCACAGGCCCAACTCGTGATGCTCCATCAAAGTATAATTGCCAAATGTCATCCCTCAAAGTCATGTTGCAATCTACAACTTCATCTGGAATGTCTTCATATAACTTGGAAGTCTCAGGTATAGGGTGAGCTGCTAAGAAGTCAGCTAATGCTTGACCTTTCACCGATTTTTGAGGTATATAAACCATATCATAGGTAGTAAGCAACATTGCCCAGGTAGCTAACCGGGAGTTAAGAATACTCGGTTTTTTCATCAATACCCGAATAAGATTTATTCTGGATATGACATGAATAGTATGTCCTGACACATAATGTCATGTCTTTTGAATGGTAAAAACCGAGGCAAAACATTCTTTTCCACAGGAGTATACCTGTGTTCAGCTCCAACCATTATTCGACTGAGATAATAAATTGTCTGTTCATGACCCTTATCACTTTTCTGTACAAGAAGAGCACCAAGAGAATGATCTAATGCTCGAACATATAGCAAAAATGGTCTTCCCACTACTGGGGGTACTAAAACAGGTGAATTTGTAAGGTATTTCTTAATGTCATTGAATGCTTTTTGACATGCTTCATCCCAAACAAATGACACACCCTTCTTCAATAAACGAAAGAAAGGTTGACATCTCCCAGAAAGATTGGATATAAATTTCCTGATATAGGCAATACGACCTTGAAAGCCACGGAGTTCTTTCAGATTACGTGGAGGACGCATTTCAAGAATTGCTTTGACCTTATCAGGATCAACATGAATGCCTTGAGAAGTAATGACAAATTCCAAAAACTTGCCACTGGAAACCCCTAAGAAAGACTTAGACGTGGGATTCATCTTTAATTGATGTCGACGCATCAACTCAAACACTGTCTTTAATCTTGAATGTGATCATCTTTTAATCGACTTTTGACAGCGATATCATCCACATAACATTCAACTATTTTTCGTAGATGTTCTTGAAAGATATTGCTCATGGCCCTTTGATATGTACGCCGACATTTTTCAGACCAAAAGGCATAACTGTGTAGCAATAAACTCCAAGGGGTGTACAGAAAGCAGTGTACTTTTCATCTCCTGGATGCATCTTAATTTGGTTATATCCTGAAAATCCATCCATGAAAGACATGCATTCAAAACCGCATGTATTGTCTATCATGACATCAGTGATAGAAAGTAGAAATTCGTCTTTTGGACAAGCTGCATTGAGATCTCGAAAATCTATGCAAACTCGAACTTTTATATTCTTTTTATGACAGGAACAATATTAACAACCCAATCTGGGTATTGCTCTTCACGGACAAAGCCACATGTAAACAGCTTTTTGACTTTTGCTTCAATTGCATCCATCATATCTGGTCAAAAATGTCGTTGCTGTTGTTTTACAGGTTTAGCATTAGAAAGAATATTGAGTTTATGGGTAGCTACTTTAGGATCCAGACCCGACATATCCTCATAGCTCCATGCAAAGATATCGATATATTCTTTTATCAGTTTTATCAACTCTTCTTTTTCATCTTCAGAAAGGATTTTACTGATGAATATTGGCTTAGACGTAGTTTCGTCTCCAACATCAATCTGGACAATTTTATCTTCTGTGGGTGGCTGTCGTTGTTCAAACCGAAGCTCCCACTGAGTGTCCATTTGTTGTGCCCAAGGGTCATTTTCAAATAGTTCAGATTCACCATTGGTTTGAACCATATTGACTGAAAAGACGCACTCAGATTCAACATACTGGACTCCTTCAAAATCTGAGGCTTGTAAAGAACTGGAAGAAAATTTCTCTTCTATATCTTCATTAAACATGTGGGATTGATCGTATCCCAACCCATGACGAGTTTGTTGATAAAACAGATCACCACATAACGGTAATCATCTACCTTTGCCTTGATTGAGACCTAGCATGGTTTTCAAATTATATCCTATATTTTGGATAATCTTAAGAGATTGTTGACTATATTTGTCAATTCTGATTTTTCCTTTATCTTTCTCTACGAGATTATCTGTTTGAATAACAGGGATATTTCTAGGCAAGCTAAACACAATTTGACGCTTGTTTTTCTTATTAGATGGGATCACAAAATAAGATTCTTTGTGACGTCTATAAGTTACACAAGCTTGTGATGATGAGGCTACATGTAGAAAATAAGGAGAAGATGTTAGGAACCTTTGAGCATAGGATCCAACATCGACATGAGGAGAAAAAGAATTCTCTTTATGATTAATATATAAGGTTTCCTCTGTATTTATATCAGTTTTATGTTGATGACTTTGATTATCAGCAGATAAAGTCATTCTTTCAATAAATTTGACAGCCATATAATCCAAAAGGAAATCTTCATTAAAATAAGAGAATACAGAGTGATCAATATTTACATCATTGACAGACTGACTACTACGCTTTGGATTAATCATTAATGGACCATCATCCGTCTTCAGCGTAGATTTGCCAAGGTTGATAACCAGTGGTTCTGGATCAGTTACACAAGAAGCACGTCCTTTGACCTTGATCATGAGAGGCTGATGACTAGTGTTGGTTTGAATCTGGTTCTTGACTGGAACCCTCACAGCTTCATCAGACGTAGCTTGAATTTTTTCTTTGACTTTAATCATCAAAGGTTCATCATTGACAGGTTGGGGTTGAATTCGACCTTTAACCTTAATCATCAAGGGTTGATCTTCTGAAGGCGATTGATCTTCTGAAATTGATTGATCTTCTGCAGGTGCTCGATCTTCAGCCATATCAGATATTTCCTTCACATGCTCCTATTTATAGAGTATTGAATCAGAGAAATAAGCTTCAACACCCTTAACAGGATTAATATCTACAATCCCCTGAGAATTCACATACTTGAAGCATTGGTAGAGAGTCGAAGGTACAATGTTATGCTCATGTATCCATGGTCTTCCAAGGAGGATATTATAAGATACATCTGAGTTGATAACATAGAAGGTTGCCATGGTTCGAAGATCACCTATTTGAATCTTCAAGCAAATTTTCCCCAATGGTTTACTCCTTCCAGAATTAAAACCAACGATTGTTGTACTAGTATAAGTCAAATCACTAGTAGAAATCCTCAATGGTCTTAGCATACTCTGAAGAATAATGCTGATGGAAGACCCAAGATCGATGTAAATCCTGTCAAATTCAGTGGAGTCAATATACCCCGTATAACACAAAGGTCTGTCATGTCGATTATGCTTTAACAACATATCCTCTTATGTGAAAGTAATGTTAGGAATTGATTCCATCATACTATGGCATTGGGGACATGACACAGGTATATTATCAGGATTTTTGAGTTGAGCTAAGCATTAATCGGCTTGTAGCAAAGCTTCGCTTAAAGTTTCTCGACTTTCTTTAGAGAGACGAAGTAACTCAAAGATAGAAAGTCTAGCCGGAGTATTGGCTAACTGGGCTAGTATGTCAAATTTATAGGATTTTATCGACCCTTGATTTGAACTAGACTTTAACGGGGCATCAAAACGCACTGCCTTCTGTTTTTCTTTTTCAACCACTGGGGGTTTAGAAGGCCTTGTCTCAGCAGGAACAGAAGATGATTGAGTCGGTAGTGTTTCAGCGGTGTCTTCCGCTTCTTTGGAAGTTTTCTCATAATCTTTGTGGTAGTCCTTTTTCGGACCTTGTACCAGCAAAAACTTCTTCTTCAGACTCAGGAGAATGAAGTACCATATTACAAGATTTAGTCTTCTTTCCCTTAGTCTTTTTCTTATGTGGATTTTTATGAGGAACTTTAAATCCTAATCCGACGAAAGATTTTTGACTTTGAATTTGTAAAGGAACTCGCATACCTTTACCATAATTCAAGCATTCCGCTTTCTGAAAGTCATAGCCCATCTTTTTTTCATGAGATGGACCGATTGTTGACTGTAAATATGTGTGGGTAGCGGAGGTAGAATCCCAACCGGAGCTTTCTTGTAAGCAGCAAAAACTTGTTATGCCCTGTACAAATGGACACTATTCATGGCTAACCATTATTGATGAGTAAGTTTTAGTTTGGTAGGAGGAGACAAACTCGGAGGGCATATGTTTAAACCCCTTAGCCTATCTTCCAAGGGAATGCCATCCCACAAATGATCAGAATCATCATGGTCTGAAATAACAACATGAGAAATCATATTGCAGGTTTTAACTTTTTGACTTTTCTTGGATTTTGAAATTTTACTTTCATGCTCCATTTCAGGTACTAAGTCAGGATGTACCCACATAATTTCACCATTTTTCAAGGTGAGAGGCACAAATGCTTCACTTTGATCTCGGGCTGATGGAAGATTCACAATCTTCATCGTCACCTTTGGAATCGGGACAACCCCATCAGGAACTTGCTGTAGAGAAAAAGCTCCAAATTGAAGAGAAATCATATTGGTTGTGACTGTATGCTCATCATTAGTTAAAGCGATGCCTTTAGCATTTATCAACTCTTGAATTTTCTTCTTCAAGACATAGCAAGCTTTCGTGGAATGATTTATGTATCTATGATAGATACAATATTTGGGATTATCAACCAAATCCACCTTATTAGGTCTTTTTGGCTCTGGGATCTGGAGTTTACCACTCTTCACGAGATACTGAAATATCCCAGTAATATCACCGTCGTCGAAAGAGTATTCTTCTTTCGGCTTAGAAGACTCCGAATTACTTGGTGTAGTTTTAGATTTTGAAAGATTTACCACTAGGGTTTCCTTTTCTTTTCTATTACGATTACCAGAGTTGTTGCCTGAAGAGGCTTTCTTTCCTTTATCTTCTGAGGCGAAGATCATCCCATGTTCACGAGCCAATCTACCATTGGTCTCGGCTGAAACTGCTGCTATAATAAACGAGGCCCAATCTGTGAATTGAGAGCCTGTAAAAACAACGATGGTTGGTCGCAGATTCATTTTGCATGTATCAATCAATGCTGAATCTGGCATACCAGGAGGTATTTTTAAAGTAGCCTGTCAAAAACGTTCAACAAACATCCGAGTATCCTTTTTTTTTGTTTAATTTATATTAAGAAGGACATATTCATGTCCATTCCTTCTTCATAGAAATGGAAGAGAAACATTGCTTTAAACTCGTCAAAAGACGATATGCAATTGTCGAGTAGACTGTGATACCAGTCGTATACTGAACCCGTCAAACACCCAATGAAGACTCGGACGAGAAGCGCATCATTCTTCTGTAGATGCACAGTCATAATATTAAAATAATTGATATATTGACTTGGAGAAGCCTTTTCATCAAATAATACCATAGATTGTGGCTTGAATTTAGGAGAAAAGGGCACATCATTCCAGTGGGGAGGATAAGGTTGCTTGATCCCCAATCTCTGGAGCTGATCGTTGTGCTTGAGAACTTCAAATTGTGCTTTCAACTCACGCACTGCTTAAATAGCTTCACTAGTTTGAGAAAGCATATTTGATTGAATAGTATTTGGATGTATCGTAACCCCCACCGGAGGTGATACATCTTCTGGAATGAGAGGATCAGGAGATGCAGAGTTTTGGTTGATAGCAGGCTCTTGACTCAGATTATTCAAAGGTATGTCAACCCCTTGACTATCTTGAATTTGTGCTGCTACTTGCACTGGTGTTACCACTGCTGGTTGGACTGTTTGCTAATTCGTTATTAACTGATGCATATTTTGCATCATTTTAAGCATATCCTTTAGCGATTGTTCCACCGCAGAAAGACGTTGTTCTGTATGAGAAGTAGATGTCTCCTGTTCTTCTCCGATAGCATAAGATTCAACTTCTCTTGAACTTACAGAGGGGTTGGTGTACAGATATGAATCAACGATATCAGTTTTTGACTCCAAGTATTGGGTACCCCCAGCTTCTGAATCTGAAAATTGCATATTTAAAGGTCGTTGACTTCTTGACCGAGTATGTTGATATACTCCTTCAAAAGAGTCAAGGATTCGGTTGAACCATTGTTGACCTGGAGTCTGGGATGAATTGCGTCTTGAACGTCGTCCTCTATTGATATGAGATGCCATATTGACTGATGCATAGGACAACTCATGTTCTTGGTCATCAATTTGTTGCTGAGGTACATTGTAGCTTAATCGGTCGAAAACTGACCGTTTAGTAGCAGTACAACAACATTTGATTACAATTTGGTGACACTCACAATGATGGTTTTCTTGAGGGAGTGTCACAGGAGATTTTTTGTTTCTACACTTTTGTACAAGTAACTCGCGTAAATCAGAAGAATTGGAAGGTAATATCTTCTTTTTTATATTTGGGACAAAGAAATATCCAGTCCCTTACGTGAAAAGAAGATTACTAGCTTCATTGGCAGAAGAAAGTTGTGCGTTTTTACGCGCTTGAAGTTGTGTGCATAAATCTTGAGTTGATTTTTATGCACTGCGAAGTCCATCAGCATTGTGTGTAATCCTAAGATTAGGCACTTTGCGTAAAATAGCATTAGAGGATTGTTGGCGTAAAACAGAAGCTTTGCCACAATTTTTATTCTCCTTGGATAAACCAAAGGAATTGTCTGTCATAGTAACAGAAGACTTATTTTTACTTTGCACGCGTGTAGGCAAGTTCACTTTAGGTACAAAAGCACCATTGTGAACTTTAATTATCTACCATGTCACCGACAGGAGATTTGCCCTTACGCGTATAGCGTAAAACAGAAGTATCTACCATGTCACAGACGGGAGATTTGCCTTTACGCATAGAGCACAAGACTTAAGCGTCTACCACGTCACAGATGGGAGACTGAATTTTACGCCCTGGGCGCAAAACTGAAGTAGGGACTGCCTCGTCACAGATGGGAGCCCCAACAACAGGAGCAGAAAGAATTCCCTTGCCTTTGGAGACAGTAGAGAGATCGGAGGGTGCTTGGACTTAGAAATCCAAACTTTTCGCACCTTTCGTAATTTTTGAACATTGGAGCAGCGAGTACTACCCCCAGTTCGGAGCATTTCTTCATAAGCAGTCTGGTCAAATTGAACAACCAGAGTCTTCTTTGTCGATCCAATCGACACATCGTCATATTGAACAATTGCTTTCTCATCGGAGGAGAAAATCGTCCCCAGCAGAGTCGCCATTTTGTTTCACTTAACAAAATGCCCTTAAAAGGCTTTTGAAAGAAAACGAGAAAAAGTACAAAAGTACAAATAAATTATGGAAAGTATTGCTATGAAAGTCTGATCTAAGAGCGATCACTTTGTTCCTTGGACCACACGATGATGATGAAAAGAACTGCTTGAAGAAGAAGAACCGAAAGAACTAAGTCACCAAAAAGGTATCGACACAATTGGCACTAATGGCACAGTCGAATGCTTTCCTGCTTTGCTTCACTCTGTTCTTGAGAAAAAGTTGAAGATAAACACTCTGAAAAATCACTTTGCTCTGAAAGTCTCTGGGTTCCAAAATCTTGTACCCACTGTTTAAAAAATAAGTCTATTATAGACTAGACCCTCTGTGCGTAAAAAGCAACATAATTGGGTCTCTACGCAAGTAACTGCCACCCACGATTGAAAATCGGCCTTTATGCGTGATGACACGTGTCCCATATAGAGTTGTGGTCTCTACGCATGGTGACACGTGTCCCACAACTTCAACAATATGGGAAGAGCACGTACACACGTTCCTCGATAAGTGTGGCATGAAAGCCACGTATTCAGACCACATTTTCACATAGCCAGAAAAGATTGAGCGTAAAATAACCCAAAACAAACTTCCTGCATAGAGCGGCTAAAAAGTAGCATTGAGCGTATAGCTAGCTCAAATAAACTCTACGCACACAAAAGTAGCTGATAGCCTTGAGCGTAAGAAACTTAAATAACTTTCATGCGTAAAGGAAGCGGTCTCTTGAGCGTAAAGTAGCCCATCTGCACACTAAACTATGAGCATTGGGTTTGGTGCAAAAATCTTCTTGGCTTCTGTGCAATGTTCTGTCAGAAAATAATTCTGTTAGAGCAGTATCACGCGCATTAAATACGGTCTGGACAGCTTGTCTCTCGCGTAAAGTCTGAGAATGCTCTTGTGTAGAGTTTGAGGATGGCTCTTGCGTAAAGGAGCTTGCGTAGAGTTAGACTCTGTTTGATCTCTGCGTAGAGCTTGAATCTGACTCAGTTGGACTTGCGTAGAGTCTTTAAATGGGCTTCGTGTAGAGTTTGAAACTGACTTTGCGTAAAGCTCTCAACTTTTTTGACTTGGTCTATGAAGTTTATTTATGCTTCTACACACCCTACATTGTTTGTTTAATGTATAAGTAGTCCCACATCTGACAGAAAATGTCAGTTTTGACGGTCAACATGATTTAACCGATAATTTATGACGAACATACCCTCGTCTTCTCCCAAACCCAAATCTGTCCCACCATTGTCGCGCCCCCACCTCCGCCCCACCGCTGTCATTCCCCCGCCCCGCCGCTACCGCGTTCATCACCACCACCACCACCTTCACTATTACTACCACCACTACCACCACCTTCACCTTCACAATCACCATCACCACCACCACCCTCATCATCACCACCACCACCACCAACACCACCACTGCCCCCTGCGCCCCCGTCCCGTTCTACCCCCCTCCGCCCCCCCGTCCCGCTCCGTCCCCCTCCGCCTCCTCCCCCGCTCCTCTCTGCCCCCCTCCGCCTCCATCCCCCAACACCACCATCAGCAGTAGTGGCGGAAGCCAGCAGCAGTAGCGGTGGCAGCCAGCAGCCAGCAGCAGCAGCATCGGCAACCAGCAGCAGCGGCGGCGGCAGCCAGCAGCAACGGCGGCGGGCAGCGGGGGTGGGGGGGGTGCTCGCCGGAGAGGAGGGGAAGGGGGACTCGTCGGAGAAATAGGATAGAGTGGGGGGAGGGAAGAAATTGGGTTCAGAGAAGAAGACAAAGAGAAATATGGGCATTTTCGTCTTTTTAAGGGTCAAACATCATTGACCGTCAAAACTGACTTTTTTGTCCAATGTGGAATAACTTATACATTTAGCAAACAATGTGGGGTGCAGCGCATAAATAGGTCATCCAAGTGGGGTGCCACTCAATTTTTTTTATTTTATGGAAATTATAATTTTTCAAAGAAAATGAAATAACAAAGAATCAATTTCGTTTTCTTTCCTTTCCGCGAACCAACGAGGCGTTAGGGGTGACATTCTCTTAATTTTGTTCAAATCGAACCGAATAACAAAAAATTAAGGGCCCGTTTGGTTGTAAGTTTAAACTCAGTTTTCTGAGTTTAAACGTTACAACAGCAGAAAACTGTGTTTGGTTGAGTGGCCCACATTTACACTCAAAAAAAAATTTCTGAAAAAACAAATGTTATAACTTCGATTTCAGAGATGAGCCAAAAGCTCTTTTCTCAGCACAATTCATGTACTGTTTCTACTGTTGGCGGGCCCCCCAAACCTTCCCTTCCCTCTCACCCCTCGATTCTCTCTCCTCCTACAAATTTTTTTTTTCCTCTCTGCCTCTCCTCTCCCTCACCCGGAAGAATTTGGGGAAGGGCTTCGAAAGGACGGCGGCGGAGGACCAAGCTCTCTCTTCCTCTCCTCGAGCTCCTCTTCCTCCTCCTCCTCCGCCCTCTCCCTCCTCGAGCTCCCCATCCTCCTCCTCCACGACGCCCCGCCGACCGCACGGCGAACTCGCCGCACGATGCCTCTAGTCAAACTCGCAAACGATGCCCCGCCGCCCGACGAACTTGCCGCACGATGCCCCGCCGCCAGCACGACGAACTCGCCGCACGACGACTCCAGTCGAACTCGCCGATTACGCCCCGCAGCCCGCACGGCAAACTCGCCAACGATGTCCCGTCGCCCGACGAACTCGCTTGAGCCCTAGACGCCGGAGCTGCGGGTGGCCGTCGCACACGGTGATTCCTGCGACTGAGATTGAGGTCACGGCAACCGCAGCCTCTCATTCGTGGTAACGACAAGCTCTGTGTTGAGCTCGTCCACCGGACCTCGTCGTAGACGCCGAAGAGAATTCAGACACATGTGGACACGAACAATTTTGGGAGGGATACAATTGGACACAGTTAAAAAATTGCTTTCTAAAATTATTTTATTTAAAAATTATTTTTCAGATTAAAGTAACCAAACGCAAATTCAGAATCTCGATACTCAGAAAACAACTTACTGTTTTCAGGACAAAATTTTAGAAAGACTATCTAAACGGACCCTAAATCTCACCGAAAATTAAATAAGCAAAACCGAAAGATAAATCTAATTTTAAAAACCGAATCGACACTTTTGATAAACTTGTTTCCTTTAAGTCTATTTTTAAATTTTTTTATGTAGAATAATATTTTTGATTAAAAAAAGGGAAAGAAAAATCTAAATCTAATAATAATAAAAAAAATTCACTTTTCCCCCCTTTGCTTGAGTTCGGTTTAACGGACATTCCGACGGTTGTGATAGTTTATGCGGGAATTTGCGAGTTCAGAGCGACAGCCGATCGTACTTTCCGCATAGACACAATAAGTTGGATGGCGGGGCGTGGGGGTGTTTGGGAGACAAATTCGTTATTTTGAAGATGGTCAGGGGCAAATCCGTCCTAATAACACCGGTCCAATATCGAGATTTCGGTTCATCTGCCCGGGGTTACTGGACCCACTTCTCTCCTCCTCCCATTCTTCTTCCGTTCCGCTAAAACCCTAATTTCCTCATATTTTCTTTCTCACCTATAGTCACTGGTAACCCTAATTTTCTCCACGAGTTTTTTTTCCCTCTACATATTGTGTAAATTAAAGGGAAAGATTCGAACTTTTTTGCTATTATGATGTTATATACAGAAATGCTAAACTTCTGATTCCAATTTTCTCATTTTTTTTTTATTGTAGAAAGATTTTGCGTAAGTAGTAAACTTGTGGGTATCTGCTGATTGTAAGGACCAAACTGAAGGAACCCTAGTATTTTTTGGTTTTTTCTAAGGACACCACACTTTTTACTTGGAGAAAGCTCAAAACTGTTCCAAAAAAATTACAAGTTTGCCACCCATTTTTTTACTTGGAACAACCCAATTTTTTCTAGCAAGTGGGACTGTCAACTTAGTGGCAGTCCTAGGACTGCCAGTCCTCACATAAAGGAGGACTGCCACCGAGAAAGAAAGCCGCTGCTGCTCCCGCCAGCCGGCCTCCTCCTCCCTCGCCCTCCTCTTCCGCCTCTTCTCCCAAACATGCCTACACGTCGGAATCCTCTGCAGTCTTGATCTCGACGACGACGACAAGGTCTCCGGGTTCTTTGCGCCCGCCGATCTGCTGTCGCTGCACTCATTCTGCTGGGTCATGGCGCTGTACTCGAAGGCTCCGGAGGGAGCGGGTGGTGGCGGGGGTCAGGGTTTGGTGCTTCATGACCTGGCACATCTGGTCTTGTCGGTGCCGAGCTTGTGGAGGAGATTCGTCCCCCTCCCTATGTCCTAATTTTTGGGCTGTTTCCAAGCAAAATGTGGATGCCTCCCAGCAAAATTTTCACCTTGCGCTGTCCCCAAGTAAATTATATGGTGCCCTTAGAAAAACTTTTTTCTTTTTTAAGCTTCGATCCTACAGATGAGCGTGGGGGTGTTTGGGGGACAATTTTGTTATTTTGAGGATGTTCAGGGTCAAATCCGTCCTAATAACACCGGTCCAATATCGAGATTTCGGGTCATCTGCCCGGGGTTACTGGACCCACTTCTCTCCTCCTCCCATTCTTCTTCCGTTCCGTTAAAACCCTAATTTCCTCATATTTTCTTTCTCACCTATAATCACTGGTAACCCTAATTTTCTCCACGAGTTTTTTCCCCTCTACATATTGTGTAAATTAAAGGGAAAGATTCGAACTTTTTTGCTATTATGATGTTATATACAGAAATGCTAAACTTCTAATTCCAATTTTCTCATTTTTTTATTGTAGAAAGATTTTGCGTAAGTAGTAAACTTGTGGGTATCTGCTGATTGTAAGGACCAAACTGAAGAAACCCTAGTATTTTTTTTGAAGCTTCGATCCTACAGATGAGCGCAGGCAAGTCCTCTCATGTTAAAACCATTGGGATTCATTTCGTTTCTTCCATTATTTCTAAATGTTGGTTATGTATCGTTTGATTAATTGCGACACGGACAGGACACGGGGTTGTTTGTCATGCCCCTTAGTAACCTAGTCCGTCGCATGAAGTTGTTTAGGCGTGCACATGCAAAACATTTAGAACAACTGTAGTCTTTACGGCAATGCTTCAACACTCTTCAAAGCTTGAGGTTCTAATTAATACTACATCGACATTGACCTGAAATTGGGCTTTTAAAGCTCGTGGTGGCACAATGTAGAATAATATGTTCTATATGTGCACTGCCTTTAGATTTCTGACTAAAGCCCATATATCAGATTGATCGAGAATGTCAAATGTTCTGTGGGCAGGGCATCATGCTGTTGTGGAAATTTCGTACCATCTGAAAATTATGTTTCTAAAACTTGTGCATGCTCTACATGGGGAGATATCTTCATTTGCATAGCTTTTGGAAATATAGTGAAGCCCATTTGTCAGACTAAGTCATAAGCCATAAATCGATCTTCAAACAGTGAAATATGTATGGTACGAGGATTGGTAGATTATAGTACATGCCAACCGTTTCCTACTGAAAACTGACAAATCCTAGAGATCGTCGTTATCCACTTCTTTATTAGTCGTACCTAAAAAATCCATGTTTACAAATAATAGGAATCTCTTAGAACTGACAAGTGTTAAAGACCCCGCCAATGCACCATACTTTAGAGTTAGGGTGAGGATTAAAAATTTATTATTCCAACACGTCCAGTAGGTTACATGCCTATATTTTGGGCTAACAGCTAGATTCATGCAACGGTATAATTTTTTATAAAGTTAGCTTAAAATGCACGCAAGAGGGATTTGAACTTTGAACTTTGAACTGGGATTGCTCTGTACACTAGTGTTATTAAGTGTCCCTGCCTTGCCTTGTGGTCGGCCACCTAGGCAATTTGACATTCTCGTCTCCTCACCTCCTTAGGCGGTCGCTTCAATCTAATGTAAGTCAACTATGACCTAACCCAAACCGTCTTCTCATCTACATCTCCGACTTTCACACTGCCATGTGTCAACATGCAAGTCTCCCTCTTTCTCACTTTACCCACTCTCTCTCTCTCTCCCTCCCTCCGTAAGTCAAGTTCACATAGCAACTATTTGTTGAGTGAACACTCCATTTTGTTGATGTTGAACTCTCAAACTTCTCAATGTAGTATTTACATGTGATACTTTGTACATTTATCTTTCCAATTAGGAGGGAATAATAAGTGATAAACAACAAACTTGTCTCAACTTACCTACTACACAACCCTAATTTTCATCTTGAGGCTCCCACTGAGTCTTTTTAGTCCTTGCGGTCTCTTGCACCTTAACAGTCTTGTCTGATACCAAATGTTAAAGACCTAACATTGCACCATAACTCCAAAGTTGTTGCTCAAGTTGAGGGTTAAATATTAAGTATTCCAGGAAACAAAACCTCAAGGGTGGAGTTGATATGGCTTTTCACATGATGAGGGGAACTGGTGCCAAAACATGGATGATTGCATGTTTATGGCACAAGTCCTAATTTCTTAAAAACAAAATTTACCTCAATGTCAAATAGGGATGTGTAACATTATGATTTATGCCTATAACCAGAAATTATTAACATAAAGGATAGTGACTAAATGAAGCAAGGTGGTAGAAAGCATGAACAAATGTTTTGAGACTTGGACAACGTAGATGGATCGAGCTAAGGTGAGGAGGAGTTTTGAAGCTATGCATAGAAGAATACCTTTCTAAGATTTATGAGGAAATGGCAAGATTAGTATTTAAGCTCATCAACTGGTAGACTGGAGCATAATATCTTTTAAATTACTGCTGGATTTCAGGATTTTGTGCAATCCTCAAAAGTTTGTAGAGACCCTAACCCTTGGATATTATCCCTAGGATATCTTAAAATCAAGTGTGCTGATGAAGGCCCTAACATATATATTTTTTGGGACTCTCATTTTATGTTGTCATCTCCAGCTTATATACCTCCTTCACTGGATGAAGAAGACTAACAACGCAAAATGAAGTTTCTTCAAAATTTAATAGGATAGCAGATAATAGAGATTTTGAATCTTTGAAGATTTTTTTTCTGAAGCTGTCTGAAGCTTACAAGAAGAATCTAACAAAGGAATGAGAATGAGTGAGAATGGAAGATGAGATGGCGAATCACCTTAAGAAGAATAAACATGTGATTTATTAAGAATAAGATTTGTCTACTACCCCACTTTTTTCTATAACTTGAAATGGGTTTTCAACAAAAAGGCTAACCCATATAGTGCCTTGGAATGTCATCCATTTCATTGATTAAAGTAGAAGAATAACGTGATAACAGCCGCTTAAGCAGCCACTTAGGCACCTATGCAGTTACTCATCGTTCAAAACATCAAAATAGATAGTCAAGGCTCGTTGAGGGATCTGTACAATATTTTTTTTCCCACATAGGTAGTCAATGAAATGGAGTGTCATCCATTTCATTGATTAAAGCAGGAGAATAAAGTGATAACAGCCGCTTAAGAAGCCACTTAGGCACCTATGCAGTTACTCATCGTTTAAAACATCAAAATAGGTAGTCAAGGCTCGTTGAGGGAGCTGTACAATATTTTTTCCCCCACATAGGTAGTCAATGAAATGGAGTGTCATCCATTTCATTGGTTAAAGCAGAAGAATAAAGTGATAACAGCCGCTTAAGCAGCCACTTAGGCACCTATGCAGTTACTCATCGTTTAAAACATCAAAATAGGTAGTCAAGGCTCGTTGAGGGAGCTGTAGAATAATTTTTTTTCCAAATCTGGTTACTTTTTAAGTCTCAAGTCCTAACAAACTTCTACAAGCTATTTGTTCTTGTTCCTAACATGTTATAACATTAAGTTACACTTAACGAGGATAGCTAAAACTGGATAAGCTGTAACAACAATGACAATCATATCAGTAAGTTCGAATATTGAGCCTCTTTTTTGCGATTGCATAAAAAGAGAAAATAGCATAAGATAAAAAAATAGAAGTATGAGGAAGAAAATGAAAAAAAGAACTAGAGGGAAAAATGACAAGAAAAATGGGGGAAAAGAAAGAGAGACGACAAAAGAAAAATGGAACAGAACAAAATTATATAAGTGGAGTGGAAAAATGTGCCTTTAACTTGAAAGAGAACGAAAATGACATGAACCATAGCCGCTACGTGAATTGAGATCTTTGCCTAAAATGTGTCTTTCACCTGCAGGATGTGTAAGAATAATATGAATATACAACTCAACCCTCTAAACCCCTAGAGTTTTGGTGAGTTATAGCAGCTGGGAAGAAGATCTAAGGTAAGATTATTATCAATCCGACTGCAATCTTTTTATGTCCTTGAGGATCCCACCAAAGACGCATGGACGTAATTAGGGTTAAGATATTGGGGTTGGTAGTCAATGGCTTCTAGGCTTAGGGTTTAATCTAGATATAGGGTTTAGGTGAGGCGTATTGTGTCACGCCCAAATTTAAACATGCAAATGACTGCAATTTTTTGCTAGGCCTCTCTACATAAACATTGTGATAACTGGATTTGAACCTCCCAAAGTAACCATATCACTCTTCCCAAGCAGAATAAAATTATTACATCTCCACTAAAAGTTCTATCAAAACTAGGACTTTAAGTAAGAAAAATACAACTACAAAACTAACTAAAAGGATATGGCTAGTATTAACTGAATGCACTAAGATCTCGAACGGTCCTGTGCTGGAATAAATGATAAGCATTTCATAACTCATAAGCGAGAATCCTGTCTTATGTCAAAACATTTAAAACAAAATCTAACATGATATATTATGTCAATCAAACATGCATATGGTGGGCATACACACAATATTCTAAATTTCTGCCTAGGTGGCCGTTGGCTGCACCGAAAACCCCCTAGGCGGCGGTCCTAGGCAGGTTTCGGCCCTAGGCAGAATGTTCGGTCGATTTTGTTTTGAAAAATTTCAAAAATATTTGAAAGATATTAGTTTTAAAATTTCAAAAAACCATATTCAAAAAAGACTTGTACTTACCTGTTGTTGTTGTTGTTGTTACTTCTGTCGCTGCTGCTGCTGCTGCCTCTGCATGAGAGGAGAGGAGAGGAGAGGAGGCGGAGGGCTCGAAGATGGGAGACTCTCTCTCTCTCCTCTCCTCCCCTTTTATTTTAGGGTTGGTCAAAAAAAACAAAAAAAATGAAAAAAACGAGTGGGGGGACTCAGACTCTTAACCCCACCAACACCACAACACAGCAACTTAAGCACATCCCACTAGCCACAAGCACATAAGCTTTTGTGTCATTATAATACATACAAACTATTTACATCTATACATATTTAAAAAAACAATTCGGCGCTTAGGCGCTAGGCGGCCCTCCGGCACGCTGATTCTGTCTAGCGAAATTTAGAACATTGCATACACACAAGAGTTGAAACTAACATGATATATTATGTCAAAACAGTTGAAAACAATCTATTATGTGTAATGATATTAGGCATGCATTAGGATTCAGTGTCATGTATTCTTCTAGCCATGCACTAACACTAACATGCTATCATGTCTCCATTTCTAGTCAGCCAATACCAGTTTCCTAGTGCTAAAATAATATGTACATAAACAAAATGGTACACCGAAAAGGTGACCTGGTGATGCAACGTGCCTCTCTCGTATATACAGGGCTCCACTGAAATCCTAGACTAAACATCATGACCACTATCCACACACTTAACATGTCTCAAAACAACTCAACTACATGTTTCACACTAAAACATGTAAAAATAAGACTTATCACAACATGAGACGTGTGCATGTATAAGACTATTCTCTTTTCTGCTACTCAAAAGTGATGCAACAATGGTATCAAAAAAATAGTCAAATAGATGTATAATATAAAGCAACCACATGTTGTCCAACACGATTGTACATCGATCATATACTATAATTTAGATTTTTATTATAAGAAAATACATGTAAAATACTAAGTAGGATAACCCAATTACCTGGAATATCACGGTAACACATTCATGATACCATATTAGAGAATTTTATTTAATATCGACATGCAATCAGAATTTACATCTAGTAAGCATGTACAACCCTACTATCCCATATCCATACCAGAGTTCGCAGTATCGGCCGATACCGATCCGATACGGCCGATACCGATACGGTTTAGCATGTCCCGATCCAATACCGACCGGTACCCGATACAGACCAATACCGACATTGGGGGTCTCTTTTCGGTCAATTCGGTAAAGAAAATTGAACGAAAAAGACCAATCAATAAGGATGTAAAAGCATAGAAAGGTTACAAAAGCATCTAAAAGAAAACTTATCTATCGCATGCAAATCAATCGGTAAGGGTGACTACTATTTCATTTCAAAACTACTAAGAAACAACACCAAAAATATTAAAATTATGCCTAAATGTATGAAATATATTTTCTAAAATGTTAATAATTTATTAATAATTATTTGTTTTTCGATACCAAAAAATCCGATACTCCAATCCGAAACCTCCGATACTGCCGATCCCGCCGATCCCGATACTCATAGGAATGGTCCGATACAGATTCCGATACCGGTATTTTGAACCTTGATCCATACGCAAAAGCCGTATAAAAGTACATTATTCACCGATACCAAAATTTAGTTTACGTATTTCTATTAGTAACTAAGCATAAAGTTTGCATATTTCGAGACTGACAAAGTCTTTCACTTTACTTTGATTTTTTAACTACTCATAAATTAACGGGACAAAGTATACGGTTTGAACTTAAACTTTAAAATCTCCGAAGATTATTAGGATGTTGTTTGAATAATATAAGTAAATTATAAATTCTATTGTTGGGGCATTGATTTATTTAATGAGGGTTAGCCTAAACATGATAGTGGAGTATCCTAGCCAACTAATACTCCATGCATCAAATGTGTTAACTTTAGCTCCTGCATGCAACTACAGGATGCACCTTGGCTTCCCTACTTTAGGTGTCTTCATAGTCAGATGTTTATGGTGGTCACAAGTAAACAAAAACTTACAAGCATTCAGTTATTCATGTATGGTAACATAAGAGGACCAAGTGTTTGACTCTTGCATAACAATGCCACAAGAATCCACAATGACTAATGTTACACATTAATACATCATACAATCTCAAATATTTGTAAGAAATCTTAGTCCCAAAAGGGAGATATAACGATAACTGGCTATTCCCTTAATTGTTTCCGGTGAGGAGAGAAGAACCCCAAAATATCTCTAGAGACTATCAACAAGAAAGTGGCATACAAATATTTGTAATACGAAGGATTTGGGGACCAGTCTACAACGATGTGGGTTTGAATATGGGTAGCAGGAAAACTAATACTTATTAAAAGTGATAGGCTAAGCTAACTGTAAACAAGGGGTAAGTAAAATTAATAGAAAATTTCCTCGCTCTACTAAAATTACATGTGTTTGAGTTTCACAGACACACACACAAACACCTCCCCAACCAGCACCAACGGGTGTTCCATTTAAGCCATTAATAGATGGTAAGTTATAACAAATGCAAGACATGAATACCAAAATAAAAGAATTATCAAACATTACTTTTGTTTTACACATAAAATACTAGACCTTAAGCTGAATATAAAAGCAGATTAGGATTGTAATCCATCATCTTAGTCCACTTTGAATAATTGGGTTTCGGAACTTTTAATCTATATTATTCTAGGGAAGTCATTATAACCCTGGCTTGATACTTTCCAGTAATAAATTTAGTTCAAGTCCTACGATTCCATAATGAGATGCTATCATGTTGTAACTATTTTACTTACAGCCTGCCCGAAACTTGAATAAATATGAGACATGAAATAGAGTTAAAGATATAATACCTTCTCTCTCTCTCTCTCTCTCTCTCTCTCTCTCTCGTGATGCTCCATTGGCCGATGATGGTTTGTTTTACCACAACATCCACTTTGTATATGTTTAACATGAACTCTATGTCTATCTGGTCTCATTCCCAAACATATACCCTATCATGTGAATACATACAGTTTTACTTACGGGTTTACCTGTTGGGTAGGTTCCTAGTAACTGTCCAAACTATGCACAAACAACCTCAACAACTCATTTGTTTCGGGCAGATTTATCCATCATAAGCTAAATTCTTATATTAACAACATATTTACTTTAAATATCCTTTTAATCATTTATGAAAATAACTAAGTATTAAGATATTATGGGCTGCTAGGGTTACGGTTGAGGGTTGATAAGGGTAAGCTTTCAATAGTTATCTAACAAAAAACGAGAATGGAACATGGGATGCCTAGTCACCTTAAGAGAACAAACACATAATTCATTAAGAATAAGAGTTGTCTATTAAGTTATTAACCCACTTTTTTGATAACTCGAAATGGGTTCTCAACAAAAGGCTATGCCATAAATTGCCTAGGAGTTTCATCCATTTCATTGATTAAAGAAGAAGAATAAAAATGATAACAGCCGCTCAAGCAGCCACTTAGGCACCTATGCCGTCACTCATGGTTTAAACCATCAAAATAGTCGGTCGACATTTTTCAGTCAAGACATTTTTTTCCCCAAAATCTATCTATTTTTAAGTCTCAAGTCCTAATAAACTTCTATATGCTAATTGTTCTTGACCTGACACACTAGAACATCAAGTTACACTTATCAAGGATAACTTAAGCTAGATAAGCTGTAACAACGATCTCAACATTAAGTTTGAATAGTGAGCATTTATGTTTGTGATCACATAAGAGGGAAACTAACATAAGATTAATTCAGAGCACGAGGAAGAAAATTAAAAAGAATTGCAGAGTGAAAAATGATAAGAAAATGGAGAAAAGAAGAGAAAGAGGACATAAGAAAAATCAAAGAGAACAAAATTGTATAAGTGGAATGGAAATGGGGAAGTAAATATAATAATGAACAAGTACTTTAATGGACGTAGGTGTCAGCAGCTGGCGGTGATTTTGCAAAGGAATCTCGGCCATCTGCTGGTGGCTTCTGTAGGAGCAAAGGAATAGGTCATCAATAACTTTAGGAGTAGACTGTGATATATAATCTCTCTTTGGTAAATGCAACCCCAGTCATTCTAGGTTATACCTTTATTTACCACAAATTACAAATAATTGGACTGTTGAAGCAAAAGAAGATGCATTCCTGCTATTTCCAACAATCATAGCAACAAATGGTTCTAAACGCCTAGAGATACTGGGCTTATGAGGGCTTAGGAAATCATTCCACGTCTCACAAACATGAAATCATATTTAACATTCTACATTCTGAATACATGCATAAATGTACAATATGATGAACATCCACGAAAAAGCTGAAAATAACATAGTATATATTATGTCTAAATAGTTAAAAAAGGGTTAATTACACTAACCTCCCCTATGTTTTACCTTTATTACACGGAGTACCCTTATTTTCAAAATAATAGCTCCATAATCCCTTATATTTTCATTTTATTACACGGACACCCCTTCCATCTATAAAAATAATTTTTTTGATGATGTCACATAATTTTAATGTCAGAATTCCGAAAATGCCCTTATGCTCGTTTGAGTCTTTGTCCACATTGAATGGGAAAGATGCCCACATTGAAAGGGAAAAATTATGTTCAGTATCAGTTTGGGCCTTATAGCCATTTGAGCCTTCATTTTAATAGCAACATTCCCATAATTTTAAGGTCAGGTCAAGAAGGCTTATGTTCAGTATCAGTTTGGTTTGTTTTCTATTGAAACACATAGATCCACTCTCCTTTTTCTTTGGAAGACAACATATCAAACAATTTGTGTGGCATGTTGAATACATATAGAATGGCAGCATGTTACGGTTCGGAACGTTTTCCAGTTCAAGGTATCAAACACTATAACTACTCTCTTTGTTCTATGCTGTTATTCTATAGTTCACGAGCAGCAGTTCGACATCCAACACATGAATGATGCTTATTCTGGTTGTTGTAATCAGTTTAAGCTTTGACAAATTTTGCCTGTGCTCAGAACCATTAGGCAACTAGCTTACACAATGAAAATAACTCAATTTTAAACAATAAAAATAGCTTGGCATTGCATCACAGTAAAAATAGCTTGGTATTGATTTCCTGTTTGAAAATAATTCTTGTAAGGATTGTCTGTTCTCAGAATAAAAATACCTTCATGAATTGTCTGTGCTCAGAATCATTGCCAGACTGTGCTCAGAATAAAAATAACTTCATGCATCACAATAAAAATAACTTCATTAATTGTTTGTGCTCATAATCATCCAAAATAGCAGTTCCATAACTTACAAATGTCCCGCTAATATTATATGTTTCATATTGGAGTACCAAGCACAAGAGTGCATAACATAACATCATCCAAAATAGCAGCTCCAAAACTTGGCTCTAGAACTATGGTTTGACCAAGCAAAGTCAAGTTCATCAAATGGCTAGGCCATAACTTAGCTCTAATTGAATTACAGCTCCATATCAAAATATTGAGTGAGTCAAGTTTGGGTGACTTGACTTACATATTCTCCTCGAGTACCTTGTGTGCCCATCGATCCTCCTCTGCCTCCTCTGGCCCTGCTTCCTGATCTAGTCCCTCCAGGCTGTTAAACACAACAGAACAACAATATAACACAATTCTTCCCTCTACTTGAATTAAACAACTTTTAAAAAAAAAATTAAAACAACATAAATGAATAACTATTGGTTTCATTTTAATTCTAACCTCATTTGGATTCTCTGACCCTGGCCCTCTTCCCCTACCTCCTATGGTGCCTCTTCTACCTCTAGTTTGATTGCTTGGCATTGCATCACCAGACCCAACTTCCACAATCTAAACCAACAAATAATTTACAATCGACTTATAACTCAATTTCCAAACAACATATTACATTCATAACATAATTAAGGGTCCCATAATTAAACCACAAACCTGATTATTAGTTCCTCTGCCTTCCCTCCCTCCTCTAGTGCGACCTCTAGCAGTACCTCTTCCACCCGCAACTGGAGGCCCTCCACAAGTCCTTGCATTGTGGCCGTATTGTTTGTATTTTCTGTACTTCAAAGATTCAGTTCTCCTTACACCAGCAGGTCGAGCCTCACCCCTCTCTCCTCTTTAGTTTAAACGGGTCTTCCAGGTCTCCTACGTAGCTCTGGAGGCAAGATTGTACCATATTCATGTTCACGCCACATGCTCTGGTCCGGCATTGGCTTGATCATATGTTTGTAAGTGCTCAGGTAAGTATCCTTATAGAAAAATGCGTGCACAAAGCCTTTGGGGTACAGTCTCTTGTACAATATGGCTGCCATTGCATGTTTGCAAGGAATTCCACTTATTTGCCATGGTGTCAAGATAAGTGATCATACATGGAAAGGATCGTACAATGTAACTGTCTATAAATGAATGTTATTCCATACAATAAAAATTGGAAGTATCATACATGGAACTATCATTTTAAGCGGCTGGAAAAGTAGAGATCATAAGATTTTAGGCAGTATCCAGTCAAACACATGGAATAGTATCATACATGGAACAATATTAAGTACCAGTAATTGATGATGATGAAGATTGGAAAGTATCATATATGGAACAATATTAAGTATCAGAAATTGATGATAATGAAGATGGGAAAGTATCATACGTGGAACAATGTTAAGTATCAGAAATTGATGATGAAACTGATTTTATGTACCTGTGCCAATATTAAGTATCAATAATTTTGTTTATGAAATTGGAGAAATAAAGAATTCATAGGAACGAGAACTGTAAGGTTGGGCATTGAATTAAGAACTATTAAAGTAACATTTTAATACTCAATCAATGAAATTTAAATATGAATCATGCAAAAGTAACTTAACTACGTAAAGCAAAAGAACAATGCACAAGTAACTTAAATATGTAGAATTAACATGAAAAGTACCTCCACAATTGCACACCATCTGGTTCCCAACATATCCAACACCATCCTCAATCACTTCAAAATCAATTGCAAGCCCCATAATTGCTACTGTGCAGAATCTAGAATACCTACTAATTTGAACAATCTTGTCATTAACCTTCTTAGTGACATTTCCTTCCCAACTCAAGCCTTTCTCGTACCTCCTTTGCATTCTAGTCATCAGCTTCCTCATGATAAACTCCATTAGAACTATTACCTTTTTGTGGTGCCAACCAACCATTAAAGGACTTTGTGAAATTGTTGGTGACATGATCAACCTTCACAATGTGATCAAATGCATGTAGTGACCAAAGGCTTGGAGTTATCTTGGCTAAATAAGCATGTGCATCCTTATCAAGAGTCTTAATATTTTCCATTTTTTTAGTGAAAGACCTGTAGTTAGTAGCCCTTGTTGCTGTCCAAAAAAATGTCTTAAATTGCTCCCCAGGCCATTTGGCTATGAAATTGGCATAAATATGCATTGCGCAGAACCTTTCAGTAGCATTAGAATATATCTCCTCTATTGTAGGTATCACACCCTAGGCAAAAAATAATTAATTTAGTAGATAAATGGTTAGTGTAAATAAATTAGCAAGATAAATACACAATAAATAGTTGAAAATAATATTAAATAACATAAGTGTGAGTTTACCTTCTGCCTATCGGTGATAATGGTTAGGTTGGCACATCCCCTATCACAGTATGCAAGTTATCAATGAACCATGTCCAACTATCCTTTGATTCAGTTTCAACTATCCCAAATGCCATGGATATATCCCAAGGTTGGCATCCAAAGCTACACCAGTGAGCAACATACCACCAAATAGCCCCTTAAGAAAACATCCATCCATTCCAATGAATGGCCTATCCCCTTCCAAAAATTCCTTTTTCATGGCATCAAAACAAACAAACATTCTTTCAAATTGAGGGCCCTTATTAATTGTAGCTGCATCTAATTTAAACTTAACCAAACTTCCTGGATTGTGAGTCAACACCATATCAGCATAGAGTACACCTTTGCATAAGACATTGCATGATCCTCGTCAAGACCCTCTTTTGCCCTCTTCTTGGCCCTCTGTGCAACTTGCTGGGGTTAGCATCCACACCATATTTTTTCTTAACATGTTCCCACATAAGTTCTATGTCCATATTAGAGCAGTCTTCAATTCATTTGCCATTTTGTTTGCAATCCAGGTAGATGTTGCTTCAACTAACCCGTCAGTCCTAACACAATCGTGTTCACCACTTATGTTTTGATTTTATAAGTGCCTGGATCTCCTACTGGAGAGCAATGAATTCTCTATGGTCAACAATCAAAACCACAAATGTCAGTAACCCTAGCCTTTTCATTCTTAATTCTCACAAGCTTAAAACCTTCCGGAATGCTAGTCTCTTAAGATCTCTCTAAAGTATGAGAGGCTATTAAATTCATGACCTTCTTTAAGCACTATTGACCCATCTAGCTGCCTCTTAAAGGGTTTTAAGCCAGTTGTCCTTCCCAATTTTCTTGACAACTCATCACCCTGAGAACCAGAGAGGCCCTCACTATTTCCATCATTTGAGTGGTGGTCAGACATAAAACCATCATCAGGTCCACCATCATCAGATCCACTCATATCTATCTCACTGTTTGATCGTCACTCATTGCCATCATCCTCTTCAGTGTTCTCACGTTCCTCCTCATCTTCGTTATTTTGACTTGCATTAAGCCCCCCATTCCAGTCTGCATCATCTTCATCATCAGTCCACATATAAATATCATGTGCGTCATCTTCATTATTAGAGTTCACGTTATTGTCATCACCTTCATAACCATTAGGTTTATATGTAGGTTCAGGTTCAGGTGGTATATGGCCAGAAGGAAGCAATTGCAATTCCACAGTCACAAACTTCTTACCAACATTAATATTGAACCTAAAAAATCCAACATATCAACATCATGATCTATAGGCATGGGTGTTAACTGACAAAGAATAAAACCAGATAGTTGAATAACACAGTTATGTAGCAATCTTAGCCTTAATCACTTTGATACAGTCGCTTACCATATCCTTATGGTTGTAAGTATCAGGACATACCCTTGGTATGGTGTATTTTTTTTCCTTTGTAATTAACAAACATCTTCAAATACCCATCCATAACCTACGAAGCAATAAGACAATGGTTCATAAATCAAAAAACCTTAACACTTCTCAAAAAAATCCTAAATCAGAAACCCTAATACAGCCACTTACCATATCCTTTGCTGGAATCGTATGGGTTGTGTGTGATCTTAGCGGGTCGATTGGTAGGGTACTGCGTCTCGCGGCGGAGTGACATTGGTGGTAGGTGGTTGTCTACAGAATGGCGAGCGCAACAGTCAACATGGCGTGTTGTTGGGCAGAGATAGGGAGCGGATCGTTGATCAGAAAAATGAGACACAGAGAGAGAAGAAAAGATTATAAAGAGAGGTCCTGAGGTTTCTCTCCTACGTACTCACGGAGAAGGAGAGAAGATGGTTTTCTAAGGTTTAATGTTATATTGACAAATGATTAAGGGCAACAAAGTAATTTACATATTTTGTTCACGGTGTTATAAAATTTAACGGACGCCCAAGATAGGGGTACTCAGTGTTATTATTTTGAAAATAAGAGTACTCCGTGTAATAAAGGTAAAACATAGGGGACGTTAGTATAATTAACCCTTAAAAAAATATACTATATGCAATGGTATAGGCATGCCTTATGATTAAGTGTGGTGCATTGTTCTAGCCATGCATTAGCATGCTAGCATGTCTCAATTGGTAGTCAGCCGATCCCAGTTTCCTAGGACTAAAATAATGTCTGGAAACAAATATGGTATACCATAAAAGGTAATCTGGCAGTGCAGCACACCTCCCTCATAGAAGGATTCACTGAAATCCTAGACTGACTTAACATCATGTACTAGTGTCCACGACACATGCAACATGTCTCAAAACAACTCAGCTACATATCCCACACAAAAGCATGTACAAATATGGCACACAACGAGACATGTGCATGTACAAGACTATTCTCTTTTATACTTAAAAAATGATGCAACAGTGGTATCTAATTTATTTTGAAACATATATCTAATAGGAAAACACATGCTGTTTAACATGATGGTACATCAATCATGTACTGAAACTTAGATTTTTATATAATAAGAAAATACATGTAAAGTACTAAATACGATAACCCGCTTACCAGGAATATCAGGATAACACACTCAGCATCACCAGCAACCTAGGCTCTCTCTAGTGACCCTATTGAGAATTTTATTTAATATCAACATGCAATCAGAATTTACATTAATAAGCATGTGACTCCATACTAGTCCATACCTATATACAAAAGATGTACTGACATTGTTCTAAAAGGCGGTCTAGGCGGCGACTAGGTGCTAGGCGCTTGGTGCCTGCCGATGCCTCCTAGGCGCCCGCCTAGGCCCCCCCCCCCCCCCCCCCCCCCCCCCCCCCTTCCAACACACACCCCCACCCCCACAATGCATGATTTTGGGTTTTGTGGACATTTTCTACAATTTTCAGTTATTTTTTTTGGGATTTTTATTTTATTTTTTGAACCGCCTAGATCTAGGGCTACGTGCTAGGCAGCTCATGCCTGCCCGCCTAGCGCTTTTCACAAACTTGTGTACTGAAGTACATTAGTTGCCGATACCAAAATTTAGTTTTATTATTTCTGTTAATAGTAATCTAAGCATAAAGTTGGGACATTCCAAGGAGATCAACAATGTCTTTCACTTGACTACTTTGATTTTAACTACTCATAAATTAAGTAGACAAAGTATACGGTTGGGATGAATTCATCTTAAAATTTGTGCACTCCTAAGATTTATTAGGATGTTCGAATAATATGAGTCAACAATAAAGTCCACATTTTGGGCATTAATTTATCCAATGAGGTTAGCCAAAACATGGTAATAGAGTATCCTAGTCAGTGCCTCAAACCATTTGATAACTATAGCTCCTGCATGAACCTGCACCACACTACAGGAGGTTTAACTACACCTTGGGATCGCTACTTTAGCTTTCGTCATAGTCAGACGTTTATGGTTGTCACAAATTTACAAAAACTTAGAAGCATTCAGTCATTCATGTATGTAATATAAGAGGACCAAGTGTCTGGATCAGTCATTCATGTATCATGTATGCTAATATAAGAGGACCAAGTGTTTGAATGTTGCATAACAATGCCACAAGAAACCAGAATGACTAACATCCCATGTTATAAATCTCAAAGATTAGTGAGGAATCTTGGGAGATATAATGATAACTGACTGTTCCCTGAATTGTTTGCAGTGAGAAGGCAAGAACCCCATAATATCCAAAGACGGTACCAGCAAGAAAGTGGCATACGAATATTGGTAAAATCGATGGATTTCAGGACTAGTCCACAAGGATTGTAGGGTTTGAATACAGGCAGCAGGAAAATAATACTATATTAGAGGGTGGTAGGCTAAGCTTACGGAAAACAGGGGTAAGTAAAACTGAAAGAAAATTTTCTTCACCTCTTTTAAATTTACATGTTTTTGAGTCTCGAGACAACTTTCTATAGGCGAAACTTTTGATTCACTGAGATGGCTCCTATACCAAGAGTACTAAAATGGAGAATACTACACCTCCTATGAAATGATCTCTACAAGAACTTTTCCTACTGAATGTTATCCAGTTCTCCTCCTAGTATGATCCCTAATAAAGTTTCATGGTTATGAGCCTATCAAAAGGATGGTTCCCTACCACAAGCAACTAGCAACTAGCAACAAATAATTAAACCTGTGTAATCTTACACAAAGACAACCCCCCAGGTTGGTCCATTTAAGCTATTGACTGAATTAGCTATCAATAGGTGCTACGTTAATAGAAATGCAATAGATTAGTTTAACAAGCAAATCAAAAATTAGCAACCACTAGTTATATTTTAAACATAAAAGAAATTGGCCCTCCAACTGAATATAACACAGATTTGGATTATAATCCATCAGCTTAGTCCAGTTTGAACAGTTGGGTTTAAGAACTTTTAATCTATACTATTCTAGGAAAGTAATCAGTAACAATGGCGTGATATTTTCCAATAATAAATAAGTTATAATCATGATGTCCATCTAACTTAGTTCAAGTCGTAAGATTCCTTACTAGGATTCTAATCATATTGTCATAGCTATTTTACTTACATCTAGCTAGTAACTTGACTTGAAATAGAGTTAAAGATCTTCTCTTTTGACTATTTCTTTTCTCTTGTCATGCTCCAGTCGCCGGATGGAGATCTCAGTGACCTTTTTTCGTTTGCCACAACATCCACCTTCTGTATATTTAACTTGTGAGACCCTACTTCTACTTCTGGCCTCATTCACAAACATCATCTCTATCATGTGAATATGTATGGGTTTACCTGTAGTATAGGCCCATAATAACTATCCAAGCTTATTCACTAACATCCTCATATAACTAATTTATTCCCATTTGATTTATCAATTATAAGCTAAGTTCTTATACTAGCAAAACATATCTACTTCAAATATTCCCTTCAATTAGTTATGAAAATAACTAAACATTAAGAAATTATTGGATACCACATTTGGTGAATTGAGCCGTCCAGGGTTTGGTGAATTGAGCCGTCCAGGGTTAGGGTTTTTCTAGTTGTGAGCTTCTAGTGTCTAGGGTCCATGAAATAGGAGTTTGGGGGACGAGAAGAAGGGGCAGCGATGGCTTGGAAAATTCGAGGGTTAGGGTTTAGAAGTGAGGACGAAATCTACGATTGGGGTTTCTATCATATTTTAGGTCATGATGAGGGTGTTGGGTCGCTGAGATATGGTTTTGGGTAGGGTTTGTGGCGGCTAGGGCTAAGGTTTGTGTTTTTTGATGGTAGAGAGTCCGATGCTTTGATACCATGTTAAAAGTTAGGTTTACTCAAACTTAATGGATTACTCTCGTTAGGGTAATAGGCCAAATATATAAATGCTAGAAAAATTGATAAGGACAAAATAAACAACTAGATAATAGTGTTAATAGATGATATCACCGCTATCATTGGAACTATCTAAAGAGGGAAAAATACATATTCTTCTACAATCTACAAGAGGTGGGGCGTAGTGAATCAAGCCCAACTTGGAAAGAGTAGAGAAACATTAGCCACTTAAAGATATGTGTTGGTTCTTTACACTGATTTTATAAAAAATATACATGTGCGTCGATATAACTCTTCAAAAATAGGGTTCGACCTATGGAGGCGTGTCAAAACAATGTAAATACATAACTCTCAACCATCTAAACAACTCTATTGGTTTTGGTGCATTGTACGGGACTTACAAAGTGTACTCACTTGAATAATGAAGACAACTAGGTCCTTGAAGAAATAGTTTTTTTAACGGTTAAGGCTAATTATCCTAATGGCACCCCAACTATAGCGTTAGACGTTTTTGGTACCTTAATTTTTCACTGCTCGATTTTGACACCCCAAATTCATATATTATTTTTTTGAAGCACCTTTCATCAATTTTGAAGCACATTAAGACCATTTCAAAATCATATCTTGTAGTACAAAAGCACAATTTAAATATTTGTATTGCCATATATTCTTTTTAAGTGGTCACAATGTGTTTCAAAATTGATGAAATGTGTTTCAAAAGAGCAATTTATAAAACTGGGGTGCCAAAATCGAGTAGTGGCAAGTTAAGATGCCAAAAACGTCAGCGCTATAGTTGGGGTGCCTCTAGGATAATTTAGCCAACGGTTAATGACCTACCTTGAGAAAGCCTGTAGCCTCGCTAAATTTGGCAAGCATCCACTAACCAAATTAAATAAAGGCAGAGTACACCCATACATAACTTGACCAAAATCCACTTATAAGAGGGTAAAAAAGTATTATACCAGTTTAAAAAAGATGATCAGTTGGTATGCTCTAGGACCCTTAATCGTTGTTCAGAGCTGTGTGACATGAGGTAAGATTTTATTCTTGCTTTGCTAATAGTCTTGTTCTGGCGCGTTTATTAACAAGACTTTATTCTTGCTTTGCTAATAGTCTTGTTCTAGCGCGTTTATTAACAAATTGTTTGAAGATTTTGTCATAAGGATTTTTGTAATTAAAATTAGACTTTGTCCCATTATTTTGTCATATTTGATGTAACCAATTATTATTGAAATTGTACTTTGATTGGCACAAGGCTTTCCCATGATCTGCCATATCCTCACTGTTAATTACCTAGCATTTGCCAAAATACTGAGATATTTCGTGTGCATGGAGTATCAAAATATAATGAATTTTATTGTGCTTTTTTGGTTTTCTGCATGCAAACTTTCTTGAATATATGCTCAGGAGTGTTACACTAGATGACCTTGGTTGATTTAAAGAAATAAAAGACGACCATCTTATTTCCCTCATGAATTATTTCTGAGGATACTCCTTGAGCCCTTGTAGACTTGCATCGAGCAATATATGCTTCCAGCAAGAGCAATGTTCTTTTGATTAAGCCTTGTTGGGATGCTTTTGGCTGCATCCTGGGGTGTGGGCATTGCCAACTGCTTAAGGGCAATTGCCAACAGAAAGGAACCCAACGTGCAGTACTACTGGCTGGTACTATACATGCATCTACCGTCGTGTTATTTAAACGTGCATCAACCTTATGCTAGTGGCCTTGGTGTCACAGTCAGGGATCTGGTTCATCACTACATGATTTTTTAATTTAATATATTCATGTACCATAGAATGAAAAGTAGCAGATATTTATGTCTTTTTAATGATAATTACTTATTATGTAATGTTTCAGTCGTTCAGTATTATTGCCATTGTTTGATAATTCATCTTTTGATTTAAATTATTATGTAATTCTTATACTAGTACTGCTAATTAGTCCATAAACTCTGTTCAGTTACAGACATGAAGTTCATAGTCTAGTTGCATTTACACTACTGCCTGCTACTCAGCTCACTATACTCTAGTTCTTACTGAATGTGTATGTCCACTAGCTAAGTAAATTCATGCAACATTGATGAAGAACATGCAAGTGTAACTGCAAATGCACCCTTGATCTCTGAAACTATTCATTTATAGGTGGAGCATTTGGTGGAAATAGAGGAGCAAGACCTGTTCCCCCAGAAAAAGGTGTATTTCCTTTGGATCACCTCCATGAATGTGACTTGGTAGGATCACTGAACCTTTCACATATATTCCTCTACTTTTTCTTAGATTAGGATTTAACTTGAGGTCCGTCAGCAAGTATCCTTCTCCATAAGTATGACTAGTGGTATCACTGAGATGTTTTCATATATTGCTTATCTTCGGGTTTTTCAAATATTGATCTTCACCTTATCTTCTTCCTCTTTATGCTAAAACTATGGACGATGTTGTGTTGCACAGGATAAGAAGGAATACATTGCCTGCCTGAAACATCAGGCTATCAGTCAGAAAAATGTAGACAATTTTCAAAGAAGTACTTGGAATGCCGTATGGAAAGGTTTGTGCATGCCAATCATTAGCTTGTCAACTTTGGCATATGAATGTGTCCTGTTTAAAGGATGATGAGAAACTAGAAGAAAGTAAACAAAAGAAAAAGAAAACATGGTTGCTTGGTAGATTACTTGACTTTTCCCAGAAAAGGTATATTAAAGCTAAGGCGTCGCATAGGAGTATTTGAGTAATGTCTACCAATTTTGTAAAATTGTAGACAGAAGTCTCTGCCTTCCAGATTTATGTATAGTAACGTTAAATTGTTTATTGACAATTTTTGTTGTAGTCTTTCAAGTCCAATGATATTATTTTGTTGGAGAATGATGTGATTGGGATATAAGGTCATGTTTCTCTTCAGAAACTTGACTGAAGGCCAAACACGGAAACAAGATAATATTAGAAAAAAGATTAATTAAGAAACATGACCTCACTGTGATGCATTGCCCTTATATTTTTCCCATACTTCACACTACCAGCCAATACCAATACGATACAGCTGATACGTATCGCTTTTGGCATGTCCCGATCCAATAACGATGACTATCGATACCGACCGATATGGACTTTGGGGTTTCTTTCCTGGTCAATCGGCAAAAAAAATTGAACGAAGATAGAAGAATGGAAAAATAGTCTCACACAATGATTTAGTTGTGTCAAACATTGACAGTGTTTATATAATATGTCGATAAGATTCTTTACCGATATACTACTATTTATTTGATTCAATCGGAATAAGATAATAGTCCAAACCAATCATTAATAGATAATGAAATTGAATTATGAAATTCAATAACCATTACCATTTGTCGAAGTTGTATATTTATAAATTTACAATATTCAAAATATGGATTATTTTGAATTTATAATATACACGACAAATGGTAATGGTTATTGAATTTCATAATTCAATTTCATTATCTATTAATGATTGGTTTGGACTATTATCTTATTCCGATTGAATCAAATAAATAGTAGTATATCGGTAAAGAATCTTATCGACATATTATATAAACACTGTCAATGTTTGACACAACTAAATCATTGTGTGAGACTATTTTCCATTCTTCTATCTTCGTTCAATTTTTTTGCCGATTGACCAGGAAAGAAACCCTAAAGTCCATATCGGTCGGTATCGATAGTCATCGTTATTGGATCGGACATGCCAAAGCGATACGTATCAGCTGTATCGTATTGGTATTGGCTGGTAGTGTGAAGTATGGGAAAAATATAAGGGCAATGCATCACAGTGAGGTCATGTTTCTTAATTAATCTTTTTTCTAATATTATCTTGTTTCCGTGTTTGGCCTTCAGTCAAGTTTCTGAAGAGAAACATGACCTTATATCCCAATCACATCATTCTCCAACTAAATAATATCATTGGACTTGAAAGACTACAACAAAAATTGTCAATAAACAATTTAACGTTACTATACATAAATCTGGAAGGCAGAGACTTCTGTCTACAATTTTACAAAATTGGTAGACATTACTCAAATACTCCTATGCGACGCCTTAGCTTTAATATACCTTTTCTGGAAAAGTCAAGTAATCTACCAAGCAACCATGTTTTCTTTTTCTTTTGTTTACTTTCTTCTAGTTTCTCATCATCCTTTAAACAGGACACATTCATATGCCAAAGTTGACAAGCTAATGATTGGCATGCACAAACCTTTCCATACGGCATTCCAAGTACTTCTTTGAAAATTGTCTACATTTTTCTGACTGATAGCCTGATGATTTCAGGCAGGCAATGTATTCCTTCTTATCCTGTGCAACCAACATCGTCCATAGTTTTAGCATAAAGAGGAAGAAGATAAGGTGAAGATCAATATTTGAAAAACCCGAAGATAAGCAATATATGAAAACATCTCAGTGATACCACTAGTCATACTTATGGAGAAGGATACTTGCTGACGGACCTCAAGTTAAATCCTAATCTAAGAAAAAGTAGAGGAATATAGTGAAAGGTTCAGTGATCCTACCAAGTCACATTCATGGAGGTGATCCAAAGGAAATACACCTTTTTCTGGGGGAACAGGTCTTGCTCCTCTATTTCCACCAAATGCTCCACCTATAAATGAATAGTTTCAGAGATCAAGGGTGCATTTGCAGTTACACTTGCATGTTCTTCATCAATGTTGCATGAATTTACTTAGCTAGTGGACATACACATTCAGTAAGAACTAGAGTATAGTGAGCTGAGTAGCAGGCAGTAGTGTAAATGCAACTAGACTATGAACTTCATGTCTGTAACTGAACAGAGTTTATGGACTAATTAGCAGTACTAGTATAGAATTACATAATAATTTAAATCAAAAGATGAATTATCAAACAATGGCAATAATACTGAACGACTGAAACATTACATAATAATTATCATTAAAAAGACATAATCATCTTATCTGCTACTTTTCTTCTATGGTACATGAATATATTAAATTAAAAAATCATGTAGTGATGAACCAGATCCCTGACTGTGACACCAAGGCCACTAGCATAAGGTTGATGCACGTTTAAATAACACGACGGTAGATGCATGTATAGTACCAGCCAGTAGTACTGCACGTTGGGTTCCTTTCTGTTGGCAATTGCCCTTAAGCAGTTGGCAATGCCCACACCCCAGGATGCAGCCAAAAGCATCCCAACAAGGCTTAATCAAAAGAACATTGCTCTTGCTGGAAGCATATATTGCTCGATGCAAGTCTACAAGGGCTCAAGGAGTATCCTCAGAAATAATTCATGAGGGAAATAAGATGGTCGTCTTTTATTTCTTTAAATCAACCAAGGTCATCTAGTGTAACACTCCTGAGCATATATTCAAGAAAGTTTGCATGCAGAGAAACCAAAAAAGCACAATAAAATTCATTTATATTTTGATACTCCATGCACACGAAATATCTCAGTATTTTGGCAAATGCTATGTAATTAACAGTGAGGATATGGCAGATCATGGGAAAGCCTTGTGCCAATCAAAGTACAATTTCAAAATAATAATTGGTTACATCAAATATGACAAAATAATGGGACAAAGTCTAATTTTAATTACAAAAATCCTTATGACAAAATCTTCAAACAATTTGTTAATAAACGCGCTAGAACAAGACTATTAGCAAAGCAAGAATAAAGTCTTGTTAATAAACGCGCCAGAACAAGACTATTAGCAAAGCAAGAATAAAATCTTACCTCATGTCACACAGCTCTGAACAACGATTAAGGGTCCTAGAGCATACCAACTGATCATCTTTTTAAACTGGTATAATACTTTTTTACCCTCTTATAAGTGGATTTTGGTCAAGTTATGTATGGGTGTACTCTGCCTTTATTTAATTTGGTTAGTGGATGCTTGCCAAATTTAGCGAGGCTACAGGCTTTCTCAAGGTAGGTCATTAACCGTTGGCTAAATTATCCTAGAGGCACCCCAACTATAGCGCTGACGTTTTTGGCATCTTAACTTGCCACTACTCGATTTTGGCACCCCAGTTTTATAAATTGCTCTTTTGAAACACATTTCATCAATTTTGAAACACATTGTGACCACTTAAAAAGAATATATGGCAATACAAATATTTAAATTGTGCTTTTGTACTACAAGATATGATTTTGAAATGGTCTTAATGTGCTTCAAAATTGATGAAAGGTGCTTCAAAAAAATAATATATGAATTTGGGGTGTCAAAATCGAGCAGTGAAAAATTAAGGTACCAAAAACGTCTAAACGCTATAGTTGGGGTGCCATTAGGATAATTAGCCTTAACCGTTAAAAAAACTATTTCTTCAAGGACCTAGTTGTCTTCATTATTCAAGTGAGTACACTTTGTAAGTCCCGTACAATGCACCAAAACCAATAGAGTTGTTTAGATGGTTGAGAGTTATGTATTTACATTGTTTTGACACGCCTCCATAGGTCGAACCCTATTTTTGAAGAGTTATATCGACGCACATGTATATATTTTTTATAAAATCAGTGTAAAGAACCAACACATATCTTTAAGTGGCTAATGTTTCTCTACTCTTTCCAAGTTGGGCTTGATTCACTACGCCCCACCTCTTGTAGATTGTAGAAGAATATGTATTTTTCCCCTCTTTAGATAGTTCCAATGATAGCGGTGATATCATCTATTAACACTATTATCTAGTTGTTTATTTGTCCTTATCAATTTTTCTAGCATTTATATATTTGGCCTATTACCCTAACGAGAGTAATCCATTAAGTTTGAGTAAACCTAACTTTTAACATGGTATCAAAGCATCGGACTCTCTACCATCAAAAAACACAAACCTTAGCCCTAGCCGCCACACAACCCTACCCAAAACCATATCTCAGCGACCCAACACCCTCATCATGACCTAAAATGATAGAAACCCCAATCGTAGATTTCGTCCTCACTTCTAAACCCTAACCCTCGAATTTTCCAAGCCATCGTTGCCCCTTCTTCTCGTCCCCCAAACTCCTATTTCATGGACCCTAGACACTAGAAGCTCACAACTAGAAAAACCCTAACCCTGGACGGCTCAATTCACCAAACCCTGGACGGCTCAATTCACCAAATGTGGTATCCAATAATTTCTTAATGTTTAGTTTTTTCATAACTAATTGAAGGGAATATTTGAAGTAGATATGTTTTGCTAGTATAAGAACTTAGCTTATAATTGATAAATCAAATGGGAATAAATTAGTTATATGAGGATGTTAGTGAATAAGCTTGGATAGTTATTATGGGCCTATACTACAGGTAAACCCATACATATTCACATGATAGAGATGATGTTTGTGAATGAGGCCAGAAGTAGAAGTAGGGTCTCACAAGTTAAATATACAGAAGGTGGATGTTGTGGCAAACGAAAAAAGGTCACTGAGATCTCCATCCGGCGACTGGAGCATGACAAGAGAAAAGAAATAGTCAAAAGAGAAGATCTTTAACTCTATTTCAAGTCAAGTTACTAGCTAGATGTAAGTAAAATAGCTATGACAATATGATTAGAATCCTAGTAAGGAATCTTACGACTTGAACTAAGTTAGATGGACATCATGATTATAACTTATTTATTATTGGAAAATATCACGCCATTGTTACTGATTACTTTCCTAGAATAGTATAGATTAAAAGTTCTTAAACCCAACTGTTCAAACTGGACTAAGCTGATGGATTATAATCCAAATCTGTGTTATATTCAGTTGGAGGGCCAATATTCTTTTATGTTTAAAATATAACTAGTGGTTGCTAATTTTTGATTTGCTTGTTAAACTAATCTATTGCATTTCTATTAACGTAGCACCTATTGATAGCTAATTCAGTCAATAGCTTAAATGGACCAACCTGGGGGGTTGTCTTTGTGTAAGATTACACAGGTTTAATTATTTGTTGCTAGTTGCTAGTTGCTTGTGGTAGGGAACCATCCTTTTGATAGGCTCATAACCATGAAACTTTATTAGGGATCATACTAGGAGGAGAACTGGATAACATTCAGTAGGAAAAGTTCTTGTAGAGATCATTTCATAGGAGGTGTAGTATTCTCCATTTTAGTACTCTTGGTATAGGAGCCATCTCAGTGAATCAAAAGTTTCGCCTATAGAAAGTTGTCTAGAGACTCAAAAACATGTAAATTTAAAAGAGGTGAAGAAAATTTTCTTTCAGTTTTACTTACCCCTGTTTTCCGTAAGCTTAGCCTACCACCCTCTAATATAGTATTATTTTCCTGCTGCCTGTATTCAAACCCTACAATCCTTGTGGACTAGTCCTGAAATCCATCGATTTTACCAATATTCGTATGCCACTTTCTTGCTGGTACCGTCTTTGGATATTATGGGGTTCTTGCCTTCTCACTGCAAACAATTCAGGGAACAGTCAGTTATCATTATATCTCCCAAGATTCCTCACTAATCTTTGAGATTTATAACATGGGATGTTAGTCATTCTGGTTTCTTGTGGCATTGTTATGCAAGATTCAAACACTTGGTCCTCTTATATTAGCATACATGATACATGAATGACTGATCCAGACACTTGGTCCTCTTATATTACATACATGAATGACTGAATGCTTCTAAGTTTTTGTAAATTTGTGACAACCATAAACGTCTGACTATGACGAAAGCTAAAGTAGCGATCCCAAGGTGTAGTTAAACCTCCTGGTGTGGTGCAGGTTCATGCAGGAGCTATAGTTATCAAATGGTTTGAGGCACTGACTAGGATACTCTATTACCATGTTTTGGCTAACCTCATTGGATAAATTAATGCCCAAAATGTGGACTTTATTGTTGACTCATATTATTCGAACATCCTAATAAATCTTAGGAGTGCACAAATTTTAAGATGAATTCATCCCAACCGTATACTTTGTCTCTTAATTTATGAGTAGTTAAAAATCAAAGTAGTCAAGTGAAAGACATTGTTGATCTCCTTGGAATGTCCCAACTTTATGCTTAGATTACTATTAACAGAAATAATAAAACTAAATTTTGGTATCGGCAACTAATGTACTTCAGTACACAAGTTTGTGAAAAGCGCTAGGCGGGCAGGCATGAGCTGCCTAGCACGTAGCCCTAGATCTAGGCGGTTCAAAAAAATAAAAAAAATCCCAAAAAAAATAACTGAAAATTGTAGAAATGTCCATAAAACCCAAAATCATGCATAGTCGGTGTGGGGGTGGGGTGTGTGTTGGAAGGGGGGGGGGGGGTGGGGGGGGCCTAGGCGGCGCCTAGGAGGCATCGGCAGGCACCAAGCGCCTAGCACCTAGTCGCCGCCTAGACCGCCTTTTAGAACAATGTCAGTACATCTTTTGTATATAGGTATGGACTAGTATGGAGTCACATGCTTATTAATGTAAATTCTGATTGCATGTTGATATTAAATAAAATTCTCAATAGGGTCACTAGAGAGAGCCTAGGTTGCTGGTGATGCTGAGTGTGTTATCCTGATATTCCTGGTAAGCGGGTTATCGTATTTAGTACTTTACATGTATTTTCTTATTATATAAAAATCTAAGTTTCAGTACATGATTGATGTACCATCATGTTAAACAGCATGTGTTTTCCTATTAGATATATTTTCAAAAATAAATTAGATACCACTGTTGCATCATTTTTAAGTATAAAAGAGAATAGTCTTGTACATGCACATGTCTCGTGTGTGTGCCATATTTGTACATGCTTTTGTGTGGGATATGTAGCTGAGTTGTTTTGAGACATGTTGCATGTGTCGTGGACACTAGTACATGATGTTAAGTCAGTCTAGGATTTCAGTGAATCCTTCTATGAGGGAGGTGTGCTGCACTGCCAGATTACCTTTTATGGTATACCATATTTGTTTCCAGACATTATTTTAGTCCTAGGAAACTGGGATCGGCTGACTACCAATTGAGACATGCTAGCATGCTAATGCATGGCTAGAACAATGCACCACACTTAATCATAAGGCATGCCTATACCATTGCATATAGTATATTTTTTTAAGGGTTAATTATACTAACGTCCCCTATGTTTTACCTTTATTACACGGAGTACTCTTATTTTCAAAATAATAACACTGAGTACCCCTATCTTGGGCGTCCGTTAAATTTTATAACACCGTGAACAAATATGTAAAATTACTTGTTGCCCTTAATCATTTGTCAATATAACATTAAACCCATAAACTTAGAAAACCATCTTCTCTCCTTCTCCGTGAGTACGTAGGAGAGAAACCTCAGGACCTCTCTTTATAATCTTTTCTTCTCTCTGTGTCTCATTTTTCTGATCAACGATCCGCTCCCTATCTCTGCCCAACAACACGCCATGTTGACTGTTGCGCTCGCCATTCTGTAGACAACCACCTACCACCAATGTCACTCCGCCGCGAGACGCAGTACCCTACCAATCGACCCGCTAAGATCACACACAACCCATACGATTCCAGCAAAGGATATGGTAAGGCTGTATTAGGGTTTCTGATTTAGGATTTTTTGATAAGTGTTAAGGTTTTTGATTTATGAACCATTGTCTTATTGCTTCGTAGGTTATGGATGGGTATTTGAAGATGTTGTTAATTACAAAGGAAAAAAATACACCATACCAAGGGTATGTCCTGATACTTACAACCATAAGGATATGGTAAGCGACTGTATCAAAGTGATTAAGGCTAAGATTGCTCTACATAACTGTGTTATTCAACTATCTGGTTTTATTCTTTGTCAGTTAACACCCATGCCTATAGATCATGATGTTGATATGTTGGATTTTTTAGGTTCAATATTAATGTTGGTAAGAAGTTGTGACTGTGGAATTGCAATTGCTTCCTTCTGGCCATATACCACCTGAACCTGAACCTACATATAAACCTAATGGTTATGAAGGTGATGACAATAACGTGAACTCTAATAATGAAGATGACGCACATGATATTTATATGTGGACTGATGATGAAGATGATGCAGACTGGAATGGGGGGCTTAATGCAAGTCAAAATAACGAAGATGAGGAGGAACGTGAGAACACTGAAGAGGATGAGGCAATGAGTGACGATCAAACAGTGAGATAGATATGAGTGGATCTGATGATGGTGGACCTGATGATGGTTTTATGTCTGACCACCACTCAAAGATGGAAATAGTGAGGGCCTCTCTGGTTCTCAGGGTGATGAGTTGTCAAGAAAATTGGGAAGGACAACTGGCTTAAAACCCTTTAAGAGGCAGCTAGATGGGTCAATAGTGCTTAAAGAAGGTCATGAATTTAATAGCCTCTCATACTTTAGAGAGATCTTAAGAGACTAGCATTCCGGAAGGTTTTAAGCTTGTGAGAATTAAGAATGAAAAGGCTAGGGTTACTGACATTTGTGGTTTTGATTGTTGACCATAGAGAATTCATTGCTCTCCAGTAGGAGATCCAGGCACTTATAAAATCAAAACATAAGTGGTGAACACGATTGTGTTAGGACTGACGGGTTAGTTGAAGCAACATCTACCTGGATTGCAAACAAAATGGCAAATGAATTGAAGACTGCTCTAATATGGACATAGAACTTATGTGGGAACATGTTAAGAAAAAATATGGTGTGGATGCTAACCCCAGCAAGTTGCACAGAGGGCCAAGAAGAGGGCAAAAGAGGGTCTTGACGAGGATCATGCAATGTCTTATGCAAAGGTGTACTCCTATGCTGATATGGTGTTGACTCACAATCCAGGAAGTTTGGTTAAGTTTAAATTAGATGCAGCTACAATTAATAAGGGCCCTCAATTTGAAAGAATGTTTGTTTGTTTTGATGCCATGAAAAAGGAATTTTTGGAAGGGGGTAGGCCATTCATTGGAATGGATGGATGTTTTCTTAAGGGGCTATTTGGTGGTATGTTGCTCACTGGTGTAGCTTTGGATGCCAACCTTGGGATATATCCATGGCATTTGGGATAGTTGAAACTGAATCAAAGGATAGTTGGACATGGTTCATTGATAACTTGCATACTGTGATAGGGGATGTGCCAAACCTAACCATTATCACGATAGGCAGAAGGTAAACTCACACTTATGTTTTTAATTATTTTCAACTATTTATTGTGTATTTATCTTGCTAATTTTTTACACTAACCATTTATCTACTAAATTAATTATTTTTTGCCTAAGGTGTGATACCTACAATAGAGGAGATATATTCTAATGCTACTGAAAGGTTCTGCGCAATGCATATTTATGCCAATTTCATAGCCAAATGGCCTGGGGAGCAATTTAAGACACTTTTTTGGACAGCAACAAGGGCTACTAACTACAGGTCTTTCACTAAAAAAATGGAAATATTAAGACTCTTGATAAGGATGCACATGCTTATTTAGCCAAGATAACTCCAAGCCTTTGGTCACTACATGCATTTGATCACATTGTGAAGGTTGATCATGTCACCAACAATTTCACAAAGTCCTTTAATGGTTGGTTGGCACCACAAAAAGGTAATAGTTCTAATGGAGTTTATCATGAGGAAGCTGATGACTAGAATGCAAAGGAGGTACGAGAAAGGCTTGAGTTGGGAAGGAAATGTCACTAAGAAGGTTAATGACAAGATTGTTCAAATTAGTAGGTATTCTAGATTCTGCACAGTAGCAATTATGGGGCTTGCAATTGATTTTGAAGTGATTGAGGATGGTGTTGGATATGTTGGGAACCTAAACCAGATGGTGCAATTGTGGAGGTACTTTTCATGTTAATTCTACATATTTAAGTTACTTGTGCATTGTTCTTTTGCTTTACGTAGTTAAGTTACTTTTGCATGATTCATATTTAAATTTCATTGATTGAGTATTAAAATGTTACTTTAATAGTTCTTAATTCAATGCCCAACCTTACAGTTCTCGTTCCTATGAATTCTTTATTTCCCAATTTCATAAACAAAATTATTGATACTTAATATTGGCACAGGTACATAAAATCAGTTTCATCATCAATTTCTGATACTTAACATTGTTCCACGTATGACTTTCCCATCTTCATTATCATCAATTTCTGATACTTAATATTGTTCCATATATGATACTTTCCAATCTTCATCATCATCAATTACTGGTACTTAATATTGTTCTATGTATGATACTATTCCATGTGTTTGACTGGATACTGCCTAAAATCTTATGATCTCTACTTTTCCAGCCGCTTAAAAATGATAGTTTCCATGTATGATACTTCCAATTTTTATTGTATGGAATAACACATTTATAGACAGTTACATTGTACGATCCTTTCCATGTATGATCACTTATCTTGACACCATGGCAAATAAGTGGAATTCCTTGCAAACATGCAATGGCAGCCATATTGTACAGAGACTGTACCCCAAAGGCTTTGTGCACGCATTTTTCTATAAGGATACTTACCTGAGCACTTACAAACATATGATCAAGCCAATGCCGGACCAGAGCATGTGGCGTGAACATGAATATGGTACAATCTTGCCTCCAGAGCTACGTAGGAGACCTGGAACCCGTTAAACTAAAGAGGAGAGAGGGGTGAGGCTCGACCTGCTGGTGTAAGGAGAACTGAATCTTTGAAGTACAGAAAATACAAACAATACGGCCACAATGCAAGGACTTGTGGAGGGCCTCCAGTTGCGGGTGGAAGAGGTACTGCTAGAGGTCGCACTAGAGGAGGGAGGGAAGGCAGAGGATCAACTAATAATCAGGTTTGTGGTTTAATTATGGGACCCTTAATTATGTTATGAATGTAATATGTTGTTTGGAAATTGAGTTATAAGTCGATTGTAAATTATTTGTTGGTTTAGATTGTGGAAGTTGGGTCTGGTGATGCAATGCCAAGCAATCAAACTAGAGGTAGAAGAGGCACCATAGGAGGTAGGGGAAGAGGGCCAGGGTCAGAGAATCCAAATGAGGTTAGAATTAAAATGAAACCAATTTATTCATTTATGTTGTTTTTTTTTTTTTAAAAAGTTGTTTAATTCAAGTAGAGGGAAGAATTGTGTTATATTGTTGTTCTGTTGTGTTTAACAGCCTGGAGGGACTAGATCAGGAAGCAGGGCCAGAGGAGGCAGAGGAGGATCGATGGGCACACAAGGTACTCGAGGAGAATATGTAAGTCAAGTCACCCAACTTGACTCACTCAATATTTTGATATGGAGCTGTAATTCAATTAGAGCTAAGTTATGGCATAGGCTAGCCATTTGATGAACTTGACTTTGCTTGGTCAAACCATAGTTCTAGAGCCAAGTTTTGGAGCTGCTATTTTGGATGATGTTATGTTATGCACTCTTGTGCTTGGTACTCCAATATGAAACATATATTAGCGGGACATTGTAAGTTATGGAACTGCTATTTTGGATGATTATGAGCACAAACAATTAATGAAGTTATTTTTATTGTGATGCATGAAGTTATTTTTATTCTGAGCACAGTCTGGCAATGATTCTGAGCACAGACAATTCATGAAGGTATTTTATTCTGAGAACAGACAATCCTTACAAGATTATTTTCAAACAGGAAATCAATACCAAGCTATTTTTACTGTGATGCAATGCCAAGCTATTTTTATTGTTTAAAATTGAGTTATTTTCATTGTGTAAGCTAGTTGCCTAATGGTTCTGAGCACAGGCAAAATTTGTCAAAGCTTAAACTGATTACAACAACCAGAATAAGCATCATTCATGTGTGGATGTCGAACTGCTGCTCGTGAACTATAGAATAACAGCATAGAACAAAGAGAGTAGTTATAGTGTTTGATACCTTGAACTGGAAAACGTTCCGAACCGTAACATGCTGCCATTCTATATGTATTCAACATGCCACACAAATTGTTTGATATGTTGTCTTCCAAAGAAAAAGGAGAGTGGATCTATGTGTTTCAATAGAAAACAAACCAAACTGATACTGAACATAAGCCTTCTTGACCTGACCTTAAAATTATGGGAATGTTGCTATTAAAATGAAGGCTCAAATGGCTATAAGGCCCAAACTGATACTGAACATAATTTTTCCCTTTCAATGTGGGCATCTTTCCCATTCAATGTGGACAAAGACTCAAACGAGCATAAGGGCATTTTCGGAATTCTGACATTAAAATTATGTGACATCATCAAAAAAAATTATTTTTATAGATGGAAGGGGTGTCCGTGTAATAAAATGAAATATAAGGGATTATGGAGCTATTATTTTGAAAATAAGGGTACTCCGTGTAATAAGGTAAAACATAGGGGAGGTTAGTGTAATTAACCCTTTTTTAACTATTTAGACATAATATATACTATGTTATTTTCAGCTTTTTCGTGGATGTTCATCATATTGTACATTTATGCATGTATTCAGAATGTAGAATGTTAAATATGATTTCATGTTTGTGAGACGTGGAATGATTTCCTAAGCCCTCATAAGCCCAGTATCTCTAGGCGTTTAGAACCATTTGTTGCTATGATTGTTGGAAATAGCAGGAATGCATCTTCTTTTGCTTCAACAGTCCAATTATTTGTAATTTGTGGTAAATAAAGGTATAACCTAGAATGACTGGGGTTGCATTTACCAAAGAGAGATTATAATCACAGTCTACTCCTAAAGTTATTGATGACCTATTCCTTTGCTCCTACAGAAGCCACCAGCAGATGGCCGAGATTCCTTTGCAAAATCACCGCCAGCTGCTGACACCTACGTCCATTATCCAAGTACTTGTTCATTATTATATTTACTTCCCCATTTCCACCACTTATACAATTTTGTTCTCTTTGATTTTTCTTATGTCCTCTTTCTCTTCTTTTCTCCATTTCTTATCATTTTTCACTCTGCAATTCTTTTTAATTTTCTTCCTCGTGCTCTGAATTAATCTTATGTTAGTTTCCCTCTTATGTGATCACAAACATAAATGCTCACTATTCAACTTAATGTTGAGATCGTTGTTACAGCTTATCTAGCTTAAGTTATCCTTGATAAGTGTAACTTGATGTTCTAGTGTGTCAGGTCAAGAACAATTAGCATATAGAAGTTTATTAGGACTTGAGACTTAAAAATAGATAGATTTTGGGGAAAAAAATGTCTTGACTGAAAATGTCGACCGACTATTTTGATGGTTTAAACCATGAGTGACGGCATAGGTGCCTAAGTGGCTGCTTGAGCGGCTGTTATCATTTTTATTCTTCTTCTTTAATCAATGAAATGGATGAAACTCCTAGGCAATTTATGGCATAGCCTTTTGTTGAGAACCCATTTCGAGTTATCAAAAAGTGGGTTAATAACTTAATAGACAACTCTTATTCTTAATGAATTATGTTTTGTTCTTCTTAAGGTGACTAGGCATCCCATGTTCCATTCTCGTTCTTTTGTTAGATAACTATTGAAAGCTTACCCTTATCAACCCTCAACCGTAACCCTAGCAGCCCATAATATCTTAATACTTAGTTATTTTCATAAATGATTAAAAGGATATTTAAAGTAAATATGTTGTTAATATAAGAATTTAGCTTATGATGGATAAATCTGCCCGAAACAAATGAGTTGTATGAGGTTGTTTGTGCATATGTTTGGACAGTTACTAGGAACCTACCCAACAGGTAAACCCGTAAGTAAAACTGTATGTATTCACATGATAGGGTATATGTTTGGGAATGAGACCAGATAGACATAGAGTTCATGTTAAACATATACAAAGTGGATGTTGTGGTAAAACAAACCATCATCGGCCAATGGCGCATCACGAGAGAGAGAGAGAGAGAGAGAGAGAGAAGAAGGATATTATCTTTAACTCTATTTCATGTCTCATATTTTATTCAAGTTTCGGGCAGGCTGTAAGTAAAATAGTTACAACATGATAGCATCTCATTATGGAATCGTAGGACTTGAACTAAATTTATTACTGGAAAGTATCAAGCCAGGGTTATAATGACTTCCCTAGAATAATATAGATTAAAAGTTCCGAAACCCAATTATTCAAAGTGGACTAAGATGATGGATTACAATCCTAATCTGCTTTTTATTCAGCTTAAGGTCTATATTCTTTTTGTAAAACAAAAGTAATGTTTGATAATTCTTTTATTTGGTATTCATGTCTTGCATTTGTTATAACTTACCATCTATTATGGCTTAAATGGAACACCCGTGGTGCTGGTTGGGGAGGTGTTTGTGTGTGTGTGTCGTGAAACTCAAACACATGTAATTTTAGTAGAGCGAGGAAATTTCTATTAATTTACTTACCCCTTGTTTACGTTAGCTTAGCCTATCACTTTTTAATAAGTATTAGTTTTCCTGCTACCCATATTCAAACCACAATCATTGTAGACTGGTCCCCAAATCCTTCGGTATTACAAATATTTGTATGCCACTTTCTTGTTGATAGTCTCTAGAGATATTTTGGGTTCTTCTCTCCTCACCGGAAACAATTAAGGGAATAGCCAGTTATCGTTATATCTCCCTTTTGGGACTAAGATTTCTTACAAATATTTGAGATTGTATGATGTATTAATGTGTAACATTAGTCATTGTGGATTCTGTGGCATTGTTATGCCAAAGTCAAACACTTGGTCCTCTTATGTTACCATACATGAATAACTGAATGCTTGTAAGTTTTTGTTTACTTGTGACCACCATAAACATCTGACTATGAAGACACCTAAAGTAGGGAAGCCAAGGTGCATCCTGTAGTTGCATGCAGGAGCTAAAGTTAACACATTTGATGCATGGAGTATTAGTTGGCTAGGATACTCCACTATCATGTTTAGGCTAACCCTCATTAAATAAATCAATGCCCCAACAATAGAATTTATAATTTACTTTATTATTCAAACAACATCCTAATAATCTTCGGAGATTTTAAAGTTTAAGTTCAAACCGTATACTTTGTCCCGTTAATTTATGAGTAGTTAAAAATCAAAGTAAAGTGAAAGACTTTGTCAGTCTCGAAATATGCAAACTTTATGCTTAGTTACTAATAGAAATACGTAAACTAAATTTTGGTATCGGTGAATAATGTACTTTTATACGGCTTTTGTATGGATCAAGGTTCAAAATACGGTATCGAATCTGTATCGGACCATTCCTATGAGTATCGGGATCGGCGGGATCGGCAGTATCGGAGGTTTCGGATTGGAGTATCGGATTTTTTGGTATCGAAAAACAAATAATTATTAATAAATTATTAACATTTTAGAAAATATATTTCATACATTTAGGCATAATTTTAATATTTTTGGTGTTGTTTCTTAGTAGTTTTGAAATGAAATAGTAGTCACCCTTACCGATTGATTTGCATGCGATAGATAAGTTTTCTTTTAGATGCTTTTGTAACCTTTCTATGCTTTTTACATCCTTATTGATTGGTCTTTTTCGTTCAATTTTCTTACCGATTGACCGAAAAAGAGACCCCCAATGTCGGTATTGGTCTGTATCGGGTACCGGTCGGTATTGGATCGGGACATGCTAAACCGTATCGTATCGGCCGTATCGGATCGGTATCGGCCGATACTGCGAACTATGGTATGGATAGGGATAGTAGGGTTGTACATGCTTACTAGATGTAAATTCTGATTGCATGTCGATATTAAATAAATTCTCTAATATGGTACATGAATTGTTACCGTGATATTCCAGGTAATTGGTTA
>JANAVB010036614.1:22500-24217 GCA_029216955.1 Iris pallida | reverse complement strand
GCGGAAGGGACGGCTCGGAACATACTCAACGGGGCGTTTACCGAATGCGATCGGGTTTGCTGCACGGGCAACTCGGGTGTCGCCGACGAGGCCGGGAACCGACTGAAGGGGCCGTCGCATCGGCAGTTGGCTGCACGGAAGCAGGGAGCCGAGGGGCTAGCGGGTCCAATACCACTCACGTGCGACACGGCCGCACACGGGGCTGCCGCACGTGCCCGAATCGTACCCACCGCGGGGAGCCGTATGGCTCGACCCGCGGGAGCACGAATCGGGTCAGCTTCGCAGCTGCCCGGGCGCTCCGCGAGCACGACGAGGAAATTCGCTCGTTTCCAGCATCTCGTGGTGAGGCGACGGGTCGCGCTGCACGTTGAAGGCGACATCGGTAAGCTCGCTGCACGAGGGTCCACGGTCGCGGGGCGGGTCGACCTGCACCGGGCGAGGCGACGATAAGCTCGTTCGGACGGCATCGCATTCCTGCTGCGACGCAATTTTTTCCGCCTCGCACGGGCAGTTTCTGCCGCGCACCCGCGTCCCGTGGCCTCGCACGGGAGCTTCGCACAAGGGTCCGTGGTGCAGCAGCGGGCCTTGCTGCACCGGGCGCGTCAACGATAGGGTCGTGGGGGATTTCGTTCGCACAGCATCCCATTTTGCCCGCAAAGCCGCACCTACTCAAAATTTGTTGCGCCGCCCAAATTTCAGCTCAACTCGCTTCCCCCTATAATAGATTTGCAGTTTTATTGTTGGGCTGACTCCGGGGTACCAAAGTGCTTGAGGAGCTTGTCATTTTTGGGGAAAACGCGCCCAACCTCCCGCTCGGTCGGGGGGGTTCGAAACTGGCACGAGTTGCGGCAGATTCTGTCGCACGGGCTGAGAGCTGCGCGCCGCGCGCAGAAACAGCTGCAACGCCTCGCCTCGCGCTGGGACGCGAGCGAGGCGGGCGGCCCGTGCAGCCGTTCGATGCGCTGGTCGCCTCAGCGCGCCGCCGCGAGCCCGTGCTCGCCGATGCAGCCTGTCAGGCCCACGCCGTGGGCAGAAACTGCCGCGCGACAGAAAACGTCGCGAACCGTCGCGCACCCAAAGCCAGCAAGCGCCCGGTCGCTGGATCGCCGCGCGCGGGCAGCCGTTCGACGCGCCGTGCACCCCCCGCGCGCACGGGATTGTGGCGCGCGACGAACATCCCCCCCTTCACCACCTACTCCCCTATAATAGATTTGCAGTTTTATTGTGGGGATGACTCCGGGGGACCAAAGTGCTTGAGGAGCTTGTCATTTTTCGCGCGCAGCCGCAGGCCGCGCCCGTGCTCGCCGATGCAGCCTGTCAGGCCCACGCCGTGGGCAGGAATCTGCCGCGGGGCAAACGAAGTGCCGCGAGGCACACAAACCGCAGCATATGCGCACCCGGTCGATCCCGTGCAGCCGATAGGGCCTGTCAGGCCCACGCCGTGCACAGAAAATCTTCGTGCGCGCTGAAACTGCTGCAACGCATGCGTTTCTGTGTCCCGTGCGGCCGACAGGGCCTGTCAGGCCCACGCCGTGCACGGAAATTCTTCCCATGCGCAGAAACTGCTGGAACGCTTGCATTTCCGTCCCCCGTGCGGCTGATAGGCCATGTCAGGCCCACGCCGTGCACGGACACTGGTTGCGTGTGCAGTAACTGCTGCAACTTGAGGGTTCCTCGATCCCGTGCGGCCGACTGGGCCTGTCAGGCCCACGCCGTG
>JANAVB010036614.1:10000-15000 GCA_029216955.1 Iris pallida | reverse complement strand
CCTTCACGCCGAACCGAGTAACTCCACGCATGGGTGACACCTTCAGGAACACGTGATCGCCTACACAGAACTCAAGCGGTCTTCGATGGGTGTCGGCATAGCTCTTCTGCCGACTCTGTGCAATCTTTAGTCTTTCCCGAATTAGCTTGACCTTCTGCACTGTCTGTTCAACCAGCTCCGGGCCGAGTATCTGCCGTTCCCCGACTTCATCCCAGCAAATGGGCGATCTGCACTTCCGACCGTACAAGGCTTCATACGGCGCCATTTGGATGCTGGACTGGTGGCTATTGTTATATGCAAATTCCGCCAACGGTAAGTGGACGTCCCAGCTTGATTTGAAGTCGATTGCGCAGAGCCGTAGCATGTCTTCGAGAATCTGATTAACGCGCTCCGTTTGGCCGTCAGTCTGTGGATGGTAAGCTGAACTGAACTGCAACTTGGTACCCAGCGCCGACTGAAGGCTACTCCAGAATCGCGACATGAACCGTGAATCCCGATCAGAGACGATGGATACTGGAACTCCGTGCAGCCGTACGATCTCGTCAAGATAAATCTGCGCCAGCCGATCAACGCTCCAAGTAACTTTAATGGCAATGAAGTGCGCTGACTTGGTTAATCGATCGACGATGACCCAGATGGCGTCGCTCCCCCGTGGTGTCTTCGGCAGGCCAACAATAAAGTCCATCGTGACATGATCCCATTTCCACTCTGGAATGGCAAGGTTCTGCATCTCCCCGCCCGGTCGCTGATGCTCAGCTTTCACCTGCTGACAGGCCATGCATTGTGACACGAAGAGCGCCACATCTCTCTTCATCCCGTGCCACCAGAAGGTCGTGCGGAGGTCCTTGTACATCTTGGTACTGCCTGGATGCAAGGTATATTTCGCGTGATGCGCCTCCGACATAATCTCCTTTCGTAGTTCAGAATCATCCGGAACACATAGTCGGCCATTCAATCGCAGCGCGCCGGTCTTGTCTTCCGCAAAGTCGGTCACACTACCTGTTGAAATTTGCTCGCGCATTTTCTTCAGGTACGGATCATCCTTCTGAGCGGCCATGATCTTTTCCAGCAAACTCGGCTCTAACTGCAGCTGCGCCAACCGTATATCTCTGAATCGAACCCGGAGATCGATGCCCATTTCTTCGAGATCTTGTAGTAGTCTGCGGTCGATGGATAGCGAGGCAAGGTATTTCCGACTCAGAGCGTCCGCCACCACATTTCCCTTACCCGGAGTGTAGTCGATCGTCAAGTCATAGTCCTTGATTAGTTCGAGCCAGCGCCGCTGTCGTAAGTTCAGTTCCTTCTGGGTGAAGAGATACTTGAGGCTCTTGTGGTCGGTATAGATCGCGCACGCCACGCCATATAGATAGTGACGCCACAATTTCAACGCGAACACAATCGCCGCTAACTCCAAGTCGTGCGTAGGATAGTTCTTCTCGTGCGGCTTCAACTGTCTGGAGGCGAATGATATCACCTTGTTCCGCTGCATGAGCACACATCCCAAGCCCTGGCCTGAAGCATCGCTGAATATCTGGAAACCCTCTGGCCCATCCGGAAGTGCGAGTATGGGTGCCGAAATCAGCCGCTGTTTTAGCTCCTGGAATGAAGCTTCACAGTCATCCGACCACTCATACGCGACTCCCTTTTGAGTGAGGCGAGTCAGTGGCGATGCAATCTTCGCGAAGTCTTTCACGAAGCGTCGATAGTATCCCGCCAAACCAAGAAAGCTTCTAATCTCGCTAGCAGACGCAGGCCTCTTCCAATCAGCAACGGCTTCCACTTTCTTCGGGTCGACTGCAATGCCTTCGGACGAAATGATGTGACCAAGAAAGGATACGCTGCTGAGCCAAAATTCACACTTACTCCGCTTCGCAAATAGCTGGTTCTCTCGAAGTGTCTGGAGCACGGTCCGCAGATGTTCTGCATGCTGCGCCCTGTCTTTCGAGTAGACGAGAATGTCGTCAATAAAGACTACCACAAATTTATCAAGGAAGGGTCGAAACACCCGATTCATTAGGTCCATGAAGGCGGCAGGGGCGTTCGTCAGGCCGAATGGCATCACCAGGAACTCGTAGTGGCCGTACCGAGTGCGAAAAGCTGACTTTTGCACGTCGTCCGACTTGATTTTGAGTTGATAATAGCCCGAGCGGAGATCAATCTTCGAAAATACCGAGGCGCCTTGCAGTTGATCGAATAAGTCGTCTATGCGGGGCAATGGGTACTTGTTCCGGACGGTGGCCTTGTTAAGCTCTCGGTAATCGACGCACAGACGCATGGACCCATCCTTCTTCTTAACGAACAATACGGGCGCTCCCCACGGTGAAACACTAGGCCGAATAAACCCTCTGTCGAGTAATTCTTGTAACTGGGTTTTGAGTTCCTTCAGCTCGGCGGGGGCCATTCTGTACGGGGCCTTTGAAATCGGTCGAGTATCGGGAAATGTATCGATGCTGAACTCGATCTCTCGGTCGGGGGGCATGCCGGGTAGCTCGTCCGGGAACACATCGGGGAATTCTGCCACAACGTCGGTCTGACCTACGTTTGCACCATCCTGTCGCATGTCTCGGACGGACGCCAAGTAGCCTTCGCACCCAGAATGCAGCATCCTCCGAGCAGAGATTGCCGAGATCAACATGCAGGTCGACGACGCCTCACCACACGAAAAGCAGAATTCAGGCACTCCTGGTATACGGAAAGTGACCGTCTTCCTGGCACAGTCTATGGTTGCGTTGCACGGCCCGAGCCAATCCATCCCCAGAATGATATCGAAGTCATTCATGTCTAGGACCATCACGTCCAGACCAATCTTTTGACCGCCGATACAGATAATCCCGTCGGTGCAGGCTGAATTAGTGAGTATTGGTGTGCCCGAAGGTGTGCTCACGCTAAGGTCGAGGTCTAATGATACTAACGGAAATTTGTGCTCGGCGACAAAGTCCGCCGCTATAAAACTATGCGAAGCACCTGAATCAAATAGTACGCGAGCAGGCACATTATTAAAACTAAGTATACCTGTCACGACCGTGTCTGAGGCAAGCGCTTCATCTCGAGTCAAGGCGTAGACGCGTCCTTGTGCATTCGGACGCCTGTCTTGATGGTTTGGTGGGGCAGGCAGAGCAGGTCGAGGCGCCTGCACTCGATTCTCCTGACGGTTTTGTTGGGGAGGGCCATTGCGATTCGGTCGAGGATTCTGGCAGTCTCGGGCATAGTGACCCCTCCGCCCACAAGCATAGCACTCTGCCTTGGCAAAGCAGTGGTCTTCGGTATGCCCAAGCTGATGGCAATTCCTGCATCGCGGTAACGGGTTCTTGCCTTGGTAGCCGCCAGTGTGTGGACGCTTTGACGCGTGATTGTTGCCTCCCGTATAGCTAGGACGTTTGTGATTGGAGTGGCGCACAACGTCTTCAGCACCGGAAGGAAGCAGGCTCTCAAGACGGAGAGCGTGATTCAGAGCCTCGCCCGTGGTCTTGTACTCCGGGACGCCGACATGCGCACCAATAGATTGTCGCAGTCCCACTTCGAACCGTCGCACGCGGCACTCTTCAGTAGGCAGAAACGCACCAGCGAACTTGGACAATTTGTTGAACTCTGCGGCGTACTGTTGCACCGTCCTGCTCCCCTGCTTCAATGACATGAATTCATTTTCTTTTGCTTGGCGAACGGCGGACGGAAGGTACTCGAGCTCGAAAGCCTTGCGGAACGTGGCCCAAGAGATCGGCGCGGTAGTGTTGTCCGGTCGAATCGCTCGCTTGCGCACGGCCCACCAGTCGTGCGCGTTCAACCGTAGTTGAAGTTGTGCGCAGGCAACTTGCTTTGATTCTTCGATGCCGAGGAGCTCGAAGTGGTCTTCTAGTTCTTCCAGCCAGTCGATCGCAATGGAAGGACCCTCGGTGCCGCTGAAAGAGGTGCGACACGCCTTCTTGAATTCTGACACTTCGAAGTTGTACTTCTTTGGTGCCGCTGGTTGAAGCTCGGGCTCCGCCGTGTCGACTTCAATGGGTGGAATCGTCGGCACGGTGGTAGTAGGTACGGTGACGGTAGGTGCCGTCGCAGAATTTCCGTTGGCCGCAAACGTCTGAACGATCTGCTGCAGTGTATCCATCTGCTTTTGTTGAAGTTTGATGTGCGCATCGAAGCGAGCTTCGAACTGGGCCTGTCGTTCCTCTACTCGTTGATGTCGGCTCTCGGACTGGTTCCGCTGCGCCTCCATCATGCGCAGCATCCTTTCGATTGTATCGTTAGAAGGTCCGGCCTGCCGACGATGCGAGCTACTAGAGCCACTGGAAGCGCTCTGTTCTTGCTCGGCCGTGGGTTCCGCCACTTCTGCGATACGAAGGCAACGCATCAGTCTCAAATTATTACGGACTCATTGTATGGAACAACTTATCTCATCGTTGCGTGGTCAATGGTTTAAAACTCTAGACGCGAGGCCAAAGGATGTAAAGCCGTGCTCTGATACCATTATGTCACGCCCCGATTCCGTCGAATCGATAGTCGTCCCCCGGGCGTGATGCCGTGCGAACCTAAGTTGCGTTCGCACAAGGCATAGTCATAAGGTTATCCGAAACACAACATCAAATTAGAGTACGCAGAGAAATTGAACAACACATTTGAAATGGAAATAGACTTTTCATTGATAATATGAACTTTACATAGACTTCTTTTTACAATCATTGCCGCGCGGGCTACAACATGACTTCGACTTACAAAAGTGAACGCCGATGAGATAGTCGTTCCATACATTACACCCTTTTATACAAGTAAAAACCAATACATATTTCCACCTGCTATGGCGGGAAGTCGAGTCGTCATTTTTCTTTGGACTGATATGCGGTCTTCTTCAAAAAGGAAATCCAGAAAACAAGCCTTCACACGGACGAGGCTTCAAAAGAGTTCACGCCGCCTTGAGCTCTAGTTGGCACGCCCTTCGTGGTTCGGGGTACCTGCGTGGAGAGCGAGGATCAGTACATTACACTTTGTACTGGTGCGTGGCTATTTAA
>JANAVB010036613.1:30000-32186 GCA_029216955.1 Iris pallida | reverse complement strand
AGGCCCTATCGGCCGCACGGGACGGAGGAACCCACGAGTGCTGCAGTTTCTGCGCACGCAAACAATTTTCGTGCACGGCGTTGGGCCTGACAGGCCCGATCGGCCGCACGGGACGGAGGAACCCACGAGTTGCTGCAGTTTCTGCGCACGCAAACAGTTTCCGTGCACGGCGTGGGCCTGACAGGCCTATCGGCCGCACGGGACGGAGGAACCACACGAGTTGCTGCAGTTTCTGCGCACGCAAACAGTTTCTGCGCACGGCGTGGGCGTGACAGGCCTATCGGCCGCACGGGACGGAGGAACCCACGAGTTGCTGCAGTTTCTGCGCACGCAAACAGTTCTGTGCACGGCGTGGGCGTGACAGGCACTATCGGCCGCACGGGACGCAGAAACGCATGCGTTGCAGCAGTTTCTGCGCGCAGCGAAGAATTTGCGCACGGCGTGGGCGTGACAGGCCTATCGGCACCACGGGACACAGAAATGCAAGCGTTGCAGCAGTTTCTGCGCACACGAAGAATTCCTGTGCACGGCGTGGGCCTGACAGGCCCTATCGGCCCACGGGACACAAAACAAGCGGTGCAGCAGTTTCTGCGCATGCGAAGAATTCCTGTGCACGGCGTGGGCCTGACAGGCCCTATCGGCCGCACGGGACACAGAAACGCAAGCATTGCAGCAGTTCTGCGCGCACGAACAATTTCTGTGCACGACGTGGGCCTGACAGCCCTATCGGCCGCACGGGACAGAGGAATGCAAGCGTTGCAGCGTTTCTGCGCACACGAACAATTCCTGTGCACGGCGTGGGCTGACAGGCCCTATCGGCCGCACGGGACACAGAAAAGCGCATGCGTGCAGCAGTTCTGCGCGCACGAAGATTTTCTGTGCACGGCGTGGGCTGACATGCCCTATCGGCCGCACGGGATCGACCGGGTGCGCATATGCTGCGGTTTGTGTGCCTCGCGGCACTTCGTTTGCCCGCGGCAGATTCCTGCCCACGGCGTGGGCCTGACAGGCTGCATCGGCGAGCACGGGCGGCGGCTGCGGCTGCGCGCGAAAAATGACAAGCTCCTCAAGCACTTTGGTCCCCCGGAATCATCCCCACAATAAAACTGCAAATCTATTATAGGGGAGTAGGTGGTGAAGGGGGGATCGTCGCCGCGCAGGGCGCACGGCGCGTCGAACGGCTCCACGCTCGCGGCCATTTAGCGAGCGCGCGCTTGCGAATTTTGCTTGCGCGACGATTCGCGGCGTTTTCTGTCGCGCGACAATTTCTGCCCACGGCGTGGGCTTGACGGGGCCTATCGGCCGCACGGGACTGAGGAATGCGAGCGTTGTTGCAGTTTCTGTGCACACGAAGAATTTCTGTGCACGGCGTGGGCCTGACAGCCCCTATCGGCCGCACGGGACCGAGGAATGGAAGCGTTGCAGCAGTTTCTGCGCGCACGATTAATTTCTGTGCACGGCGTGGGCCTGACAGGCCCTGTCGGCCGCACGGGATCGAGGAACCCTCAAGTTGCAGCAGTTACTGCACACGCAACCAGTGTCCGTGCACGGCGTGGGCCTGACATGGCCTATCAGCCGCACGGGGGACGGAAATGCAAGCGTTCCAGCAGTTTCTGCGCATGCGAAGAATTTCCGTGCACGGCGTGGGCCTGACAGGCCCTGTCGGCCGCACGGGACACAGAAACGCATGCGTTGCAGCAGTTTCAGCGCGCACGAAGATTTTCTGTGCACGGCGTGGGCCTGACAGGCCCTATCGGCTGCACGGGATCGACCGGGTGCGCATATGCTGCGGTTTGTGTGCCTCGCGGCACTTCGTTTGCCCCGCGGCAGATTCCTGCCCACGGCGTGGGCCTGACAGGCTGCATCGGCGAGCACGGGCGCGGCCTGCGGCTGCGCGCGAAAAATGACAAGCTCCTCAAGCACTTTGGTCCCCCGGAGTCATCCCCACAATAAAACTGCAAATCTATTATAGGGGAGTAGGTGGTGAAGGGGGGGATGTTCGTCGCGCGCCACAATCCCGTGCGCGCGGGGGGTGCACGGCGCGTCGAACGGCTGCCCGCGCGCGGCGATCCAGCGACCGGGCGCTTGCTGGCTTTGGGTGCGCGACGGTTCGCGACGTTTTCTGTCGCGCGGCAGTTTCTGCCCACGGCGTGGGCCTGACAGGCTGCATCGGCGAGCACGGGCTC
>JANAVB010036612.1:10000-12500 GCA_029216955.1 Iris pallida | reverse complement strand
GTCTTGATCAGTGCGAAGCGAGGACGAAAGCACTAAACCCCCACTAGTTTATGTGCAGGTTCAGGTTATGATCAGCTCGGGGCGGAGCTTGGCTTGGACGTGCCGAGGCATGGAGTCCTTGGCGTTCAAGAGGAGCTTCCGCATATGCGTTCGGACTTGAAACATGAAGATGTTCGGCCGAGGACTACTTGGTGGCTATACAGAGGTATAATGTATGGAACAATGTAATCCTTTGTGAGCTAGAGAGATCATGAGCGTTGTAGCCAATTGGCATTTTATGTTGGGCTATTCAGAGCCTTTGTAACCTTCAGTTCAATATTAATAAAAGAGATTCTTATGTTATTCTTTGTTTTCTTCCGCTGCTTATGTTATCGATTTGAGATAGTTCTACGTGAACCTGTTATCTTGCCTTGCACGAGCGCAACTCCAGGCTCGTGCGGCATCACGCCCCAGCGATGGCGATGATTCGGGTTAAATCTAGCGAGGACGAGCGATTTCCCGGGTCGGGGCGTGACAAGTTGGTATCAGAGCGGTTCCATCCTTTGGACCGTGCATGAATCTCTTTGACCCTCAGTTGCTTCGTTATCGAATCCAGTTGACTCTAAGTTGTTTCCGCAACCGCATGGCTCATGGATCTGCTCGACGCTACATTGGACGTTCCATACAATAAGTCTATATTAAGTTGCGTACGTCTGCCACAAGTATGTCGTGACTATTACGTTATCTTCGAGTACCGTCGGAGAATGTTGGTTGCACGAAGTGCAATGAGTTATGTGTTGTTGGTTGCACGAAGTGCAACGGGTCGACACGTGAGACGATGCGTATTATGTGGCTACGCGAATGGTTATGCGTTGTTGGTTGCACGGAGTGCAGCGAGTCGTGAATCGTTCGTTGCATCGGTGCGACGAGTCGATACGGTATGATGTGCGTAGTATGGCTATGCGGATGGATAGCAAAATGTTGTTCGAGATTGAGTAAAGACCTTAAGTATCGAGACTAAGTTGTTGCACGAGCTGCAACGTGCGGGATTCAAAGATCGTAGATGCGATAGTAACGAATCGAGTTGGTCGCTAAGTCGAGTTTGAGTTGGCGAACCTGTATGTTGGCCGAATGTCGCGTTGAGCTTTGAATAAGCGAATGTTGCGGGTGTGATCGAAATGATCGCCATGGTACGGTTAGATCGATTATGTGTCAAACTTGAGCTAACGTTAGAGCTGGGATCGGAAGGATCGCCATACGGGATGGTTAAGTTGAGATAGAAGTCGGACCTATGCGAAGTGTGATGTCGAGTAATGACTCGATTTCGAGTGGTATATGCAATACCAACTATACGAGCAAGTATAGCGAAGTATTGTGTCGATAACGATAGGCTCGATCCTGAGTGGTATATGGGATACCACTTAGCGATGGTTATGTTAAGCCGGTTGATGACTTGCGATAGGTTTCGTCGAAACGATTATGTGGTTACGATATGTTTGTCCGCAACGGATGGAATGGTACCGAGACTCGAGTGGAAATGATGCGATAGGAGTCGATATAAGTATGCTTTGGTGAATTAGTTATATGAGTATGCGTGAAGTCGTGCCTACGGAGGATACGTCGGACGAGGATTCGCTAAGTATAAGTCGAACGATAGGCCGAGTATATACGAATGAATGTTACGTTGAGGAAATGGTCGACCCGGTCGAACTTATGTTGAGTTAGTACGGAGACTTCATCGGAACGAATTGAGTAGGTACGGAGAAATTGTGCAAACGAATTTGGGTTAACGCGATGAATCGGTAGCACGATTTGGAGTACGAGCTAAGGATATGAGAATGGAGATGTGAAATCGAAATTTTGTCGCGACGATGTTAAGTAGTTACAACAGAATGGATCTTGATAAGTGCGAGACTTGATTCGTATACGAGTTCGGATAATGGCAATGATTGCAACGGGTTTGAGCTTATGAGAAAGGAAGATGTTCAAGTTATGCATATCGACGATGGTATTGAGGCGTATCAAAGACGATATGCAATAACTCGAGGATACTCTGATCGAATGAACGAAAATTATGTTGAGCATTGTTGTTGGATGAATAAGATGCAAGTTAAGTTGATGTCGATTTGGATGACGATGATAGGAACGCTTCGGAGAATTTGAGAGTCGATGGATGTTGCTCGGATGAAATCGGAAGTGTCTGGATTGCTTCGCGGATCACCACTATGTCGACATTCTTGTCTTGAGCGAGCGCAACACCAGCCTCGCGCATGCGTCACGTCGAAATTAGAACGATCATTCCGCGTGAGCACTGGTATGGTGATTCATCCAGTGGGGATGATCGAACTTGCAAGGCGTGGCAATTTGGATATGGATTTGTGGTTTGATGCGAAGGTGGAATTGAGGATTGTGCGATATTGTCAACGGTAGTGCCTAAGTGACTCGAGTAGTAACGGCGCATCAGTTGCGCGGGAGTAGAGAAATTACGGATTGGTATGTCGGATTGGGTAAAGTCCCATAG
>JANAVB010036612.1:2500-5000 GCA_029216955.1 Iris pallida | reverse complement strand
GCCTCGCACGGGACCTTCGCACAAGGGTCCGTGGTGCAGCAGCGGGCCTTGCTGCACCGGGCGCGTCAACGATAGGGTCGTGGGGGATTTCGTTCGCACAGCATCCCATTTTGCCCGCAAAGCCGCACCTACTCAAAATTTGTTGCGCCGCCCAAATTTCAGCTCAACTCGCTTCCCCCTATAATAGATTTGCAGTTTTATTGTTGGGCTGACTCCGGGGTACCAAAGTGCTTGAGGAGCTTGTCATTTTTGGGGAAAACGCGCCCAACCTCCCGCTCGGTCGGGGGGGTTCGAAACTGGCACGAGTTGCGGCAGATTCTGTCGCACGGGCTGAGAGCTGCGCGCCGCGCGCAGAAACAGCTGCAACGCCTCGCCTCGCGCTGGGACGCGAGCGAGGCGGGCGGCCCGTGCAGCCGTTCGATGCGCTGGTCGCCTCAGCGCGCCGCCGCGAGCCCGTGCTCGCCGATGCAGCCTGTCAGGCCCACGCCGTGGGCAGAAACTGCCGCGCGACAGAAAACGTCGCGAACCGTCGCGCACACCAAAGCCAGCAAGCGCCCGGTCGCTGGATCGCCGCGCGCGGGCAGCCGTTCGACGCGCCGTGCACCCCCCGCGCGCACGGGATTGTGGCGCGCGACGAACATCCCCCCCTTCACCACCTACTCCCCTATAATAGATTTGCAGTTTTATTGTGGGGATGACTCCGGGGGACCAAAGTGCTTGAGGAGCTTGTCATTTTTCTCGCGCAGCCGCAGGCCGCGCCCGTGCTCGCCGATGCAGCCTGTCAGGCCCACGCCGTGGGCAGGAATCTGCCGCGGGGCAAACGAAGTGCCGCGAGGCACACAAACCGCAGCATATGCGCACCCGGTCGATCCGTGCAGCCGATAGGGCCTGTCAGGCCCACGCCGTGCACAGAAAATCTTCGTGCGCGCTGAAACTGCTGCAACGCATGCGTTTCTGTGTCCCGTGCGGCCGACAGGGCCTGTCAGGCCCACGCCGTGCACGGAAATTCTTTGCATGCGCAGAAACTGCTGGAACGCTTGCATTTCCGTCCCCCGTGCGGCTGATAGGCCATGTCAGGCCCACGCCGTGCACGGACACTGGTTGCGTGTGCAGTAACTGCTGCAACTTGAGGGTTCCTCGATCCCGTGCGGCCGACAGGGCCTGTGAGGCCCACGCCGTGCACAGAAATTAATCGTGCGCGCAGAAACTGCTGCAACGCTTCCATTCCTCGGTCCCGTGCGGCCGATAGGGGCTGTCAGGCCCACGCCGTGCACAGAAATTCTTCGTGTGCACAGAAACTGCAACAACGCTCGCATTCCTCAGTCCCGTGCGGCCGATAGGCCCCGTCAAGCCCACGCCGTGGGCAGAAATTGTCGCGCGACAGAAAACGCCGCGAATCGTCGCGCAAGCAAAATTCGCAAGCGCGCGCTCGCTAAATGGCCGCGAGCGTGGAGCCGTTCGACGCGCCGTGCGCCCCCCCGTGCGCGCGCGCGACGAACATCCCCCCTTCACCACCTACTCCCCTATAATAGATTTGCAGTTTTATTGTGGGGATGATTCCGGGGGACCAAAGTGCTTGAGGAGCTTGTCATTTTTCGCGCGCAGCCGCAGGCCGCGCCCGTGCTCGCCGATGCAGCCTGTCAGGCCCACGCCGTGGGCAGGAATCTGCCGCGGGGCAAACGAAGTGCCGCGAGGCACACAAACCGCAGCATATGCGCACCCGGTCGATCCCGTGCGGCCGATAGGGCATGTCAGGCCCACGCCGTGCACAGAAAATCTTCGTGCGCGCAGAAACTGCTGCAACGCATGCGTTTCTGTGTCCCGTGCGGCCGATAGGGCATGTCAAGCCCACGCCGTGCACAGGAATTGTTCGTGTGCGCAGAAACTGCTGCAACGCTTGCATTCCTCTGTCCCGTGCGGCCGATAGGGGCTGTCAGGCCCACGTCGTGCACAGAAATTGTTCGTGCGCGCAGAAACTGCTGCAATGCTTGCGTTCTGTGTCCCGTGCGGCCGATAGGGCCTGTCAGGCCCACGCCGTGCACAGGAATTCTTCGCATGCGCAGAAACTGCTGCACCGCTTGCATTCTGTGTCCCGTGGTGCCGATAGGGCCTGTCAGGCCCACGCCGTGCACAGGAATTCTTCGTGTGCGCAGAAACTGCTGCAACGCTTGCATTTCTGTGTCCCGTGGTGCCGATAGGGCCTGTCACGCCCACGCCGTGCGCAGAAATTCTTCGTGCGCGCAGAAACTGCTGCAACGCGCAGAAACTGCTGCAACGCATGCGTTTCTGTGTCCCGTGCGGCCGATAGTGCCTGTCACGCCCACGCCGTGCACAGAAACTGTTTGCATGCGCAGAAACTGCAGCAACTCGTGGGTTCCTCCGTCCCGTGCGGCCGATAGGGCCTGTCACGCCCACGCCGTGCGCAGAAACTGTTTGCGTGCGCAGAAACTGCAGCAACTCGTGGGTTCCTCCGTCCCGTGCGGCCGATCGGGCCTGTCAG
>JANAVB010036611.1:0-29445 GCA_029216955.1 Iris pallida | reverse complement strand
GGAGGCTGGTACTGCTGCTGTACTGGTGTTGGACCCCTAATCGATGACTGGTTAGGTTTGATGATGATTAACTGGCTCTATACATGACCTCTTGTTATCTGGTGCCCCACAAGCCAAGCAAATCCATGTGCCTACACTCTGATACTATATTTCTGGCTTCCCACAATGAGTACACCCATTGCTGAAGACTGCTTCTACTTTTGTTGCCGAGGATACGCCGACGTTGAGTGCTAATAGACGAAACTGTGGTCGCCCTCCTAGAGCTCCAATAGTCAAGCCTAGCTGCCGGGGCTGGTGCTGAAGACTGGGACACTCTGCCCATGAGACCTCTTCCGTCCTCCGCTTCTATCTACAATTCTCTGTGAAGTATACTCATGCCTCTTCGCTGCTCGCAAGACGGCATCAAACATCATGGTTCTCAACTGCTCCACTGATATAATGATCTCTAGGTGAGCCCCTGGCAGGCGCTGGGCTCGATCCAATTTGGTTGCCACCAAGTGGGAGCATCGACTAAGCCTAAAACCTCCGCATATCCAGCGACCGTCCTGCCCATCTGCTTAAGATTGGTGAATCTCACTGCAGATCATACGAGCTACTGCGTCGAAGTACTTGGTCTGGAACTTGTTGATGAATATCGCCCATGATGTAAGCCCACTTCCCAATTTTAATTTTTTAAATTATTTTGTTTATGATTATTTATGGTTATTGTGAGTCATGCAAAGCTTGTAGGTGGGCTATGACCATATTAAGGTCATATGACCTTTAAAAAGCTTATATATGTATTATTTAGCTACTTTCATTTTCTATAATTTTGGATATTTTAGGTATTTAATATTTAAGGTTTATTATTTTAAGGACTTTTAGGATTTACTGTAAGGTCATACGGCGGTATTTCTGGACCAAATTTTTATTTGGCTCTATGACTAAAAATATTTTCTAGAATATTTTGAATTTTTTTTGAATCTTTTAGAATTTTTGGAAACTGTTATATATTAAAACATATAGAATTTATATTTTATAGGCTTGGAAATTTACTGTGAGGGCAAACGATGATATTTTGGTGTTAAAATATTTTAATTAGATTCTAGACACTTAGAAATATTTTTAGAAGTTTTCTAGATTTTTCTGCAATTTATTTTGATTTATTTGGACTTAAAATGATTTTAAATAATTTTCTGAATTAAATAATAATTACCTAATAATCCAACTGGGGGGGGGGCCCACCTGTCGGCACCCGCTACAGTAACCGCTCTCTCCTATATATATGCATTGTATATTCACAAACCCTAATTAATTATAACCTCATCCTTTTGGAGTTGATTCCGTGATTTCCCGAATTCCCGAGGCGATTGTCGTCAACTAGGACCTCATTTTCGCATGCCGTTTTTTTTATTGGAAGCGTATTGAGGTATAGTTTCTGAATATCTAATCATTTTCAAATTTCTGAACCTAAATTTCTAAAAAATTCTAGAGTGTCGGTTGTCCGAAACTTGACACGTTTGGTGTTTTCGAGATTTCGGAGAACCAGAAATCGATATCACGAACCGTTTAAAGTTTCGAAAAGCTAACACGAGCTCTACGACATTATTTTTTTCCCAAAAATTATTTCGTTCATTTATTATTTTAGTTTTACTATTGAACTCAGAATTGATCGGTTGATCGCCGTTTTGGTCACGTTTAGCCATAACGGCGATATCATTTGACCAAAACGTGATTTTGCGGCACGGTTGATTCCAGCACACTCATGGTATTGAAATCTACTAAGGTGAACTTTCAAAATCTTGAGTTCACTATTTGACTAAAAAGTCAATGGTACGTCTCGATTTGCGTGCCATAGTTTCCAAAATTAAGAAATACGACTTTCGATGGCAAACTTGCATGTTTAGATATATTTAGATTATTATTAGGTTAAATTAGATTTTAAGTAAATTATTCCAGAATTAATTATTATTGATTAGTAACCCAACTTGTCACTATTCCATGAATTTAGAACTAGAACATTAGAATTGATTTATGGTTTTCATGCACGGTTTGTGGTGCGATATGTGTTATAGGTTGACAGCTTCTAGATCGGCATTCCCTCATCCTCTACTTGTGACTACGGTTTGTGCAAGGATTCAGGCAAGTACAATATTGCATTTATATTTAGTTCATTATACGTTTACTCTATGTTTCTTGTTTGATATCCCGTTGAGTTATTGCTTGATATTCCATTGAGACACGAATATGACACTGTAGTCATCATATCCTTCTTAGTGTCATTGACCATTATCGATTGTTGGAGAGTCGGGAGGGGAAATACTCGGTAAATACGTGAACAAATCCAATTACCGTTATCGAATGATAGCTATCATACACACCCACGTATGAGTTAGCCGTACCAATTACTGAATGATAGCCATTATGATGTACCGTATTAGCCCAGCCATTCACGTATTAAATGGTATTTCACACACACATAGTGTCTTCATTTTTCCTTTCTCTAGTCTATTATCTTGTTAGTTCATATCTTGCTAGTTTACATCTTGCCAGTTTATCTTGTTAGATCCCATCTTGCAAGTTCATATCTTGATCGTTCATACCTGTTTAGTACTAGTTCTTTATATACTCTTTACCATCATCGTTTCTCGTTGTTCTAACTTATTTGGACTAACAACATTAATTGCAATATGGTTGTACTCTGCTCCTTTCCTGACTGGATCGTTGTTATAGGTGAGGTTGACATACCTACTCTGCATTATGGACCATTCGAGGGAGATAGAGACTCGAAGGCTAAACCATAGAAGACTAGTTTTGTGTGGTAGTTTTCTATAAATGTAAAGCTTACATTCTTCTTCAAATGTAAAACTTCTATATTTTGTAAAGTTGATTTAGTTGTTGAATGAGCAGCTAGTATTTATGAGCATTTATTATTGTGGGCTAGACAGCGTACTACCGCCGATACCGCGACGTAGGCTGGGCTTGGACACGCACTCGTATCCCGAAAAGCGGGTACGGGTCGTGACAAGTTTTTATGGTGGCCCATGCTCGTCTGATTTTGCAAAAGATTGCAAACTTGTGGTAGTACTTAAGTTAGTCATACTACTGCAAGCCTGCGACTAGAAAATTGTTCATTCATAATTAGGATTGATTTAATTTTAGGAGAATGAATAGGACTAGGAGCCCCTTATTCAATTTAACCCCTGGATAGTTAAGATAGTTAAATAGGCCATGTGATTTAGCTAATGATTTATTGAAGTCCGGTATAGATAATCGAAGAATTTTTTTAAGAGAATATGTTTTTTTGTTTGACATGTTGGTAATCCAAGGTGGGTAGAATATACGTTTGGTAAGTTAGGACTTCATAGAATTCAATTCCTAATTTAGATAATTTGTGCCATTTTATCTTCCTCCTTCTCTAAACCTCGTTTTTTTTAAAACTATTTTATGATCGTTTGTTTTTCACTGACACTTTTATTCAAGGATATATACTTACATTTTCTTATCATGATCGACTTGTTTGAATTATGGAAGCTTCTTAAAATTCTTATGGATATAGTTGAAATAATTTTCGATGACTTACAATGGTAAGTTAGATGCGTATTGTCCTTATTTATTTAATTATAGAGACTGCGGGTTCACTGCAGTCAGCAGTGCACAGGCGTAGCATGACCCCTAAGTTGAAATAATTTTAAGTATGCGTAGTTATCGAATATTACTAAAACTATATCCTAGTTGTATTATTGATCTTTTGATTTATTATTTAATATTGGGTATAGTTGATAAAGTGTTTGATAATATTATACTCGAGACATGAAACCAAGAGTTCACGGCAACCAGATATACTGGCGAGGCATGGATTCTCGGTTAAATGACTTCGGATAACTTATGATTTTCGAATATCATAGCGACTATATCTTTTATTGACATACGACTATTTTTTTTTTCTTTTTTTTTCAAATTTATTTGATGTCTTATTTCTTGTTACCACCTTCTCTACAACTAGTAGTTCTTTATTTCTCTCATATTTTTCTATTTTCGAATCGTCATCTTTTAAACCTATTTTTATTTCCTTCCACTATATTTCTAAAATGTATTTAGATTTTGATTCTATATGCCTGATCAATTTCGATCATTCATCACATTATTTTCTTGATTATATTCTTTGTCGTGCTTATTCATATCGATTGGTTATGTCATATTTTGATGCTATTCTTGTTTGTGCCTATTTATCTTTTTAAATTTCGAGGACGAATTTTTTCTAAGGTGGGTAGATTTGTAAGCCCACTTCCCAAATTTTTAATTTTTTAATTTTTATTTGTTTATGATTAATTTTATGGTTATTGTGAGTCATACAAAAGCTTGTAGGTGGCTATGACCATATTAGGTCATATGACCTCTAGATAGCTTATATATGTATTATTAGCTACTTTACATTTTTCTATAATTTTTGGATATTTTTAGGTATTTAATATTTAAGATTTTATTATTTTAATGACTTTTAGATTTACTGTAAGGTCATACGGGGGTATTTCTGGACCAAATATTTTTATTTGGGCTATAAATGACTAAAAATATTTTCTAGAATATTTTAGATTTTTTTTGGATCTTTTAGAATTTTTGGAAATTTTTATATAATTAAAACATATAAAATTTATATTTTATAGGCTTTGGGAATTTACTGTGAGGGCATACGATGATATTTTGTGTTAAAATATTTAATTAGATTCTAGACACTTAGAAATATTTTCTAGAAGTTTTCTGGATTTTTCTGCAATTTATTTTGATTTATTTGGACTTAAAATAATTTTTAAATAATTTTCTGAATTAAATAAATATTACACAATAATCCACCGGTGGGCCCACCTGCCAGCGCCCGCTACAGTAACCGCTCTCCTGTCTCCTATATATATGCATTGTATATTCACAAACCCTAATTAATTATAGCCCTCCTTTTGGAGTTTGATTCCGGTGATTCCCGACTTCCCGAGGCGATTGCCGTCAACTCGAACCTCATTTTTGCGTGCCGTTTTTTTATTGGAATCGTATTGAGGTATAGTTTCTGAATATCTGATTTATTTTCGTAATTTCTGAACCTAAATTTCTGAAAAATTCGTAGAGTGTCGGTTGTCCGAAACTTGGCACGTTTCGATGTTTTCGAGATTCCGGGAGAACCAGAATCGAAATCATGAACCGTTTGAAGTTTCGAAACTAACACAGAGCTCGACGAAATATTTTTTTCCAGAAATTATTTCATTCAATTAGTATTTTAGTTTTACTGTTGAACTCAGAATTGATCGGTTGATCACCGTTTTGGTCACGATTAGCCATAACGGCGATATCTTTTGACCAAAATGTGATTTTGCGGCAAGGATGATTCCAGCGCACTCGTGGTACTGAAATCTACCAAGGTGCACTTTCAAAATCTAGAGTTCACAACGTTTGACTAAAAAGTCAATAGTACGTCTCGATTTGCGTGCCATGGTTTCCAAAATTGAGAAACACGACTTTCGATGGCCAAACTTGCATGTTTAGATTATATTTAGATTATTATTAGGTTAAATTAGATTTTTAAGTGAATTATTCCATAATTAATTATTATTAGATTAGTAACCCAACTAGTCACTATTCCATGAATTTAGAACTATAACATTAGAATTGATTTATGGTTTTCATGCACGGTTTGTGGTGCGATATGTGTTATAGGTTGACAGCTTTTAGATCGCATTCCCTCATCCTCTACTTGTGACTACGATTTGTGCAAGGATTCAGGCAAGTACAGTATTGCATTTATATTTTAGTTCATTATAATGTTTACTCTATAGTTTTCTTGTTTGATATCCCGTTGAGTCATTGCTTGATATTCCATTGAGACACGAGTGTGACACGGTAGTTATCGTATCCTTCTTAGTGTATCATTGACCGTTATCAATTGTTAGAGAGTCGGGAGGGGAAATACTCGATAAATACGTGAACAAACCCAATTACCGTTACCGAATGATAGCTAAGTCATACACACCCACGTATGAGTTAGCCATACCAATTACTGAATGAATGCCATCGTATGATGTACCGTATTAGCCCAGCCGTTCACGTATTAAAAGGTATTTCACACACACATAGTTGTTCATATTTTTCCTTTATCTAGTCCATTATCTTGTTAGTTCATATCTTGCTAGTTTACATCATGCCAGTTTATATCTTGTTAGATCCCATCTTGCTAGTTCATATCTTGATGGTTCATACCTTGCTAGTACTAGTTCTTTACATACTCTTTGCCATCATCGTTTGTCGTTGTTCTAACTTATTTTGGACTAACAACATTAATTGCAATATGGTTGTACTCTGCTCCTTTCCTGACTGGATCGTTGTTATAGGTGAGGTTGACATGCCTACTCTTGCGCTATGGACCATTCGAGGGGGAGATAGAGACTCGAAGACTAAACCATAGAAGATTAGTTAGTTGTGTGGTAGTTTTCTATAAATGTAAAAGCTTACATTCTTCTTCAAATGTAAATCTTCTATATTTTATAAAGTTGATTTAGTTGTTGTGAATGAGCAGTTAGTATTTATGAGCATTTTATTTATTGCGCGCTAGACAGCGTACTGCCGTCGATACCGCGACGTAGGCTGGGCTTGGACACGCACTCGTATCCCAAAAAGCGGGTACGGGTTGTGACAAATTTTTATGGTGGCCCATGCAGGTCTAATTTCGCAAAAGATTGCGGACATGTGGTAGTACTTAAGTTAGTCATACTACTGCAAGCCTACGACTAGAAAATTGCTCATTCACAATTAGGATTGATTTAATTTTAGGAGAATGAATAGGACTAGGAGCCCCTTATTCAATTTGACCCCTGGAAAGTTAAGATAGTTAAATAGGCCATGTGATTTAGCTAATGATTTATTGAAGTCTCGGTATAGATAAATCAAAGAATTTTTTAAGAGAATATGTTATTTTGTTCTGACATGTTGGTAGGATCATAGGTGGGTAGAATATACGTTTGGTAAGTTAGGACTTCATAGAATTCAATTCCTAATTTAGATCATTTGTGCCATTTTATCTTCCTCCTTCTCTAAACCTCGTTTTATTTTCAAAACTATTTTATGATCATTTTGTTTTCAAAACTGACACTTTTATTCAAGGACATATACTTACATTTTCTTATCATGATCAACTTGTTTGAATGTATGGAAGCTTCTTGAAATTCTTATGGATATAGTTGAAATAATTTTCGATGACTTACAAAGGTAAGGCAGATGCGCACTGTCCTTATTTATTTAAATTATAGAGACTGCGGGTTCACTGCAGTCAGCAGTACACTGGCGTGGCATGACCCCTAAGTTGAAATAATTTTAAGTATGCGTAGGTTGTCGAATATTACTAAAACTATATCCTAGTTGTATTATTGATCTTTTGATTTATTATGTCAATATTGGGAAGAGTTGATAAAGTGTTTGATAACATATTATACTCGAGACATGAAACCAAGGGTTCACGGCAGCCAGATGTACACTGGCGAGGCATGAATTCTCGGTTAAATGATTTCGGAAATACTTATGATTTTCGAATATCATAGCGACTATATCTTTTATTGGCATACGACAATTATTTTTTTCTTTTTTTCTTTCAAATTTATTTGATGTCTTATTTCTTGTTACCACCTTCTCTACAACTAGTAGTTCTTTATTTCTCTCATATTTTTCTATTTCAAATCGTCATCTTTTAAACCTATTTTTATTTCCTTCTACTATATTTCTTAAACGTATTTAGATTTTGATTCTATATGCCTGATCAATTTCAATCATTCACCACATTATTTTCTTGATTATATTCTTTGTCATGCTTATTTATATCGATTGGTCATGTCATATTTTGATGATATTCTTGTTTGTGCCTATTTGTATCTTTTGAAATTTTGAGGACAAAATTTTTCTAAGGTGGGTAGATTTGTAAGCCCACTTCCCAAATTTTTAATTTTTTTAATTATTTTATTTGTTTATGATTAATTTTATGGTTATTGTGAGTCATGCAAAAGCTTATTGGTGGGCTATGAACATATTAGGTCATATGACCTCTAGATAGCTTATATATGTATTATTTAGCTACTTTATATTTTTCTATAATTTTTGGATATTTTTAGGTATTTAATATTTAAGGTTTTATTAATTTTAAGGACTTTTAGGATTTACTGTAAGGTCATACAGGGATATTTCTGGACCAAATATTTTTATTTGGGTTCTAAATGACTAAAAATATTTTCTAGAATTTTTTAGAATTTTTTTGGATCTTTTAGAATTTTTGGAAATTTTTATATAATTAAAACATATAGAATTTATATTTTATAGGCTTTGGGAATTTATTGTGAGGGCACACGATGATATTTTGTGTTAAAATATTTTAATTAGATTTTAGACACTCAGAAATATTTTCTAGAATTTTTTTGGATTTTTCTGCAATTTATTTTGATTTATTTGGACTTAAAATGATTTTTAAATGATTTTCTGAATTAAATAAATAATTACCCAATAATCCACCCGGGGGGCCCACTTGCCGGCGCCCGCTACAGTACCGCCTCTCTCTCCTATATATATGCATTGTATATTCACAAACCCTAATTAATTATAGACTCCTCATTTTGGAGTTTGATTCCGGTGATTCCCCGACTTCCCGAGGCGATTGCCGTCAACTCGGACCACATTTTCGTGTGCCGTTTTTTTTATTGGAAGCTTATTGAGGTATAGTTTCTGAATATCTAATTTATTTTCTTAATTTCTGAACCTAAATTTCTGAAAAATTCGTAGAGTGTCGGTTGTCCGAAACTTGACACGTTTCGGTGTTTTCGAGATTCCGGGAGAACCAGAATTCGAAATCACGAACCATTTGAAGTTTCGGAAAGTTAACACAGAGCATTATGATATATATTTTTCCCTGAAATTATTTCATTTATTTAGTATTTTAGTTTTACTGTTGAACTCAGAATTGATCGGTTGATGACCGTTTTGGTCACGATTAGCCATAACAGCGATATCTTTTGACCAAAACGTGATTTTACGGCAAGGTTGATTCCAGCGCACTCGTGGTACTGAAATCTACCAAGGTGCACTTTCAAAATCTAAAGTTCATAACGTTTGACTAAAAAGTCAATGGTACGTCTCGATTTGCGTGCCATGGTTTCCAAAATTATGAAACACGACTTTCAATGGCCAAACTTGCATGTTTAGATTATATTTAGATTATTATTATTAGGTTAAATTAGATTTTTAAGTGAATTAATCTAGAATTAATTATTATTAGATTAGTAACCCAATTAGTCACTATTCCATGAATTTAGAACCAGAACATTAGAATTGATTTATGGTTTTCATGCACGGTTCGTGGTGCGATATGTATTATAGGTTGACAGCTTCTAGATTGGCATTCCCTTATCCTCTACTTGTGACTACAGTTTGTGCAAGAATTCAGGCAAGTACAATATTGTATTTATGTTTTAGTTCATTATAACGTTTACTCTATAGTTTTCTTGTTTAATATCCCGTTGAGTCATTGCTTGATATTCTATTGAGACACGAATGTGACACTGTAGTTATCGTATCCTTCTTAGTGTATCATTGACCGTTATAAATTATTAGAGAGTCGGGAGGGAAAATACTCAGTAAATACGTGAACAAACCCAATTACCGTTACCGAATGATAGCTAAGTCATACACACCCACGTATGAGTTAGTCGTACCAATTTCTGAATGATAGCCATCGTATGATGTGCCGTATTAGCCCAGCCGTTCACGTATTAAAAGGTATTTTCCACACACATAGTGGTTCATATTTTTCCTTTATCTAGTCCATTATCTTATTAGTTCATATCTTGCTAGTTTACATCTTTCCAGTTTATATCTTGTTAGATCCCATCTTGCTAGTTCATATCTTGATCGTTCATACCTTGCTAGTACTAGTTCTTTACATACTCTTTGCCATCATCGTTTCTCGTTGTTCTAACTTATTTTGGACTAACAATATTAATTGCAATATGGTTGTACTCTGCTCCTTTCCTGACTGGATCGTTGTTATAGGTGAGGTTGACATGCCTACTCTTGCGCTATGGACCATTCGAGAGGGAGATAGAAACTCGAAGGCTAAACCATAGAAGACTAGTTAGTTGTGTGGTAGTTTTCTATAAATTTAAAAGCTTACATTCTTCTTCAAATATAAAACTTCTATATTTTGTAAAGTTGATTTAGTTGTTGTGAATGAGCAGTTAGTATTTATGAGCATTTTATTTATTGCGGCTAGACAGTGTACTACCGCAGATACCGCGGCGTAGGCTGGGCTTGGACACGCACTCGTATCCCGAAAAGCGGGTGCGGGTCGTGACACATGGGACAGGCGTCGGTAATCCAACTGCTAGCATCGCCCACCAGCTGCGGGCTAAGTCCAATAACTGCAGGCGCACAACGGTCACCTTCTCTTCCTCAGGAATCCTAGCTGCCTCCAGGATAACTTCTATGTCCTGAAGCCATGCATCAGCAGCGATAGCATCTTCACTACCGTCAAAGAAAGGAGGGTTCAGACGCTTGAAGCTGTTGGCCGTGTTGTTCCCTTGGTAACCAACTCTGCCCATGGCATCTTGTACTGTCTGGTGCAGGGCATTGCCCCGACAATCTTGAGATGCAAGCAATCCCCTGATGAGTCCCACCAGGGTTCCATTGTCAGCCTCTGCAGGCTGAACTGGTTGAACTGGGGGCTCTGGATCCCCGAAATACATGACTCGAGAGGCCGCTCCAGAGTGCTGGGCTTGGTCTCCAGGTTGTTGCTGGTTTACTGGAGGTGCTCCACCTTGCTGATCGGTAGGACCAAGAACAATACCGCTGAAGAAACGACATAGGGAACAATAAGGAAGGACCAAGATAGATCGAGGATATAAACATGTGGTCAGGCCAAGATTTCAGAAAGATTAGAAGACACGAGTAGAGATCAAGGGCGAGTGCTGATTGAGACATCTATTCAATAAAACCCTCACATATCTTGATTTACAAGACCTGTATGGGCCACCACTTAAACCGTGTCATGCCCCAGAACCAGAATACTGGAGTGCAGGGGACAGACACAACCTGCTACGTACATTAAAGTGAATCCCACCTCGTAATACGGTCATGACTGTCTAGATGCATGAGGGTTTACTACAAGACAACAGTCACTTATGGTCAAGAACAAGCCTAGTGTCTCAATCTCAAGCAAGCAAGTAATGTAACAAGATGGTAGATCATCAGACATACAAGTAAGGCATCCCAAACATTACATATTCCGATGATCATGAAGCTAGTCATACAAAATGCGAAGACTAGCACGAATTTAAGTCATACATGATCAACCCTAGGATTTGTCAATCATGTTACAGCCCTTAGGCAGACAGAAATATAAATTTAACATGAGCTAACACTTGTTCGGCGGCTAAACGCCTCAAAAGAATAATTTACAATATAGTGGGAGAGCAAAATAAAATCCACTCATTGCCAGGGTTTCGTCTAGTGTTCACCATTGGCTGGAAGGCTGGAAGATCCTCGGGTGCTACTCCAAAATCTGGCAATACAAAACTAGCTGGGTCAGACCCCAGAAAAAGCAAGTGCCATAAGGGAGGCTTCACTTAAGAACTAGAACCAGCATATTAGCACATGAGACATAAAGGATATAAAAGACATGAGTTAAAGAAATCATGATGATAAACGATAAGATAACTAGAACTATTCTGGTAACCAAGTAACAACCCGTAAACCAGATAAGGACCGGGGTTGTAACCCTTCTCCTGAATATAACTTAGTCCCTGACCGATTCTCGATAAGGTAAAACATAACAGTAAATGCACTGAAGTAACCATGTACTGGCACTGTCTAGACAATACTAGACTGGACTCCATCCATCAATCACGACCAAGCAATAAGTACGGCTTGATACTTTAACTAACTAGGATTATCACAAGCCTAATTACTAAACAAGATGCAATGAGATGTTCTGTCACGACCCGATCCCAAATAAATGGGTCGAACCGGATCATGTCCAGCCTGCACCGTTGTGAGACGGCGGCAGTAAGCTGTTCTATTAGCAGGTATTCACAACAACATCTATACATTTGTCACAACTGAATATACGGGAATTTAAAACTTTATTCAATATTTGGAAAGTACAACTGGAAAGTAAAAGAACTGTAATGAAATGCTGAATTCAAACTAACAAATTCTAAAACAACAAAACTGGAAACAGGAAAAAAATATCTAGCTAAGCGTTCGGCTCGTCGGCCTCAGGTCCTGCGTCCTCCAATGGGGACTCTGGCAACACCACAGGGTACAGAACCGGGTCATAATAGCTATTGTACAATAGCTCAGCATTCTCAAAATCCCCTAAAAATGTTGTCTCCAGTCAGGAGGAAGCAAAGTACAATTATAAAAATTAAACGATTCAACTAATAATTAGAAATTTACAGTATTAAACAGTTTAAAATAATATTTTCCAAAAATTCTACACGATAGAAAATAATATGATTTGAGTAGATAATGACTATGACCGGCTTGGGTTGTACAATTGTATCATAACGATACGATATGGCTTATCTTCGTGTGTAAGAGGGATAAGCTAATACAATCATTATATTATTTGGGGTATTGGTCATAGACACTACACTACTCCCCCAATATCCTGCAATCAATCAATATCAATCAATACTCTAGGAGAGAGTTCCGTGTAACAATGTGGTTTAAGCATGCAGATAACAATTACTAATTAAATTGCTCAATAAATACAACCGTACTTGCCTTTGTTTATGACTGGATCGGTAAAGTCGGTTCAGAGGAGGATGTCAGGTTCGTCTCCGAGATCCTACAGTTGAGAACCTTGACTTAGAACCATTATGAGACCATTCTAGGTGTGCTAGTTACAATCTCTAAAATTGGTCCTAATTCAGTTTTTAAGTTATTAATTATTCTACCGGAAAATGTCAAACGTCGCAATTCTACGTTCATTATTATTTATTTAAAATAAGCCGGTTATTGATTAATTAGAAAAATGACAATTACCGGTTAATTTGGCAAAACTTGTATTTTGTAATATTATATATAAAACTACTATTTTTCTTTTAAATGAGAAAAACATGAATTTTGTTTAAATTACAAACTTGCAATTTCTCCTAATTATTTATTATAAGAAAACCTTATTAATTTTCTATTTTAAAATAAATACTCATTTTAATAATCTACACGTTTAAAGCCAAAATAATAACTCAAAAAAATAAAGAAAAAGCTACGCTACACAATACAGGGTCGCAGCAAAGAAAATAGAAAACTGGGCTTATGCCCTTACATTTATTTACATAAATGAATTTTAGGAAAAATAATAAACTCGGGTGAATCCTGAACGCCAGAAAGCGGTCCATTCAGCAGGCCGAAGCCATGCACCAAAATACTTAACAGCAGTACCCGAACTAAAATAATAATTATAAATTAAAGATAATAATTAAATGCGTCTCAGACTTGGTCCAATCGTCACTATTTTTAGCTAATGCCCCAACGTCCGTCCTGACCGATTTCATTTGCATTTCGCTAGGGCCCATGGACCAGTACGGTTGTCGCCCAAAAATCTATTTAATAAATTATTTTCGAAAACTAATTTGAAATTCTTTTATAAAAATTTGGGCAGCATTCCTTCTATATTCGGGACAACCCAAAACTGAAAAAAATGCGCCAACAACTCCAACAATTATCCCAAACCAGGGAAAAACACATTTTTATAGAAAATATATACACAGAAGACATTTCCGAAGCAGAATCGGAAAACCCGAAATAAAATCAAAAATGCCAAAATTCTGAAAATCCAAACCAACACAAAGAAATCACAGAATGTTTTCGGAAACTCCGAGTCGGGGAAGCCGGCGGGCGTGGACGGCGTAGAGGCCGGAGGGAAGAGGCGCCGGAGCGGGCGCGAGGCCGACAGGGGGCCGGGGGACAGAAGGGCGCGGCTTGATGCGGCCGGTGTCACTACCACTTTTCTAACTTGGGGATATTTTGGTCATTTTGGTCATTTTTGAAATTTTGTGAATTATTTGGAATTATTATTAATTATTTAGATTTATTAGAATTAATGTGATTTTTAGTGATTTTTAGTATAATTTATTTTGGCCCTATAGTTGACTTTGACTAGTGTTGACTAGGAGACTAACCTAGAGATTAACCTAGGTTAAGACCACTTGGTTAGGTTAAGTAACCTTGGTTTGACCTAAGTTAGTGAGGTTTAACTCATTGGAACTTGTTTGGAGAGATTAGGAATTGATTAGGCTAGAATGGCTTATGATTTCATCAGTCATGACTAATGACTTGAGCCTTAAAGCACATAGGCCCACACCATGTAGCAAACCCTAATCCTAATCAGCCCATGGCTGGTCATAATAGTCTCCCCTATCCTATTTAATACCCCTCAAAGTTAGGGCTAGCCTCCATTAGGATTTTTGCCAAGTTTTAGAAAGAGGTAAGCCCCCATCTTCAATAAATCATAGAAAATCCATTTTAAATCCTTTTTCCCCCAAACCAATTGTATTGGGTTCTAATTTTACTCCTCTTACTGTAGATAACAAGTATTTTCAGCTTGGGAGCACATTGGAGGAGTTTGGCGATCAAGAGGAGCACCTCTTTGTGGAGCTTTTTGAAGGATTTGTCACACATAGGTAACTTTCAATCCCCTCCATAGAATCTTGATTTTATTGCATACTTAGGGAGCCCTAGACCTAACCTAACTGTAGGAATAGGAAGCCCTAAAATTCGTGTCCATTTTGTGTCCTTTTTGGACACGTATCAGTGACACATACCAAGTGTTTGATGAAATACCCCAATGGACATTTCGTGTGATTTTTAGGAAAGTGTTTGAATAGAAAATTAGGGTTTGATGTCGCTTACACATTTTTGGTGTTTTTGTGGAGTCTTAGTGTCGTTTCGAGTCCACACGGACACGCGAACACGTGGTCGCGCGCGCGCGTGCACGGGCACTGTGCATGCCCTGCACTTCGGGGGATACAGTGCCCTGGACAAGCCTCCCCGACATGTGAGATTTGACATATGGCTCGGGGCCGACACTGACACGGGGCTCTCCAAATTTTAGAGCCCCACGTGTCGTGTCGGACACGCACGAACGCGTGCACCATTTTTATACTGTTTCAGTCGGCTGTCATTTTGATCACTGACACGCGTTTCTTGTGTCGCGTATACACGACGTGGACACGTAGCAGGGCGTCCTAGCCCTAGTCTAGGTCGACCCTTGGACACAACCACGTGGGTTGTGTCGGGTTGTGTCGTGTGCACGGACACCGTGAACACGTGCACGACGATTGGTCTGTGTTGCACTATTTTTGCTGTTTTCGTATTTAGTTTGATTGGACATGTTTGTGTCCACTTTGGTGGACACAAACACACCACATGACACGTACACAATATGTTTATACTTTACCAACCACTGTATTGCTATTTTAATTCTTTTTCATTGTTCAATTCCTTTTTTCCAATTTTTTTCTGATACCTACATTATCTGCCCCTTTCTGAATTTTTTCCAGATTTCATAATTCAATTTTGGCAGCCATTTTAACCTATTTTACTACTAATTATTCTGGGTTTTAAAACCCTAATATGTTCACCTAGTTGTTATCTAAGGGTATGCTGAATTTGGGTTGATTTGAAACTGTTTTTGTTCAGAAATCTGGGATTTTATTTAGGGACTGTTTAAATGGTTATATGTGTTAATATGAGTTGGTTGGACTGTTGATTAATGTGATATCTGAGTTTGATTTGATATTAATCCTGAGTTTCTATGGACTGAATTAGAGGGGGGTTCTTCATGTGAAAACTGGAATTTAAATAGGGGGACTGTTAACTGTTTTTGGGGGTTTTCCTATGTATTAAAACTGAGGAAGTATGGGACTGTTACACTGTTTTTACCTCATGCTCACTGTTACACACCCTCATTCCCTCACACACTTGGTACTTGTGACACTCACTTTACTGTGTTTCCTTTCACTAACACACACACACTCTAGCCTAACACACATGCTTATACACTCTCATGCCTCACTTCACTCACACACACACACATACACCTGTTACACTCACATGTCTCATGACACACACACACATACACTTGGACACATGTTCATGTGTCCCCCTCTCTATACATATGTATATATATGTATTGACACATAGTGTTGTATTGTATACATATATTAGCCTATAGGGTATATTCTAAGTTATATTATTTAAATGGATCTATATGTGTATTCCTATATTAGAGTATATAATTATACCCATGTATACTATATATTAGTTATATATATGTGTTATGTGTATAGATGTTTTGTAGGTTGTATATGCATGGTATTGCCTTGGCCCATGGCCTAGTCTCTTAGCCTATGGCCTATGGTTGTGCCTGCTTGCCAGTGTAGAGTCTAGATTAGACTTGTTTAGTCTAGATAGACTTAGAATAGCCTTATTAGCCTAGTATAGACTTGTTTGACTTAGGTTTGACTTGGTTGACCTAGTTTAACTTCTAGGGTTGATCAGAGTTGACCAAGAGTTGACTTTGGTCTAGATTGACCTAGATTCATGTAGTATGCATCGTAGTGCATCTTATTACTATTCTGGACTTTTTGTGACTTGTGTTGTTCTAATAGGAGCCAGACACCACTCCTCGGACAGTACATTCATCTTGGACACTCAGATAGCAGGCGAGTACATTCTTTGATCTTTTCATACCTGTCTAGACTATACTCTTGCTCTAGATTACTTTACATGATGCTGACACATATTTTCACGGATTAGTAATATATGCATCCTTTCCTGAGATGTTATCCCTCTACGGGTGCATCGGGTATTTCATGTTCATGTACTTTATCATGTACATCAGGTACTCCTTGTACTCGTACTAGTTCATGTTATTACATGTTCTTATGTGCTTTCATGTGCTTTATCATGTGTCTCATGTATTACTCATTACATGAGTTCACGTACCTTAGCTGTATTCATGTGCCTATAACGTAACTTGAATGGATCCTTGTGTATTGCTTGGGGCGGGATGAGTAGAATTGGTTATGTGGACACTATCCCCAGTAGGTATTCTTGTGCTTCTTAGTTGTATTCATGTGCTCCTAAGCCATTTACATAACCATATTGTACTCTAATCACATAGCCACTTACAGTCTTTACTATCATGTATTTACTTTCAGTTACAAAATATCTCCTGTTTTACTTGTACTTTCTTTCAGCACTTCATGTATTTTACTTTATTGCATGATTTATACTCCTAACCTGCTATGAACTGTTTGAGAGATATGTGCTCGTTTCCGTCCTGATTGGACATGTTGACAATTTTACATAGGACGATGAGAAGGCCTGCCTAGACACTTACTATAGGACAGCCTTAGAGGACACTTGTGATCCGGACTTCCAGTCGGATCCCTTAGCAGTAGAGACTGTTGCTCCATAGTTAGTTTATCTTATTTCATAGTATTGATCAGTTGAGTTGTATATACATTTGGGATCTGTATTATGTCTGGATATTATGGAGTTATTGTAGACACTTAGCTCTCTCTCTTTATCTGTATTTTCTGTGGATTGGATCTTGCATCCTATTATCTATCTATCTATCTTCCTTTCATGTTCTACCTTAGCTGTGATTGAGATATATTCTGTTATGTCACCCCCATTCGGAGAGTATAACTGTTTATTACCTATAACTTTTAGATGTTGTGACCTAGGACAGCGTTCTATCGCCGACACTGTGGCGTAGGCTGGACGTACCCACGTCTCCTGCCCTTACTCTAGGGTGCGGGTCGTGACACGTTTTTAGTGGTGGCCCATGCAAGTCTAGGATTGGAAATGTAGTGGTATTCAAACTAGAATATCACTGCAGCCTGCAGTAGAAATTAGTATATTTTTGAAGGTACTCAATCACACTAGGAAAAATTCCTTATAAGATTCCGTATATCTACTTTGCTGCTTATTGTCTTCCTTAGAATTTTAAACTATCCTCCTATGATTTTTCGACTCATTCTTAGTAATTGTTTCTTGTTTGATCTGTGTCTCCAGGATGGTTGAGACGAGATCGCATCGTCCCGTGACGGGAGAGGCTGGACAGGGGTCTTCCACCTCTCGTGTCCCGCAGCCAGCTTTCAGTACCATGGGGCCAGTGCAACCCTCAGGAGTCAGTGTCTCTGCGACTTTTGGAAGAGCACCTCCAGCAGCCCTTACGAGGACGTACCTGCGGGGAAACTCGTCTAGTTTGCGTAGTTCCTTGGGATATTTAGTGTAGTCATGCATTAGACTACGTATTTTGTAACTGGACCTGTATCCAGTTTTACATTTCAGACTTGTACTTGGACTTATTACTATATGAGACGACTTTTGTGTTTGGAGCATTTATGACTCTTCTTTACTTATAGAACTGTTAGCACATTTAGTCTTATCTTGTTATCTCTAGAATAGCTTACTGCGCTTTATCTCAAGCGTAGGCTGGACATGACTCAGCCCGGCCCAACAATTTGGGTAGCAGGTCGTGACATGTTTTTAGTGGTGGCCCATGCAGGTCGAGACTAAATTGTTTTGTTACGTTATTGTACCAAGCATACTTACAATTAGGAACTTAAGGTAATTAGACAACATTAGGAATGACGCATAGAACACCTAGAGAAATACTAGGATTGTAACATAGAAAATACATCACATGCTTGCTATTATAATTAGATTTTCTTGTCTATAATTGCTTACTTTAAAGAGTCCTTATAAAGTCCTTTTTATTGTAACTAGATGGTGCTCACTCGTTCATCCCAGTATCTCACACCTGAGAATGGCACACTCCCTATCCAGTCAGCTGACCAGTTGACTGATACACCTCCACCTCCACCTACCATACTCCCCCACTCCACAAATCTACAAACCCAGATACCTCCACCACCTTCCACATTACAGTCCCAGCAGGACCTGATACTCCCACCACCACCTATCACTATACCTATCCAGGCTTCCGTCACACTCGACGGGAACCAATTGCTCACTCCGATCCAGGGGTTCCTAACGACCCATCAGGAGCAGATCACCCTACTCTGCTGGAGCATGGAGCGTTGTGAGGAACGTACCGTGGTCCCACCACCTATAGAGCCACGGCAGAGACTGGGGACGATCAAGGACTTCATGGGTTTGAACCCCAAGGAGTTCTCAGGGACTGAGGGCATAGTATTAGCAGAGGCTGGACATGACTCGGCCCGGCCCAATAATTTGGGTAGCGGGCCGTGATATGTTTTGACAAAAAGCTATGAGATGCACCAGAATCAAACAAGCATAGAGCTAAAAAAGTATGCAAATAAACATGACATGTGATGACGTCAGCCAAATAATCTGGCTCCGAAACCTGCTCCGGTTCCGGCTCCGGCTCAAGGGCTAGGCTATAAGTCTTCCCCTGAGGTCCCTTCTGCTGCTGCAGATATTGCCCAAACCTCTGCTGCTGAGTCGGAAGCACCCCTCTAGATCTCGTGGCTACTGGGCAGCTCCGAAGCTGATGGGTGGCAGACCCACAAGCTAAACACTGCCCCAACCTCTTCCTATAAATGAAAGAGTCGTGGCCTACCCTTCTACAGAATGTACACAAGGTACCCTTCTGCTGCTGCCGGGGTCCCGGGGCTCTAACTGGCGGGGTCAGATGATGTGGTGTAGGGGGACGATATGTCTGCTGGTGTGGCATCGCACTTTCTGCTGGAAAGCCTGACGCTTGGACGGTCCCTCGAGGTGTACAGAAGCTGGCCTCTTGCAAAACATAAGACGCTCCTCAATGCTCCGGGCCAACTCTAGGCTCTGGTAGTAGTCAGTCGTACCGTTTGCCACTATAAGAATGCCAATGTCTGGAACTAGACCATGGCAAAACCTACGGGTCATCTCCTCTTGGTCTGCAACTAGACTAGGAGCAAAATGGCTCAGGCGACTAAACTCTGCCGCATACTCATCGACAGAACGGTTCCCCTGCTGGATGTTCTGGAATCGTAGCCCCATGGCTACCCTAGCGGTAGTCGAGAAGAATTTTTTCTTGAACTGGGTCTTGAACTGATCCCAAGTAGCCCTCCCTCTCGCAAATAACGGCTCATTTCGGAACCAAACTCCTGCCAAGTCTATCAGCAGAAATCCTGCTGCCTCGACCTGGAGGTCATTCGGCATCCTAACTCCAAGGAGCTTTCTCTCATCCGGCATCCTAAACACCATTTAGTAGCTACACCTACCGCGAAGATTAGTAGAGTGATGACGGAAGGAGGACCAGTGCCTATTAGAGCTATCTATAGATGCTCTATTACTATAGCCGAGAGAGAGTTCAAGGGACGATTCTTTGTGATGCCAATCCCCAGTTATGATATCATATTGGGGATGTACTGGCTTAGCTATGCCCATGCAGCTATAGACTGTCATGAGGGTAGTATTCTGTTCAGTCACCAAGGCACAACACCATTCAGTGTCAGGAAGACAGGACCGGAGATCAGCCTAGAGCCGAACTGTTGTGCGACAGTTGGGGAGTTAGCACCGCCACACCCTATCATTAGGGAGTTTATGGATGTATTTCCAGAGGATCTTCCAGGACTTCCGCCTGACAGAGATATGGAGTTCAACATAGATTTAGTACCGGGTTCATCACCAGTATCCCGGGCTTGCTATAGAGTGAACCCAAGGAGGTCATAGAGATGAAAGAGTAGATTGATGACCTGTTGAAAAAGGGTTTCATTCAATCTAGTGCTTCTCCATGGGGAGCGCCAGTGCTCTTTGTGCCTAAGAAGGATGGTACAGTTCGGTTGTGTATTGACTACCGGGCGTTGAATGCCATCACCATTAAGAATAAATATCCTCTACCCAGGATAGATGATTTGTTCGACCAGTTGAGTGGGGCGAAAGTGTTTTCCCGGATAGACTTGAGATCCGGGTACCACCAGATGAAGGTCAGGGCAGCAGACATCCAGAAGACGGCGTTCAATACGAAGTACGGGCAGTACAAATTTCTGGTGATGCCATTTGGTCTCACAAATACGCCAGCTGTCTTTATGAATTTGATGAATAAGATATTTCACCAGTATTTGGATAAGTTCGTTATAGTATTCATCGACGACATCCTGATATACTCGAAGATGCCGGAGGAGCATACAGAGCACTTGCGAATAGTTTTGGGGATTATGAGACAGGAGAGGTTGTTTGCCAAATTGTCAAAGTGCGAGTTCTTTTTGGACCGAGTGGAGTTTCTCGGCCATGTAGTTACTAGAGAGGAAATCTCGGTGGATCCCAGGAAGATTGCTGCAGTTGAGACATGAAAGGCTCCGACGTCAGTTTCAGAGATCAGGAGCTTTCTGGGTTTAGCCGGCTATTATAGGAAGTTCGTCCAGGACTTTTCTACGATAGCTGAACCCATGACGAAGCTGACGCGGAAGGACGCAGAGTACATCTGGTCAGAGGACTGTCAAGCAGCGTTTGAGGAGCTGAAGAGGAGGCTGACGACCGCTCCAGTTCTGACTTTACCTTCAGGTTCTGGAGGTTTCACCATATACAGCGATGCTTTAGAAAAGGGGCTAGGATGTGTCCTACAGCAGCATGAGAAAGTGATTGCTTATGCATCTAGGCAATTACGGACTCATGAGAGGAACTATCCTACCCATGACCTAGAGTTAACTGCGGTGATCTTTGCACTCAAGTTATGAAAATATTACTTATACGGAGAGCGTTTGGAAATCTTTACTGACCACAAGAGCTTGAAGTATGTGTTCACGCAGAAAGAGCTGAACATGAGGCAAAGACGATGGTTGGAGTTGATGAAAGACTTCGACATTGATTTACAGTATCATTCCGAAAAGAAAAATGTGGTGGCGGATGTACTGAGCAGGCATCCGATAGCATGGTATCTGATGATAGATCGACATTTACGAAAAGATCTGGAGAAGCTCGATATCGAGATAGTTCAGCCAGGAACAGTGGTACAGATGATGGCGCTTGGTATACAGTCAGGTTTGATAGAGCAGATCAGGAAGGCACAGTCTACATATGAGAGCCTTCGCAGACTTCGAGCCCAGGCTTTAACTGGATTGCTGGATGATTTCACCGTAGCAGAGGATGGATCATTGAGGCATGGCAGCCGATTATGCGTGCCGAAGGGAGAGCTGGTAGAGGCAGTCTTATAGGAGGTGCACCGATCGAGATATTCTATTCACCCTGGTGCTAACAAGATGTACCGTGACTTGCAGAAACATCTTTGGTGGCACGGGATGAAGAAAGATGTATCACGTTTCATTTTGAGATGCCTAGTTTGCCTACAGGTCAAGGCGGAGCGCCAGAGGCTAGCTGGTCTGTTGCAGCCGTTACCCATTTTCGAGTAGAAGTGGGAACATATTACGATGGACTTTGTCTCAGGGCTTCCTCGTTCCCAATGAAGAAATGATGCCATTTGGGTCATCGTGGACAGGCTGACGAAGTGTGCGCACTTCATACCCTTCAAGGTGGGGCTTTCCACCGAGAAGTTGGCGGAGCTATACATGCAGCAGATAGTTCACTTGCACGGAGTACCCATGAGCATCGTGTCGGACAGAGACAGCAGATTCACATCCCACTATTGGAGGAGCTTGTAGGAGGAGTTGGGCAGTCGGCTCAAGTTCAGTACGGCGTATCACCCGCAGACAGATAGGCAGTCCAAGAGGATGATACAAACGCTGGAGGACATGCTGAGGACTTGTGTGCTGGACTTTGGCGGATCATGGGAGAGCCATCTGCACTTGGTAGAGTTTTTATACAACAACAGCTACCAAGCCAGCGTCGATATGTCTCCTTTCGAGGCACTTTATGGACGACGATGTCATACACCACTCTTTTGGGATGATGTTGGGGACAGAGTTATGCTTGGGACAGAGATGATCACGAATGCAGTAGAGAAGGTCGGGATAATCAGAGGCAGGCCCAGAGTAGCTCAGGACAGGCAAAAATGCTGGGCCGATGCTAGTCACAAACCGATGGAGTTCGCAGACGGTGATATGGTGCTAGTGAAGATATTACCTACTAGAGGGACGATCCGGTTCGGACGAGGAGGGAAGCTGAGCCCCAGATACATCGGGCCGTTCGAGATACTTGGCAGGATCGGAGAGGTAGCTTACAGGGTTGCACTTCCACCCAACCTAGCAGGAGTTCATGATGTCTTTCACGTATCGCAGCTGAGGAGATATGTTTCGGACCCCAGCCATGTGCTAGATCATTCAGAGTTGGAGATCGGACCGAGCCTTGCAGTTACTGAGCAGCCAGTGGAGATATTAGACAGGAGGGAGAAGAGGCTGAGGAACAAGGTTATACCCTTAGTACGAGTAGCTTGGAGCCGTCACTCTCCGGATGAATCTACTTGGGAGAGGGAGTCGGACATGAGAAAGAGATACCCTTACTTGTTCGATCCAACCACTGCGAGGGAACCACCCGTTCCCACTTGATACCTTAGAGGTTAGTTTCGATCATAGCCTTAGTCATTTTTTGTATTGCTTGCTATGTTAGAAAATTGTAGGGTCTTCAATCCTTGTAAATTTCGAGGACGAAATTTTTCAAGGAGGGAAGACTTGTCAGCCCCAGTTTTTTTCAAAATTAATTAAATTAGAATTAAATATTTGCTAATGACATGTTTAGCATTAAAATAATTTATTATGATTTTTAGGATTTTTTTAGAATTTTTAAATGATTTTTAAATAGTTTTTAAATCAAAATATATTAATTTGTAATTAATTAAAATGTTTTAATATCTTTTGTAATATTTAGAATTGTTTTAATATCATTATAAAATTTGTTAATTTGTTATTATAGCAGTTTACAAATTGTAAATTGTTTTATTTCTGTTATGCAAATTTATTATTACATTTACCTAGGGGAGGGACCTAATTGTAAAATCCTAAAAGTCTAAGGACCCTAATGCAAAACCTAACCCTACCCACCCCTGACGACCGCCAGCTCCCCGACGATCGACCTCGATCTTTCCCACCATTTCTGGCCGCCCAACCGATCCTTAGCCGACCTAAGCCCCTATAAACCCCCCCCCCCCGGTCCTAAACCCTAACCCTAGCTCGCCGCCGACCCCCCACAGACCTCCTTTCTTCCTCGACGAACCAAAACCCTAACCCTAACTCCGGCGATCCCCTACGCCACCCCAACAGCGACGATCACCCTCATCCACCACCACCATTCGACGTGCCACACCAAGCCGAGCCTAGCGCCGCCCGAGCGCCACCGCGACGTCGCCTCAGCCGCCGTCCAGTACGCTCAAAACCCCCCGAAGTCGGACACGTAAGTAACGGTTACGAAATCGTGTCGTGCGTGTCTCGTTTTCACTTACGTGACTCGCCAGGACACGAGCATCCTAGGGGTAAGTCTGGACACGAAGGATTCGACCTATACGTGTCGTGCTTAGCACGGACACGAGACTCGTGTCCCTAACTGTCGGGATACGAGGATACAAATCAAATTCGAATAAAATAACGGGTTTGGATTTGTTTGTCGGGTTTAAAACCCGCTAAAACTAAAACCTAAATAAATCTAAACTAAACCTTTTCCTAACAGCGAGCCCGAGTTGGCCTACTGGTCAGCGCGCGATTTTAAAGCCCCCCCCCCCCCCCCCTCCGCTCAGTGACCCGAGTTCGAGCCTTAGGCTCTGTTTTGTTTTATTTTTTCTTTTTCTTTTCTTTTCTTTGTTTTAATTATATATATATATATATATATATATATATATATATATATATATATATATATATATATATATATAATATAAGAAATAAATATATAATATATACATATATATAAGAAATAAATATATAATATATACATATACGTATATACATAATATATATATATATATATATATATATATATATATATATATATATATATATATATAAGAAATATATATATATATATATATATATATATATATTTTTAAGAAATATATATATATATATATATATATATATATATATATATATATATATATATATATATATATATATATATATATATATATATATATAACATATATATATATATATATATATATATATATATATATATATATATATATATATATATAACATATATATATATAATATATATATATGTTATATATATATATATATATATATATATATATATATATATATATATATATATATATATATATATATATATATATATGTTATATATGTTTATGTATGTATACATAACTATTTAGCCTCTATACTTTACGTAATATTGTACATATATTATACCTTAATATATGTAAATATAATTGTCATATTTATATGACTACTATGTATAATTTTACCTTGTTAAAATATTAATATTTATTATGTACTTTTACCTCTTTGTATTTTTGTGTATTTTAATTACTGCAACCATTTGGTGTCCAAGCCTAGCATGAATTTTTGGGCTCAAATATGTTTTCACACATTCAAGACCTGTACAAGTCATATTGGACTTGATTCATGGCCTTGGGTCCTGTATTTGAACTCTGGTTCAAATTATGTACATGGACAAAATACGCAGATAATTAATTATTTAATTTCAGATTGTGTACCATGCTGTTTTTGAATTTCTAAAAATACTTTAATTGCTGCTAAAATTATGAAAAAATAGTATTTAGATACTATGTTAATTTAGCTAATTTAGCATAGTTTCTACAGTATTTAATTTACAGTTTTGCCACTGTTTTGGCATATCAAACCAGAACTCACTTTCTGTGTACTTAAGAAAACTGATTTTTATAAAATACATGTACTGGTTAATAAATTCCAGAAAAATTATAATAAATTTCTATAATTAACAAGGATCATTTTGGTACTTTATTTTATGTAAAATTGATCTTTTTGTCTATCTCAAAAATTGTTGGAACACAATATACAGTTAATTTATTTATTGATTAATTACGACTTGCAACTTTTTGTGTTATTTTGAGTTATAGCCGTACTGAACCTCACCCCACACTAGTGTAAAGACCCTAGGAAGTTAGTTTGAGTATTGTGTCACCCCATATTGGTCTCCTATTCTAAAGTCACCATTTGGCTAGGTGTCCAATCAGGAAGTCGTATTGTACCACTAGTGTCTTAGTGTTTAACTTAGTATAAAAACTAAGTTATGTATTTATTTCTACAGTGATGAGTTACCAGACATCTATAGCATTCTTATCGCTACTTTGCTTTGCTAGAGGCAAGCACTTTCTACGAACTTTACATAGTGCTATAACAATAAACTGTGATTTACCAACCATGTTAAATGCTGAACCATGGGGTAGCAAGTTAAAACTTTACATGATGTATTACTTTCAGTCTCTACCATATTCAGGACAGTATCTCATATTTCTCACATATTTAAATAACCGGTTAAGGGGAAACTGTTAGTAGTGTACGTGATCATGACCCCCTTCTCCGTATGTATTTACTGCGCTCGGTGACATTCTATATGTGACCTTGTCGTATCTTCTGATCCCGCGTTTGTGTATGGATATACACCGATGTCGTTCGTGCATGTATGTGCATGCCAGAAAACTTGATATATGCCGCTGTACATCCTATTCACCTATTGACCGATTCACGTACATGCTACGGTTTTAAACTATATGTTATCATTTCTAAAAGAACCAATTAAACCATGATATGCCATGATTCCAGTTTATTACATTCCTGTTCATGCTTCGTATATTTAGTTTACTAGAATCAGTACTTGCTCCCGTCCTGACAGGATAACGTTATAGGTATCCTTACTGAGGAGGAGTTGCTCTGTGACCCATATTATGGAGATACTGTCGAGGACCAGGCTTTGCCTTACGAGGACGTACCTGCGGGGTAACTCGTCTAGTTTGCATAGTTCCTTGGGATATTTAGTGTAGTCATGTATTAGACTACGTATTTTGTAACTGGACCTGTATCCAGTTTTACATTTCGGACTTGTACTTGGACTTATTACTATATGAGATGACTTTTGTGTTTGGAGCATTTATGACTCTTCTTTACTTATAGAACTGTTAGCACATTTAGTCCTATCTTGTTATCTCTAAAACAGCTTACTGCGCTTTATCTCAAGCGTAGGCTGGACATGACTCAGCCCGGCCCAACAATTTGGGTAGCGGGTCATGACAGTGGTTATATGCTTTTGTGAAAGGGAAGGAAATGATGGGGAGTAAAGTAAGGAGAGGGGAAAGGGGCAGGAGCATAGGTAATTTGGCCTGGTCGTAGGTGACCAGGCCCAACGGCTAATATATATTTTTATTTAATAAGGCTAACAATTATTACTAGATTCTAATTAGGATTTCAAAAAAATAAAAGAATTGGATCAGGGTCGGTTTTGGGAAATCGAATCGGGTTCGAACTTGGGTTCGGAGTTCGGACTCGGGATCGGGGTAGGGCCGCAATAAAAAATCAACGATATTTTTTAAAATAATATATTTTTTTCTAAATCTGACTAAATAATAATATAATAATAATAATAATAGTTATATTATATAATAATAATAAATAACTAAACTAATATTATACTACAAATCCATTAAATCTAAAATCTGGGTTTCATAATCTTCCCTCCTTAGAAAATTTCGTCCTCGAAATTTAAAAGGTAGGGTAGGATAGGATTACCTCAAATCAAATAGGTACGGGTACTGCGCCCGTAACTTAGGTCCAACAATAAGAATGGCCAAGGCCGTCGTGGATGAGACATTTAGGGGCAAGTTTTAACTATGTCACAATCCACATAGAAAAATAAGATATAAAAGCGAACCAAAGTGTATGAGTTTGATCAGACCATCATGCACCGGTTCTGATTAGACAACATATTAGTGGAGGCCTCTAATAAAATACTGTCATGATCAAGCTCTATAAAGAAATAAGCTTGCAAAACTAAGCTAACTTAGCAGCAATAGTCAAGTTTAGTACAAAATATTAAAACGAAAGATAATACTTGCAAGAAATAGGAGTTATGTGACAGCACAGAGTTCCTGGTTTTCTTCTCTCCTCTGTCCAATATTGCCACTGGCTTCTCTGGCACTGTAAGGCTGGGTCCAATTTCCAGCTCCGAATGGTCCACGATGTGGCTCGGGTCCGGGATATAGCGTCTCAGCTGCGAAACGTGGAAGTCGTTGTGGACGCCTTCGAGACTTGGGGGTAGAGCCACCCGATAAGCTACTTCTCCAATCCTGTTAAGTACTTCAAAATGACCAATATACCTGGGGCTTAACTTTTCTGCTCTGCCGAAACGGATGGTTTCTCTGATAGGAGAGATCTTCACGAACACACTGTCACCCTCTTCAAATTCCAACGATCGTCGGCTGCTATCGGCCCAATGCTTCTGTCTGTCCTGGATAATCCTGAGCTTGTCTCAGATCATTCTTACCTTCTCTGCTGCATCGGCCACCATCTCAGGTCCAAGCAATACTCGTTCTCCGACATCGTCCCAAGCAAGTGGAGTGCGGCAACGACGTCCATAGAGTACCTCGAACGGTGTCATACCGATGCTAGCTTGGTAGCTGTTGTTGTAGGAGAATTCTACCAAGTACAAATGGTCTTCCCAAGACCCTCCAAATTCTAAGACGCAGGATCTCAGCATGTCTTCTAGCGTCTGGATTGTTCTCTCTGATTGTCCGTCAGTCTGGGGATGGTAGGCGGTGCTGAACTTCAGTTATGTTCCCAAAGTGTCATACAAACTCTTCCAAAAGTGAGAGGTAAATCTAGTATCTCTGTCAGACACAATACTTACCGGAACTCCATGAATCCGGTAGATGTGCCGCATGTACAGTGCTGCCAACTTCTCGGTGGATAGACCAACCTTGAAGGGGATAAAGTGAGCTAACTTCGTCAGTCGGTCCACGATAACCCTGATGGAACTGGGGATTCCCAGGACCCTTTCTTTGGTGTGCGTATTGATCGATAGAAAGTAAACAGATCTAATACGTGTTCTAACCCTTCATAGACGAAAACTAGGGTTCACGAATTATACCTACGGCGGAAAGGAGACAAGTAATTCCTAGCAATCTCGAGCGGACGACCCCAAGATCTTCTGCACGTATTCCTTCCTCGAGTTGGACGTCGTGTGGGCGACGATCTCCCAACCTTTTCTTCTCCTTGGCAGCAATCTCTTTCTCTCCTTACGTGAATCACGAATTTAGAGAAAATTTCAGATTTCTGATTAGTTATATGGCGGCCAGAGAATAGAGGATATATATAGGCTACGGCAGGGACCATGAGGAGAAATTAGGGTTAGGCCTCCTAACGGATCTGGATATCCCGTGTTCAGCCCGAACACACAATTCAGGCCTATTAACAATAGCTCGGTCCACTAATGAGCTATTGTTGCACTACCTCCCTAATCCTAAATTATGTTTGTGGGCTCCTTTTATTATATGCTCGTTTGGCTCCCCATGTTAAGATA
>JANAVB010036610.1:0-31152 GCA_029216955.1 Iris pallida | reverse complement strand
AGTTATCTCTATTTATAGGTGTTTTCTGGGACCAACTCGGACAGAGTTCGGGCAGAGTTCGGATACAGATATCTCGTAAATAGAGTTGCTCGCAGATTTGGAGGCAACAAAGTTTGAATACAAATGACCGAACTCGGACAGAGTTCGGTCCGAACTCGGGCCGAACTCGATTATGAGTTCTGTTAGGAGATTTTCGAAATATTTTATCAAAAATTATTTTTAAGATATTTTGGAATATTTTGTAAATGATATATGAGTGGTAATGGGTGGGCTTTTTAGAATGTGGACTGAGATAACCCTAAGCCAGTATTACCAAAACTGATTTTACAAATAAATCCTAGACTCAATAAAATGTAAATACAGAATAAAATATAAATGAGTCATCTTCAGATTTGATGATGTTGATGCTTCGTTGATGCAGTACAACGTCCGTTGAAATTGATTTCATATATCCTAAAATGATTAGCAGCAGTTTGTATATTTTGTGTATTGACTTAAGTGCATGTTGATTATCGAAATCGGATGTGACCATGGAATGGGCCAACAGCTTGGGGTTAGATACATATATGAGAGATGATGTTAGTGGAGGTTTAACTTGATGCGAAGGATATGTTGGGTTATGGGATGCTTGGTATCATGAGATATCTGTAATAGTGTAAGGATAGCTATGTTGATGTGGGTTATGTATAAATGAGATGGTAAGTTCAGTAGGTATATGAGGTCATGTGTATTGAGTTTATGTGTAGGGTGGCAAGGTGGGCAGTAGCAGCAAACATGCTGCAGTAGAGCAGAGTATTTCAGCATGCAGCAGCAACATTGTATCAATGCAGCAGGTCATTGACAGTGGCTTTTGGCTGGCCATTAGGCCATTAGCATTGAGTTAGTATTGCAATATGCAAAAATTGGCTCTGGAATTAGAGTGTCCAGAGGTTTTGAAGAAGTAGAGGAATGGTTAGATAAGAGTGTATGGCCAAGTATTAGGAACACCTTGTGTTTGTATGTGTGAGGCTAATGAGCAGTAGAGGGTTCCCTGTACCGAAATCAGAAAGAAGTAAATAATGAGGTTAGATGTGAGTGACCTTCAAGATGTGTAGTGGCTGGGTTAGGTTTTGAGTGTAATATCAGGATAGTCAGGGTTAGGCCATAGGTTAGGTGAGGGTGTTTGAGTGTGGGAGTGTCCAATTAGAGAGAGGTACGAGTTTGTGTACTATAAAAGGTGTGTTAGATGTGAGTTGGGGTAATAGATTGGTTAGGATGATGAGTTGACCCTTCCACTCTACACTTGACACCTTACCAATACATTGCACACACACACTCTATACTACTTGACCCCGTCACCCTCTCTACTTGTTGGTCACACACACACACACTTTCATGCTCTGTATACACCATGTCACCCTATATATATATATATATATATATATATATATATATGTCACGACCCGCACCTGCGTTTCGGATACATGACGTGTCCAAGCCAGCCTACGCCGCAGAGTCGGCGGTAGAACGCTGTCAAGTCCGCAAGAAATAAATGCTCAAAATATAACATTTGTTGCTCATTCACATTTCTAAATTTGTTACAACATCTACAACATTTATAATTAAAGAAAATACAATTTCTTACAATAAATGAAACTGATACAGCTGCTATCTATTTCTAGGTTGACCTCAGCATACCCAAGCCTTTCCAATGCTAATGATGATCGCGGCTAAACCTGAAAAATGTTGATTTCCAGTCAGGAATGGAACAAGTACACAAACCGACGGCAATACGAAAACACGATAGAATTAACAAGACATGAAAATAACATATGAGAGATAAAAACTAGAAAGTACTGATGACATGGCACGGCGGAGAAGAAAAGGAAAAATAAATAAAAGACATCTACCTATGTGGTGTGAAATATCCGTTTCGACATGTGAAATATCTGTTCTACGCCGCAGAGTCGGCGGTAGAACGCTGTCAAGTCCGCAAGAAATAAATGCTCAAAATATAACATTTGCTGCTCATTCACATTTCTAAATTTGTTACAACATCTACAATATTTATAATTAAAGAAAATACAATTTCTTACAATAAATGAAACTGATACAGCTGCTATCTATTTCTAGGTTGACCTCAGCATACCCAAGCCTTTCCAATGCTAATGATGATCGCGGCTAAACCTGAAAAATATTGATTTCCAGTCAGGAATGGAACAAGTACACAAACCGACGGCAATACAAAAACACGATAGAATTAACAAGATATGAAAATAACATATGAGAGATAAAAACTAGAAAGTACTGATGACATGGCACGGCGGAGAAGAAAAGGAAAAATAAATAAAAGACATCTACCTATGAGGTGTGAAATATCCGTTTCGATATGTGAACGGCTAGGGGGTAAATCTGGCACACTGCACGTGTCGTGTGCAGCTGCTATCATGCAAGAATAGACATTTTGGGGATATTTTTGGGTAGTCCACATGTTTACTAGGATATTTTTCCTCCCGACTACTCCGTGTGACGAGCATGTCAACAAGCAGCAAGATATATATATAGACATGAAATGAAAAGACTACTATGAATCGAAAGCAATCAGAAAGTGCACTTGTCTGAGGGTCCTTAGCTGGAGAAACCAATAATACTATACCACTCAATGAGCCACAATCAGTCAACACATGCAGAAGTCTCCAGATACTGAAATAAATATTACCAACATTCTTAGAATAGTCAAATTAGCTAGAATTGCCTGTCCTTAAGTCCAATTCTGGACACAGGGGCAAAACGGTAATTTTGGGTCAAACGGTATCCGTCGTTGGATCCGCTTTGCACCGAAAAGCATGTCAGAGTCAACGGTCTGTAAAGTCGTCAAACTATATGTCAATAGGTCCAATTTTTCGATGCAAATCCAACCGTATGTCCAGAGTTAGATTTCGGCGGGCCGTGCACAAAATCGCCCGTTGAGTCGGACCGTAGGGCCCACAAAACGGTGTTCCGATTCAACTGTCTCGGAATTGGACCAAACTTGGCATACAAGACCAGAAAAATGACACGGTCCTGTTGGCGCAAGTTTCGTCTCGATCTGATGAGCGTGCACAAAGTAATTGAAAATTTTGCACAGAGACCGATACGGTAAATTTTGACGGATATGCATCAAATTCGTCGTGCACACGCGACCAATTTGAATTCCGTCAAAGCCCACACGTCCACGAAGCCGTTACGCACCTTTCGATGCTTTTGGTTCGCGACCACGTCGCCCGATTTGACGAGACGCACGTCGTGCGGATGAGTTTTTCTAGTTTTCAAAAACTGTTTTTTCCTATTTTTTTTTATTTTTAGAATCAAATATCTTCCTGTATAGTATGCATAAAATAGTTCTACAAAAAGAGTTCTAATCTTGTATAGGTTGTCTAAAAGTCTCTTTAAATATATTTCTAAAATTCTTGACAGATAGATCAGGAATCGCCTTCAAACAGGAGCGTCTGAAATCCCAATTCTGTCAATGAGACAGGGGTTTTATGTCGACTTCGTGTCGATTCCCTGCTGATCCTAGATCAAATCTACCTGAAATATTTCCTAGGATTCCTATAGGGTTAGGTTGGGATTTTACCTGCAAGACTGGTTCGACAAATGACGAACCGTAGTGTCGGGAATCCGACTTCGAACAGAGCTCCTCCGCTGTGTTCCTGGTGCTACGTTCTTTCCTTCCGCTGCGGCTCTCGGCCTGCCACCGGCCGACGGCCGACCCCCGGCCAGCCTGCGGTGCGTGCGTGTGCGCAAGAGAGAGGTGCGCGTGGGTGAGGTGGTGAAGAAGTTAGGGTTTTGATGTGCTCTGTTCTATCGAGCATGGATACTTATACTAGTATCAACGGAATCGGAGGAAGTTTAAAGTTCGGGCTGTTGCTTTGCTGGCCTTTGGCCTGGGCTGATTCTGCTCGGCCTGATTGGCCTAATGTGGCTGGGGTTTGAGCCCAGGCCGAGTGCCATGCTGCTGTTTCTTTCATTCTTTCTTTTTTCTATTTCCTTTCTCTTTTGCTTTTTCGTATTTCATTTCTTATTTTATTTCTTATATATATGTATATATGAATCCATCATTAATAACAAGTATTATATAATATTTACATAATCACAAAGTCTAATAATAATTTAAGTACAACTATTTTAATTAATAACAATTATAGTATTTACATGGAAAGAGCATTTGTATATATATAATAAAACATTCCTATATACAGAAATATATCATTAATATAAGATATCTACTTTACTAATTTTTCTAATGAATAATTAAATCGTATAATCCAATATAAAATATCCATACATATGAACACATATATATCTACACTTATATATAATCTTTATAAACTCAAATAAATCCTAATAACATTTATTTGACTAAATAATATAACCAATAATAATTCTATATTATATAATAATCATCTCAATAACTTAATAATAATCAAATGCAATAAATCTATAATGGTGTATATACCCTTTACGTACAGTCTAAAAATTACCATTTAAATAAAATAAATTAATAATAAAAATATTTTACAATTTTCGGGAAGGGGAGCTACAAATCTACCCACCTTAAAAATAATTTCGTCCTCGAAATTCTAATTCGTAACTATTCTTAAAATTCAAAAAGAAAGTCTTCCTGAACCTTAATCTCCTTAAATTTTAATTCCTCAAAATAGTTTGTATTCTCCTCCTAGCCATATAGCCTCCAGGACTTCTACCCATCTTTGGTCACACTACTCCTCAAACTAAAATCATTAAAATCTTCTAACTGGTTTCTAACAATCCTACCAACAATATCTAGACATATGGTATCTATAATCCTCTCGTATCTATCAAGCAACCCAAAATTTAACAAGCAATAATTTTACACAAGTAGCTAAGTGATATTGATAAATTCTAATAAGCATAACCATTCGTCATCCCGAAATAGGAAGGACAGGTAAATAAGGAAGAATAATTAAGAACAAATATGAAGTTTCAAGAACGGTAGAGAATGTCCAATAGTAGAGATAGAAAGAGAGTTTATGAACCATTGACTTATTTGCTAGATGGGCAACTCTAGTCCAGTCACCTGCTAAATCGAAGAACTCTTCATTTTCTAAGGGGCTTGCAATCCGTGCAATACAGAAGTTTCGTTCTCGAAATTAATCCAAACAAATTCCATAATAGAACGAAATTTTGAGAAATCAAGATTGTGATCTTTTCCGTGGTTATTTAAACACACGAGCAAGGGATATGAATGCAACACAAGATCGTATCGCGACTTCCAGGTAGATGGAATAAGGGTTACGAATGACTACACATTCTAAGAGGTGGAGACTACGTAGTAGGTATAGGGGCCTACTTCAAATAGTTCAGTTCTATAGTCCAAATATGGTGGTATGTCTAGATGGATTTTACTGGGTCTTAATGAGTTCCCTATCTGGCATCAATCGTTGGTTGGATGAACCTTGGATCTCAATCTATATGGACTGAACAAGATCCCAAGATAAAACTATGTCAACTAGGTTAGGGTAAACTAGAATAGGCTTTAATTCAAGTGGTTGAGCTAGTTGCCAGTCAGGTTGGTTAGCTAAGTTCTTAAAGTCCAAAATGTGCCTTCGGTGACTCTTATGTTTAAGTAGAACAAGAGGCCTCTATTAAGTGGCACACTAGTGGCGTGTGCTTAGTGGGCTTCGAGTAGATCACCACCACATATTGGGTCTAATTGATTCAGGGTTGAGGCTCTAGTGGAAGTCGAAAAGTATACCGGTGTTGTGGTAAGGGTTATAGCTAGTCCTTTTGACCTAAAAGTTGTACCATAAAATAGAGTACAAGGGGACGGGTTTGAGTGGGACATGATATACCTAGATGAAGGTGGACTCGGCTAGATCTTGCATGTGAAATTTGTTGGAAGGTAACAACTAGCCTCGTGCTCCGAATATTAATGACACGGCCGGGGACACAAAATGATCTAAATGAAAAGTGGGAGTCCAAGGGCACTAATCATCATCCTAATGAAAGTTATTCTAATCACTCGGTAATCTGGGTATATCCTAAAAATTTTAGAAGACTTACAGTCTACCTACCTTAGAAGCTAGGACAGGATTTTAGGAATAATGAGGTTAGAAAAATTCCAAGGTTCGGATATTGTACCTCAACTCTTGTTAATGAAGAATAAGACACGGCGTAACGGATACGGTAGGTATAAGTCAAGTCAAGGATCGTTCTTCAATAAATAGAAAATGAGTGTGTATAATGACACAGGATCAATGAAATAGAGGAACATACATATCCATAGTATACAAGAGTTATCGACGGGGTAACCATTCTCTAAGGCACTTCATATAAAAAGATTTCTAACAACTAAGTCATGAATTTCTATTTGTGTCAAACCTGCCAGACTATTGTCATAAGGGTTCTAGTTAAAGCAAGCTTCAACAAATAATTAGAGGCTCACAACATTTGGTCTCTTGAGAATAGATAGTCTCCTAGGTTGGCATTTGATCAAGGGAAAGATCCTAATCATTTTCGGACTCCAATGACTAGAAGATCAAAATAGTAGGTTTAGTGTCGAAGGGAGGACGAGTAGCTCAAGGAAAGGTTCCAGTCACAGGGCTGGCCGATGGTAGCTACGCTTGCGTATACAACTATAATAGCCATGGGAATACTCTGTATCTATCTATTAATTACGAGCTTTCATCTTTCCAATCAGTGAAAGACAAAAACAATAAAGAGTTCAAGAGAGATGTCACTAAATACAATTATGTGATTCAAAGGTGAATGTATAATTCAAGAGGAATTGTCAAAGCAGTCACGAGTGAGATCCTAGAGACATCTACATCTCAATCCATGTAGGATAATTAGATGAAGAGCAAACCAAATTCATCATGGTTGATCAGACCGTAATACACTGATTCTGATTAGACAATATGTTAGCGGGAGTCCCCAATATACATATGCCTCGAATCAATCTCGATAAAAGAGTAAGCTTGCAAAACTAGGCTGTAATAGCAGCATTGGTCAAGATAGTCAAAATATAAGTAGGCGAGATTTTTTTTTTTGAAAGGAGGAATAAGTAGTTCGAGTTTTGAGAGAATCAAATTCTTACCTGGTATTCTTGCCTATACAGTCATCCTACTATCTTCTGATCCTTATGGCCTGGGTCGACAAATGGGTTATGGACTTCTGAATTCTATATTCTTGGTAAACCGATTAGTATCAGTCAATTACCTTGTTAATAGATCACAAGGTCCACGGATTGCTAGGTTGGGGGACATGCTACCTAATCTTACAGAATCCTTCACTAGTTTTGGCTTTGGATCTTATGGGACACACATGGCATTTTTCTACCCTCTATAGTATCCTAAACTTGTAATCGTGTCTGAAGTCATTTTACCGAAAATTATACCTCGCTTGTGTACTCTGGCTATGGTAAACCCTTGGTTCCGTGATTCAGATATGATAAGCTATCAGGTACTCTACTCTATATTGACACAATGGTATCTAAGATCTAAAGAGGTCAACGAGAACATAGTTTTAGCAATGTTCCACAGACTATGATTCTTCGAAATGATTTCAATTCTGTGGGTTGTGCCTCGCCAGTGCGCTGCTGGCTGCAGTGAACCCACATTCTCCGTCCTCAAATAATTGACGACAGTGCGCTGCTGTCTAACCATTATTAGTTAACTAACTTCTTTTAACTATATCCGTAAAAATTCATGAGCTTCTAGAGATTCAAACAAGTTGACAAAAAAATAAAGCGTAGGTATTTGTCCTATCAGTCACAACACTTAGAATAAAAGAGTTAACATTGAGGAAATAACTAAAGACGAAAGGAATATAAATATTCTAGTATCTATTTCATGTGCATTTCAATGGTTGAGGGAAAAATCTCAAATCAATCTACCTCGAGATTCGTATATGAATAGCAGGATTAGAAATTATAAACCAGTTTTTTACAGCAAAATAGAATTTAAAATAGGCAATTCTAACTTATGATATAAGATTTACATCTAAATAGGGCAAAAGGAAATTGAACAGGTTATCAAGATTATAGCCTTAATTCTAGGCAGCCTAACATAGCAAGCGAATAGTGTATCCACACTGGATCATTTCGTCGTACCAAAAGTAATAGTGTGTCTATAGGGATCTAGCAAGCTATCTGAATTTAATACTTCTACATTGCATGGCCTATCTAACAACCTTAACTACCCGACGGTCAATTTGAACAAGGGACTCCTAGTCATTCTCTTAGATCATTTTAACCTAGGTTGTGAATGAGCATTTTCCAGTCGCAGGCTCGTAATGGTACGACTAACTTAAGTACCATCACGAGTTCGCATATTTTACGAAAACTGGCCTGCATGGGCCACCACAAAAACTTGTCATGACCCGCACCCGCGTTTCGGATACGAGACGTGTCCAAGCCAGCCTATGCCGCAGAGTCGACGGTAGAACGCTGTCAAGCCCGCAAGAAATAAATATTCAAAATATAATATTTGCTGCTCATTCACATTTCTAAATTTGTTACAATATTTACAACATTTATAAATAAAGAAAATACAATTTCTTACAATAAATAAAACTGATACAGCTGCTATCTATTTTTAGGTTGACCTCAGCGTACCCAAGCCTTCCCAATGCTAATGATGATAGCGGCTAAACCTAAAAAATGTTGGTTTCCAGTCAGAAATGGAACAAGTACACAAACCGACGGTAATACGAAAACATAATAGAATTAACAAGACATGAAAATAATATATGAGAGATAAAAACTCGAAAGTACTGATGACATGGCACGGCGGAGAAGAAAAGAAAAAATAAATAAAAGACATCTACCTATGTGGTGTGAAATATCCGTTTCGACATGTGAACGGCTAGGGGGTAAATCCGGCACACTGCACGTGTCGTGTGCAGCTGCTATCATGCAAGAATAGACATTTTGGGAATATTTCTGGGTAGTCAACATGTTTACTAAGATATTTTCCCTCCCGACTACTCCGTGTGACGAGCGTGTCAACAAGCAACAAGATATATGTATAGACATGAAATAAAAAGACTATTATGAATCGAAATCAATCAGAAAGTACACTTGCCTGAAGTCCTTAGCTGGAGAAACCAATAATACTATACCACTTAATGAGCCACAATCAGTCAACACATGCAGAAGTCTCCTGATGCTGAAATAAATATTACCAACGTTCTTAGAATAGTCAAATTAGCAAGGATTGCCTGTCCTTAAGACCAATTCTGGATACAGGGACAAAACGGTAATTTTGGGTCAAAACGGTATCCGCCGTTGGATCCGCTTTGCACCAAAAAGCGTGTCAGAGTCAACGATCTCTAAAGTCATCAAACTACATGTCAACAGGTCCGGTTTTTTGATACAAATCCAATCGTATGTCCAGAGTTGGATTCCGGCGGGCCGTGCACAAAATCGCCCGTTGAGTCGGACCGTAGGGCCCACAAAACGGCGTTCTGATTCAACTATCTCAGAATTGGACCAAACTTGGCATACAGGACCAAAAAAATGACACGGTCCTGTTGGCGCAAGTTTCGTCTCGATCTGACGAGCGTGCACAAAGTAATTGGGGAATTTGCACAGAGGCCGATACGGTGAATTTTGACGGATACGCATCAAATTCGTCGCGCACACGCGACCAATTTGAATTTCGTCAAAGCCCACACGTCCATGAAGCCGTTACGCACCTTTCGATGCTTCCTGTTCACGACCACGTTGCCCGGTTTGACGGAACGCACGTCGTGTGGATCAGTTTTTCTAGTTTTCAAAAACTATTTTTTCCTCTCTTTTTTCTTGATTTTTTAGAATCAAATATCTTCCTGTATAGTAAGCGTAAAATAGTTCTACAAAAAGTGTTATCTTGTATAGGTTATCTAAAAGTCTCTTTAAATAGATTTCTAAAATTCTTGACAGATCGATCAGGAATCGCCTTCAAACAGGAGCGTCTGAAATCCCAATTATGTCAATGAGACAGGGGTTTTATGTCGACTTCATGTCGATTCCCTGCCGATCCTAGATCATATCTACCTGAACTATTTCCTAGGATTCCTAGAGGGTTAGGTTGGGATTTTACCTGCAAGACTGGTTCGACAAACGACGAACCGTAGTGTCGGGAATCCGGCTTCGAACAGAGCTCCTCCGCTGTGTTCCTGCTGCTACGTTCTTTCCTTCCGCTGCGGCTCTCGGCCTGCCGCCGGCCGACGGCCGACCCCCGGCCAGCCTGCGGCGGCGTGCGCGTGCACAGGGGAGAGGCGCGCGTGGGAGAGGTGGTGAAGAAGTTAGGGTTTTGATGTGCTCTGTTCTATCGAGCATGGATACTTATACTAGTATCAACGGAATCGGGGGAAGTTTGAAGCTCGGGCTACTGCTTTGCCTGGCCTTTGGCCTGGGCTGATTCTGCTCGGCCTGATTGGCCTAATGTGGCTAGGGTTTGAGCCCAGGCCGAGTGCCATGCTGCTGTTTCTTTCATTCTTTCTTTTTTTCTATTTCCTTTCTCTTTTGCTTTTTCGTATTCCATTTCTTATTTTACTTCTTATATATATATGTATGTATGAATCCATAATTAATAACAAGTATTATATAATATTTACATAATCACAAAGTCTAATAATAATTTAAGTACAACTATTTTAATTAATAACAATTATAGTATTTACATAGAAAGAGCATTTGTATATATATATATAATACAACATTCCTAAATACAGAAATATATCATTTATATAAGATATCTATTTTACTAATTTTTCTAATGAATAATGAAATCGTATAATCCAATATAAAATATCCATACATATGAACACATATATATCTACACTTATATATAATCTTTATAAACTCAAATAAATCCTAATAACATTTATTTGACTAAATAATATAACCAATAATAATTCTATATTATATAATCATCATCGCAATGACTTAATAATAAATAATAATAATCAAATGCAATAAATCTATAATGGTGTATATACCCTTTACGTACAGTCTAAAAATTACCATTTAAATAAAATGAATTAATAATAAAAATATTTTACAATTTCCGGAAAGGTGAGCTACAATATATATCATTTATATATATAAAAAAATAATATATATATATATATATATATATATATATATATATATATATATATATATATATATATATATATATATATATATATATATATATATATATATATATATATATACATGATAATATGAAGATATATATTATATATACATGATAATATATATATCATATATATATATCTTCCTATTATCATGTATATATATATATAGTATACTATATATATAATATACTCTAATATATATATATATATATATATATATATATATATATATATATACTATCTATATATATATCTATATCTATAATAACAATCTCTCATATCATAGTATACTCTAATCTATATAATATATATATATTATATATACATGCTATGATATGATATATATATATACATATCATATCATGTATATATAATATTTATATATATATATATAATATATATATATATATATATATATATATATATATATATATATATATATATATATATATATATATATATATATATACATGATATGATATGATATGTATATATATATTATCATGTATATATATATATATATATATATATATATATATATATATATATATATATATATATATATATATATATATATATATATTTTATATATATATATACATGATAATATATATATATATATATATATTATCATGTATATATATATATATATATATATACATGATAATATATATATACATATCATATCATATCATGTATATATATATATATATATATATATATATATATATATATATATATATATATATATATATTATCATGTATGAGTCCGCGGGGTCGTGGCCTGTTGGTAGCGACGAGGGTCCCCGGGCGGGAGGCCCGGGTTCGAACCCCTCCTTAGGCGCATGCGCCTAAGCTCTAGTAAAAAGGACACCCCAAAAAAATATATATATATATATATTATCATGTATGAAGATATATATATATATATATATATATATATATATATATATATATATATATATATATATATATATATATATATCTTCATACATGATAATATATATATATAATGGGGCGATGATGAGTTAGCCTATGCGATGCGGGGCATCCACAACGTCGGAGGCCTGACGATATAGGGCTACGAACTGAGCCTGCATGGGGCAGAATGAGGCGTCCGTGTAGCAAACTCAGTGCACGGTCGTCGTGCGACGGATCGGGGAATCGGCACCATTCGCCCACGGGTATAAGCGACATGCCGACCACGCGGCCTGTCGTGCGGCGCTGCTGAGGGCGACGAGAAGACGTCCGCCATAAACGATCGCATGCTCGATCGTAAGGGCTTCGGCGATCGTCGCCAATATGCGCATCGTGTGCATAGAACGGGCGGCTGGGCAGAATCGGTAGTCGCAGGCGACAAGGAATCAGTGGCCGTCGTACGGGCGGTCACCCTTGGTCGTCGAGGGCGTCACTTCGGCGTCGTGGGCAAAGCGAGGTATTGAGTAACTGCCGTCGAAAGACGGTGTGCTGCTGAGCGGAGCTCTGGAGCGCGCGGAGTGCGCGGGATGCGTGTGCACGGCGATGATGACAAGGCCAACGGACAACGTCCGTACTCCAAAAGTCGTTCCATACGACATGCCAAGAATCGTGTGCGTGGGACACACGATTATACTGAGCCCGCACGCGTTGGGGAAAAAAAAAAAAAAAAAAAAAAAAAAAAATATATATATATATATATATATATATATATATATATATGTATATATATATATATATAATGTAAATTGTATGTTTACATATATATATATGTAAATTGTATGTTTGATAGCTTGTAAAGAATTGTGATGGTATGTGAGTGCTAGCCTAGGCTTGGTTAGGCCTAGTGAGACTTGTTAGACTTGTTGGGCTAGGACTTGACCTAGTTTGACTAGTTTAGTTGACTAGGGTTGACCAAATGTTGACTTTAGTCTACTTTGACCTAGACAGCATGCAGATGCATTGTACATTTCACTTATCATTCTCCTATATATGTCTTGACTTGTGTTGCTCTAAATAGGAGTCAGATACCTCATCTCGGGCAGTATATTCTCACAGACATTCAGATACCAGGCGAGTACATTCTCTGATCATTTCATAACATGCTTAAGATTATATTCCTGCTCTAGTTTACCTTATTTGATGCTGTCACGATATTATCACGGATTGGTACTATATGGATCCCTACATTGAGATATTATTCCCCTCGGGAGCATCGGATACATCATGTCGTGTGTTTCATGTACATCATGTATTCCTCGCTCTCATGTTATTCATGTTTCTCATGTGCTTCATGTTCGTTCATGCTCGCTCGTGTACTCTCATGTGCTCTCATGTTCGGTAATGTTTTTCGTGTATTTCATGTATAACCTATACTTCATGTGTACCCTTCATGGGCCTTCATGTGGAATTCATGTGCACTCAGTTCTGAGCCCTCATGTATACTTCATGTACACCCATCTATGGAATTTCATGTAAAAATTATGTATGTAACATAACTTGTCGGGATCCTTGTGTATCGATTGGGGTATGTAGAGTATAAATAGTCATGTGAACAATTCCAAAGTAGTATAACTATGTGCGCCTCTTTAGTATATTCATGTGCAAATCCAGCCGTTCATATGTCGACTTTGTACTCTAAATCACTAGTCACTGGTAGCTCTCTACTTATAGTAGATATTTTTATTACAGTTCTCTCTCTATTTACATCATGTACTTTCTTTCAGTTTCATGTATCGTACTCTCTTGCATGTTTATATTTTTTAACCTGTTATGATCTGCGTGAGATGTATTGTGCTCGCTCCCGTCCTAACTGGACCTGTTGAAAATTTTACAGAGGATGATGAGGAACCCTGCACCCCTTACTACGGAGCTTGCCTAGATGACACTCGCGACCTGGACCCCTGGGGAGGTTCAGGCAGCTGCTGAGGATGATACCCATGTTTAGCATAGATAGTCTAGACTGTTCTTTCTTTCATGTTAGTTATTGTCTTTGATTTTAGAGTTGTATTATTATAGAGATGTTGAGACTGGTAGTTATTAACTTTGATTTATTTCACTTCTATTGTACCACAGTTGAGGATTTTCTTATCTATTCCATCGTGCTATATTCAATCTCTAGATTGTGATTGAGTTGTACCTTCTGTGATTGGCCTCCAGTTGGAGAGTATTTCATATTGTGTTAGTTATAGTTCATGACCTAGAACATCGTTCTACCGCCGACACTGCAGCGTAGGCTGGACGCTGTTACGTACTCGTATCCTTACAATGGGTGCGGGTCGTGACAACGAGCACCCCGAATCTCCACTTTGTGCTGTGCTTTGTGCCTCCACCCTCACCCCATATATATGGGATGAGAAAACCAATATTCTAGTCATAATAGGATTTCCTAAATAGGAATCATATTATGACTAAATTACTCCATCAATATCCTATTTTAGATCATAATAGGATTTTCCAAAATAAGAATCCTATTATATCTAAAATAGTACAACACCATCCAAATCTAATCAAATTAAATATTTAACTAGATTTGGATTTCACAAAAGACTCTGGCAGAAGCAACAGGCGATTGTTGCACCAACCGAAGGAGATGGTGGTACTTCCTCGCAGGCCAGGCCCCAACTTAGTCAGACAACGAGCTACGGGAGACCACATCCAGTGGTGTTCACAGGGGTACTTAATATGGGATGGGGTTATACGGCGCTTATGTAGTGACGCAAACGTCCAAAGCTTCCTCCTCAATGCAGAACGCGTTGAGGTCCTTGAGCAACAGATTGCTTCTCTTCGAGATGTCTTGCTCGCGAAGGTGCAGTCTCAGGCCCAATTGCAGTCTTAGACCAAACCCAGTCGCAATTTAATGAGACGGTCTTTAAGGCATGCTTTCAGACGCTTGAGCGAGATACTACCCAACTGATGATGACGACGGGTAGGATGATTAACTGTTTTTAGAGCATGAATGAACGATTGGCACGAATCTAACTGTACCAGATGCCAGTCTCCACCACCACTGTAGAATATGTTTATGGAGTATATTATCCAGATTATGTCATGCGTGGCACATATAGTTGTCCTCCTCTACCATCGAAGCATATGTTTATGGAGTATATTGCCCAGAGTCTCCACCACCACTATAGCCCGTAGCAAATGTTTATGGCGTATATTATCCATATTATTGATGTTGTCGGGCATGGCATAGATAGTGGTGGTCCTCCTCTACGGTTGTATATTTATATGTTTCTTTCAATCTTGCTGTATGGCTAGCTTAGTACTAGCTCATTTCTAGCAAATGCTGATGTGACGGAAAGAGGTAACCAAGTTTACAGGTTTAGCTGGTCAACAGCTTTTGGAAAATATTCTTTAAACATTTCTCTTATGTTAATTGGCTCCCAAAAAAATTGGGTGATGATATCTCCCATTTTGTAGCATCTGACATGGAAAGTGACATGGCAGCTGACATGTTATGTTTTAACCCAAAAAATTTATTGTTAATGTTAATGCTAATGCTAATTTTAATTTAATGTTAATATTAATTTTGATGTTAATGTGGATTTCAAAAAAAAAATGTTAAAATTAATATTAATGCTAATTAATGTTAATATTAATATTCATGTTAATTTGAAGTTAATATTAATTTTAGTATTAATTTTAATGGTAATGTTAATGCTAATTTTAATTTAATATTAATTTTAATTTTAATGTTAATGTTAATGTTAAAGTTAATATTAATGTTAATTCTAATATTAATGTTAATGTTAATTTTAATATTAATGTTAACCAGCTAAACCTGTAAACTTGGTTATCTCTCTCCGTCACATCAGCATTTGCTAGTAGTGAGCTAGTACTAAGCTAGCCATAGAGCAATTTCCGGTTGTAGATTTATATGTTTATTAAACATTGTACTTTGTTTGAATGCATTGTGATTTTTGGTGGCTTGTAGCTATTTTTTTTTATTGTGGTGTGATATCTATTTCATTTTATTACTTTTTAATTGCTTGAAAGTGTATATTTGTAGGTTTAATTGGTTGAATTGTACATTCATATTTTTGTTTACAATTATTATTATTTTTCCTTTTTTTTTTTTTTTTTTGTATTTTAACGACATCCTAGGGACGCATATACATGATATTCTAACTAGTATCAGAACGAAGTGGTTCGTCGTGAAATGGTGTTGCATCGTAGCTAGCATGTCATGATACTAGTATCAGAACAATGTTGCTAGCATTAGCATATTGATACTTGAGAGTTAAGTTAGTACGTCGCCTCATATCGTTGATATACTTGAGACGTCAAATTCCTAAAATGTCCCTTACACGTCAGCCAAAAAACATTTAGGCTTTCCGTATGGAAAGGAAAGATCATTTCCTTCATTTGTGCTTGGTATGATGGAAGAAAAATGGGATACATTTTTCTTTGTTTTGTATGGAAAGAAAAGTGGTGGAAGAAAAATAAAAATATAGACTTTACCAATTATATCCTCAACTAACAATGTTTATTTACCATTTGAATTTTTTGAACTACTTTAAATATAAATCTATACTACTATAACCGTGAATTTTTTCTTTCCAAATATGCACTTACCTAACTTTACTAATTAAAATTCTTCATTAAATTTAACGAGGACAGATAGATAATTACATATAGAAATTTTTTAAAAGAAAATTATAGTTTGCTATTATGATGTCTTTTGCTTTTCCCAAGTACAAGAAAGTTAATTAAAAGAAGGTTAAAATACGTGCAAAATACGTGCATATATGCTAGTTTATATAAGATATAATTGTAAATTAAGATGAGTTCCTTCCACTTTTCCTCCCATTTTTTGGGTGAATGATTTTATTACGTTATGAGAGCATCTCCAACCCTATTGTCTTGTTAAGTGTTGTGAGTCTTAGGTGGCTCCTATGTGACATGAGCCACAAGACAATGTCTTGTTTATATAGCAAAACTATATATCAAAAGACAATGAGATTGAAAAACTCTCTCCAATGCAAAAGTATTGTGGAGACAATAAAAAGTATTTTTTCCAACTTCCAAGTAGGCCTGTCAAATTGGTCGGATATTGGCAATACCATATCCGAACCATTAACTATCGGATATATCCGATAACTATCCGATATCCGATCGGATATACGTTTTGGCTACCATATCCGTTACCGATAATTTTATCGGATATCGGATAATATCCGAACCAATAAGATTACTAAAAAAATATATTAAAACATGGAAGAAAAGAATCAGAACCAACAATTTCCACATTGGAACAACATATTTTGTCATAATTCTCCACACAAGCACAAATAACTAATAATCTCATGCATACATTGAATACATTACCACATATATATTTTAAATTTATTAAAAAAATTAAATATTATTGGTTCGGATTTTATTGGTTCGGATATGGCACTTACCGTACCCGTATCCGATAAATATCCGATAAGATATCCGAATCCGTATCCGTATCCAAAATTTCGGATATTTTCGGTTCGAATACGGATCGGATACGGATTTTCGGTCAACCATTGACAGGCCTACTTCCAAGGCAACTCCTCTACTTCTTCAACTTTTTTATAAATATTTCTATTCATAATTGATGATGTGGAGACAAAGTCATTGTGAAGTGCATTGTCTAGATCTAGACAACCAACTTCACATTCTCCTTGCCATGTCATTGCCATGTCAACTTCATGTTTTATTCTACATTTGCATTGGAGAAAAATTTTTGAAATGAAAGTTTGTCATTCCTATGTGACAACCATTTTTTCTAAACTCACAATAGGGTTGGAGATGCTATGAGGAAAAACCAATCCCTCCACTATTCCTTCCAACCACTTTTTTTTTCATACCAAACAGAAAATATTTCCTTTCTCCCACTTTTCCCCCATCCACTTTTCCCTCCTCCCACTTTTCCCTCCTATCAAACACATCCTTAAAGCTATTGCTGAGACGACAAAGTATTTTGCTTCAGCAACTAAAGGTAATTGGCGAGCAACTCTGCCTGTCGCTAATGGCGTTTGAATGTAATTAGCCGCACCAAAAACGAGATTAGCAACATATTTTGGTGTCTTTTACTTTTGTACTGCTAGTCATAAACCAAAATCAATTAGCTCTGGAGAAATCATGGATATCCCAAAAACAAACAAAATAAACCACCTACAGAATGAACTACTAAACTATGCTTACAAAATCAACACTGCGAGGGGTACAGAATGAATATTAGTTATGGTTACCAGCCGAAAAAATTAATCTGAAACATTCTTGCGTCAAAGGAAAAAGAATACACATGTATAACTGAACTTCAACAATGCTTCTGAAGGGTAGATGGAATAAAAGCTATATTATATCTCTGGCAGCATAATAGTCCATAAATTCATGGATATTCGCAAATTCTAAAAGCTGTTCAAGCAAATATCCAACACACGTTCCTGAACTTCCTGTTGAATTCTTGATGAATATTTGTGGATATAGGAATACATAGCTAATAGCAGCTATTGTTGTGCATGCTATTTTCTTCGTCTTGTAGATATGTCGGACAATAACATTCTTGAAGTTCCAAGTTGGAAAGGATTCAAATGAATCTTGTATTTCCAATAATAAGATTCACAGGACAGGAGGCAAACCAAAAACAGTATTGGTAATGCCTGTCCAAAATATTCAAGATTTTCATTTGCAACTACTAGCTGCACCGGGCTCCCCCTTCAAATACAATTATTACAAAACTATCCCTCTCAGTCGGCACCCTTTCGCTCTTTTGTCTCTCTTATTTATATGACAACACTTCTCATATTGGGTTACAATCATCCGATACTTCTAATAGTTTCAAATGAAAGTGACTTGGGACGGAAGAAGCAATCATAAAAAAATTCTGGCAGCTGGTAAAACAAGGCCAGGCAAATATATGTTTGCTCTCGAACGTTGTTTATCCGAAGCTTCTGCTTTCCAACTTATGAGGGATTGAACCATGGGCCTGCTGTATCACCCATATGCCCATTGCCTTGATTTCCTAAACCATTTGGGTTTATGGAAGAAGGCAGTCCAATGGGCATGGGTACGGTGGTCGTAGTGAATCCGCCATGGACTTGCGGGAGGGAGTGCGCACCCACAAGAGAGGAGCCTCCAGCGCCTCTCCTCTGTCGAATTGTGTGGATCTGCCTCAGCCCTTCCTCGTGAATGTGGCTGATTGTCTCGAGCTCTTTCATGGACAATTCCTCCAAGCCTGCGCCATAAAGTGGGGCATGACGGGCCATTTCTTCTTGGAGCGAGTTCTGAAGGTTTATGATGTAATGCTGCAAGTAACAAAGAACTTACTACCAAGATGAAAAGAACTGTAAATAAATATTATCAATTTTAAATAAATATTATCAATGTTAAATTATAAAAAAAATTATTGAGCAACTATGATAAAGGTCATAACAGATATATTTCTTTCTTAGAAATATTGGAAACGCTCCCAGAAGTTAAAATTGGGTTATTATCTGGAACCCCCTTACATTTGCTCGTTTATCAACCCCTAATTATTATTTTCATTATGGAGCCCCCTTCAGCCGTTAGGGATCCAAGAATATGGTACATTATTATACTAACAAGGAATAATTTTATGCTTTTGGACAAAATTGTCCTTTTAACCATGTGAGCATTAGAGACTTTCTTCTCCATGAACTCACTCAATATACCAAACCCAAAAAATTTAAATTTCATTGAACCCTAAATTCCTACCCAAAAACTTTCTTCTACCAAATCTCCAACTCGAATAGATTTTATTTCGCGATTTAGGATATGATTGTACTATTGTGCCCCCAATCAGTCACAATATTGCTAACTCTAAATCCTAAGTTCTCATTCAAACTTTGACAGTTATGAAATTTGTTGTTTGTGCCCCAAAATATTTATAAAAATTTAACTAGATTTCTCTCTTGTTTAACAACATCATGTCTAATTTGAGTTTGGAAGATTCAAACCTCAAGTTTGGACCAAAGGTCAAAAAAATTGGAGATTCAAAGTTCAACTTTGAAGGAGAAAATGGAGAATTACAAGATTCAAAGCTCATCTCTATTCAAAGCTCAAGTTTGTAGAGAAATTGATATCCAATTGTATAAGAGTATCTATTGACAACAACATAGTCACACATATGAGGATTACAAAGTCAACTAATCAACTAGGATATTTGAGAAGAACAATTTTAAATTTGAGAAGAAAAGAAAAAGAACACTTGGGTAAGAACAAATTTAAATTTAGGGAAGCACATGAGCAATAAGGATTAGGATTTATTGAAATAAATTTTGGTTAAAAGAAGGGCAGTTTCGTCCTTCTAGTTTAAACTTACTCTACATGTACATGACTTAACAGGACTTGGGATTTTCTAACGGCAGAAGGGGATTCCATGATGAGACAAAAAACGTCATGGGGATCTGATGATAAGTGGACAAACATGAGGGGGGTTTCCAGATAATTACCCTTCAGATAATCATAATGATGCTACTAAAAGTACTGCACATGATCGGAAAGCTCCCTCGTAGTTCCGTGCAACAAGAAAAAAAATACATGTTAAGTTTCACATAATTTCAGTACATGTCCATTTTGAGTAGCATGTCCATTTTGCCTACAAGGCTGAACTATAAACATTACCATTATTCATATTTCTGACCATGGTAAGAACCATCATTGCAGTCAATAATCAACTCCTCTCAGGTTTCAAGAAAGATAAGAAATCAAACATAACAATTTTGTTCCTCTTAATTTTCAAGCTTTTCTGGTCGTTATACACAAGAAATATATAACCTTCTCCACCAAATTGTTTTTTTCAAGAGAACAGTGACTATGTTCATGGATAAGGAGAAGGCAACAGATACTGATATGGGGATGCAGCAATTTTGAGAAACCAGGATATGATATCAGAACACAATGGACAAGGCGACCTAAGTGTTATCCATAGTATATGATACAAACCCAACAAGGAGACCCTCCAAGTATATGCATCATTGAACAACAAATACACAATAACTGATATCGATATGGACTAACAAAAAAAAGAAGCCATCATCTTGATAGACTTTGTAAACCAATTAAAAGATCTTAAGCATTGCCCTCTAGAAGAGCATCCATTATAAAGCAACCAGAGCAACATAACATCTACCTATATTAGACACAACTGATCACTTTATCGAATTAAAAGGAGGATGAGCCAACACACTGTTGTGAATCGACTCAATCGATTCACAAAAGAAAGCAAATAAAACAAAGAACAAGAGGAATAGAAACAGAATGATCTTTAATATAGAAAAAGAACAAAACTCCCAACTTTGATTGAACGGAACAAAGTAATAAAATCCTTCTTGATGACACTGGAGAGAGTTTTCTCAATCCAAGCATAAAAGTAATGACGGCTAGCCCTGACTATAAATAGAAAAGAAAAGCAAACCCTAGGAGGGTTATTGTGGTGAAAGACCACAATACCCCTCCATGACTAAAATAACTGAAAGGCCTAAAAAGTGGGCCTAAATGGCTCCACGTCTCCTGCGACGTGTGTAGGTGATAATGGGTGGGCCCGCATCAATACCGCCCCCTAAAAGAGCCACCTTGTCCTCAAGGTGGAAATCTGGGAACTGCGTCTGTTGCTATAGACGCCTCTTCCTCCGTCGGATCCTCCTCCTCCTCCTCTTCCTCCGTGGTGGTCGTCGTGGGGGTAGATCCCCTCTCTGGAAGTTGGCGGAATCCGCCGTTTCTCCAAAGAAATTGCTGCCTCCGGTGTTCCTCGCCCCTCCTGGCGGCTCCGTCCCTCCCGTCCGAGCCGGAACACCAGCTAAGCCCCTTTCCGAACCCGTGAACCTGTCACCGTAGTTCGAGGTCATCGTCCGACCCCCATAGGGGCCCCAAGCCCTAGGGCCTCTCCCGGGTGTGGCGCCGGTCCGCCGGGACCGAAATGGTCGGCGGCGTCCGGCCACAGCCGCTCGTCGGCGGCTCCACTGGCGCCGGCCGGCCCTGGGTAGCGGTCGGGGGCCGGCCAGCGGCCGCCCACAGCAGCCGCGGCCCCGCCTGGGCTCGCGCGGCCTGCTGTGGCGCTCCCGCGGCCCTCGGCTGCTGTCCGGCGGTGATCGCCGGCCGCCAGGGCCCAGCCCGGAGGTGTGGCGGCGACGGCGGTTGCGGGGCAGCGGCCGCCGGCCGGTCCTTCTTCCTCCTCGGTCGCCTCCCCCTCCGCAGGAGCAAACCCTAGTTGATCGCCTAGGGTTTGGGTTGTTACCGCCTCCGCTTCCTCGCCGTTGATCTCCTTCGAGATGTTTTGTAAGAGCGTCATTATGGCCGTCATCTCCTTCCGCATGTCCCGCATCTCCGTGCGGAGTTCCTGGTTCGTGGATGCTTGATCCTTAACGGAGGCCTCCATGGATTTCTTCAAGCTATCGATCTCGGCGGTGAAGTCCTCCCGAAGACCTCGGATCTTCTCGTCGATTGTGGTTCTCGTCCCGTCTGCCATGGCTCGTAGAGGGCTCTGATACCAATTGTTGTGAATCGACTCAATCGATTCACAAAAGAAAGCAAATAAAACAAAGAACAAGAGGAATAGAAACAGAATGATCTTTAATATAGGAAAAGAACAAAACTCCCAACTTTGATTGAACGGAACAAAGTAATAAAATCCTTCTTGATGACACTGGAGAGAGTTTTCTCAATCCAAGCATAAAAGTAATGACGGCTAGCCCTGACTATAAATAGAAAAGAAAAGCAAACTCTAGGAGGATTATTGTGGTGAAAAACCACAATACCCCTCCATGACTAAAATAACTGAAAGGCCTAAAAAGTGGGCCTAAATGGCTCCACGTCTCCTGCGACGTGTGTAGGCGATAATGGGTGGGCCCGCATCACACACATATAACAGATGTTCACAATACTCGAGTACTTCAATGTGACATCTAGAACTGATTTACCAATGTTGAGGAGATGGCCCAACACAGCTGAATGGAAGATAAAGGAATCATGTAGCCTACTCCCAATTTTGGGATAAAGGCTTTGTTGTTTTATATATTACCGATTTGGGTGCAGTAACAAACTTCACAAATTTGTTGATTTTCTCTGTTTATGCTAATTGACAAAATATTTGCAATCGAAAGTGCGTTCCTACTAGATTGAGAACAATTCATGTGTTCCCATAAAATATATATTTAATTTTCTTTTGGCAGAAATAGAGTTTTTACTGTCCCCCAAAATATATATATTCATTGATTAATTGGTTGATGATCATTAATTTATAAACCAACAACGCGACTTAATCCAGAATAGCAATCAAACTAGTAGACGTGACTTTAATCAAGAATAGCACATCTTAACAAAGTAAAGGTACACAAAACCTGGGATGCCTGTAGTTTTTGTTGCAGTCCATCAATGTAGACTTCATAGCGGGCAACCTTCTCTTCCTTCTCCCTTTTCTCACCTTCAGTTTGACCTACTGTTTTTGTTAGTCGACGGACTTCATCTTCAAGAGATTGCCTGACTTCTTCTCGTGTAACTGTTTCTGTGGCATATCTTTTCAATTCATCGTCAAATCTTTTTCTTGCAGCTTCATTCAGTCTTTCTGCTAAGGCATTTTTCTCCTTCATCGCTCGCTGCATAAGAACAAAATTACACTTTATACTTTCATACAATATGCCTGTACCAATGAATTCACTAAAATCATTTTTCTGTTGGCATCTTAAGATATTATGATAATTCAACAGTTCTCAATGCTCGCAAGAAGCATGTGGGGGAAATTGTAATTACTCAGTTAAAATTTCCCAGAATTTAGTAAGAAAACTTCATCACAAGGTCTACAGAGCAGCAATGCAAGGTATTTTATCTCAGAATTCGATTTCTTGGCCACATTTTATCTAGTTTTTTTTTTTTTGATCCATTTCTTGAGGCCGCCAGCTTGGGACCGTGGCCGCCCCGCGACCACCCAGCCATCCCATGCCCACGGGGGCTCGAACTTGGGACCTCCCCCAAGTGAGCCCCCCTCCCTAACCACTTGGGCTAGGGAGCTTGGACCTAACCCAAGTGGTTGCAATAGGAAGAATCACTTGGAAACAGATGCAGAATCTCTTTTTTCCCGGCCATATATATAGTATGAGACATCAAGAGGTAAAAAATCAACTTCTATGATTGTCAAATACCACAGTTTATGAAATATTTTACCATTTGACCAGATTCAAAGAATATACGCAATCAAACATTCTGAGATGACGTTGCAATCAAATATTTTAGACAGTTTAATATAAACCAATAAGAATGTGATAGAGAAGTTTAGATATTGCTGAAAAGTTCACATTGAAAAATAAGTTTCCAAGAGAAGTTTACATATTGGTACTACCTCATAAATTTCAGATATATTTGTTTCTATCTTCAATTCTAACAATGACTTATTGTTTATATATTATATATATATATATATATATATATATATATATATATATATTTTATATATATATATAATATATATATTTGTTTTTTGTGGGGGTGTAGCCTGTTGGGTACAGTTTGGTTGGGGGGGGGGGGGGGGGGGGGGGGGGGGGGGGGGGGGGATCCGTGGGGATGGGCACGGTTCGAATTCCCCCAAGGCGTTGCCCGCCGCCCGGAGAGAAAATGACACCCAATATAATAGATATATATATATATATATATATATATATATATATATTATATAAATGAGCACATATACTAATTGAACAAATGAGCAAATCTATTTGTGTCCGTAGGATTTAGTTCAAATTAAATCTAACGAAATTAGTATCTTATTTAAGGAATGTTATTATTGATTGATAATCAAAACAATACATATAGGTTAATATCTTATTTAAGATTAAGAGGATTGTATGTAAATATTCTTTCAAGAAATAAATACATCAAGCGACTACATCAGAATGTTATAAAGAGGAATGTTATAAAAAAAAATCATCATTCAAGAAATAAATACACAATTTATAATATTATGTTATATTATATTTATATATGTAACAGAAAAGCCAAACTTGCAAAGCACAAGGAGATAGGCAGGCAAGCATTAAATTCTGTTTGTTTCATTTTATGGGGAAAATATATCAAGAAATTATCAAGTGACTACATCAGATTATTAAACCATCAGATGTCTCACTCTCTTTCCCCGTCGTCAGAACTAGAAGAAAATCTATAAATAATAATAATATAATAATAATAATAATTAAATTAAATCAAAAGAAAAAAAAAAGTTCGAGATAAGAGATATGGGTCAGATCAAAGCCCAAAAGCATCAAAGCGAGCAGACATGAAAACCATCCGTATCATTTCCATGAACATTACCATGCTTCCTTCCTCCTGTGAATAAATCATTCTGGAGCATCGGCTTATTTTGCACAGATACAAAGGAAGAAAATAAATGACTAATATTCTCAAGGGTTAGATTTTTAAACTAAATCCTACGGACACAAATAGATTGCTCAATTAGTATACGTGGTCATTATATATATATATATATATATATATTTATATATAAAAAAAATATATAATATATATATATATAATTATATAATATATATATATATATAGATATATATGGTGAATTTATTCTCGCACATAGCGGTAAAGGTATTACAATACATAAACATCACAACTTCTCCAGCCCCACATAATAGTATTATGGGGCCATTACTGATACATCGAATTCTATGTTATGTAGAATTCCAATAGGGGGGTAACCAAGCCCTCGAAAATACGTCGGTTCCGTTCCTTCCAGATGTGCCAAACGGAAGCGGCGAGTCGCACTCTGGCTCTTCTGGCCCACCCCGGATCCCGGCCACTGTGATCTCGGATCCAGCTAAGAATGCTCCGAATATCTCTATCCACCCCAACTCCTCCCTCAGCTGCACGCACTGCTCACTCCAAATATGCCAGGTCATCGGGCAACAACAAGAAGAGGTGCCCCATTGTTTCATCCTCCACCTGGCATAGCACGCACTTGGCATCTGGGATCTGTAACCCAAACCTGAGGAGTCTGTCTCTTGTCATCAGTCTGCCCCGTAGAAGGCGGTAAGCACAAAGTTGCATTTTACGGCAATCCCTTTCCCCAAATGAAGTCCACCTCCTCAGCCCGGTCGTGGTGGATCCGAACCAAGTCATAACAGCTACGGAAGCAGAAAAGGCCTGTCCCAGCCCCCGAATGTGGGCCAGCCCAGCACCAGGAATCCTCATGCTGGCTACCGTCAATAGTAATAAGGCGAATCTCCTCAGCAAGCTGTGCAGTATAAGGATATCCTTCTGGCCTCCAAACTCCATCTCTGATGATCCGACTACATGTGAGCCCCCTGCCCGCCTCTCTGTCCATCTGGCCTCCCACTATCTCGAGTAAGGATCTGGAACCCAACCAAGGATCAAGCCAAAGGTCGGTGGTCCTCCCATTTCATGTTCCTGCATATAGCGGTCTTAAGCACCGGCCGGCATCGCAGAATAGCCTTAAATGTAACCGAGAAATTATTGTCTATACTGCAAGTCCAGAAGTTAGTCCTCCTTAAGTATCTGTTCGCCATCCATTCCGCCCACAGCGACCCCCCTTGATAAATCTCCAGGCCATCTTCACACAAGCTGCCCTCCTGACCGCGTGAAGCGGCCTCAGCCCTACTCCTCCTTCCTCCCGAGGACGACATAGCTGGTCCCAGGAAATCGCATGCATCCCTCCCCCCAAATGAAGTCAGCACAGATGGCCTCCACCTTCCGAATAGTAGCCGTCGGGATCTGGATAGACTGGAGCCAGAACATCGTGATGCCAGCAATAACCGAACGAACCAACTCAATCCGTCCTCCAAATGATAGCCCCGCAGCCTGCCAGCCTTCCACTCTTCTCTGAGCAAAATCCACCAAGCTGTGACAATCCTGCTCTCTGGCATAGTTGACCGTCAGCGGGACCCCAAGTATTTCACTGGGAGCTCGCCTTTGTCCACTCCCAGGGCGAATCTCTCCTCCTGCAGTGTACACCGGGAACTGAAGTAGACTCTGCTTTTATCCCTGTTTAACTGGAGTCCAGATAGCCGCCCGAATTCCTCCATAATCTCAGAAAGCGCTCTCATGCCCGCATAGAAGGCTGGAGGAGCACTAATAAGTCGTCAGCATAGATCAAATGGGAGACAACCGGTCTCACCAACCGGAAGAGAGGGACGATCCGTTTGCTGTGCACCGGTGTCCATCATGCAAGTAAAATACTCCATCACCAGGGTGAACAGGTACGGTGAGAGAGGGTCACCCTGCCTCAGCCCCTGTTGCTCCTGAAATAGCCATGTGGCGTGCCCTGGATGGACTGAGAAAGTAGGGAGCAGATGCACTCCCTCACCCTCGCAACCCACCTCTCGTCAAACCCATGGCTAGCATCAAGTGGCACAGGAAGTCCCGGTTGACCGTATCATAGGCTTTCCGGAGATCAAGCTTCACACAAGCTTCACCCCCAGGTTTGCTGAACTCCCTCACCATCTCATGAGCAAGTAGGCTGTGCTCCGCTATCGACCGACCCTTGATGAACGCTGCTTGATTCTGGGACACCAATCCCTGCATAATCCCCTCCATACGCCTGCACATAAGATGAGTGATAATCTTATAAAGAAAGTTACAGCAAGCAATGGGACGAAAATCTGCGAGCGAGGTCGCTCCCTCCTTCTTAGGAACCAACGTCAAGAAAGTGTGGTTCATCTCCTTCAGAAGCCTGCCCTCCACGAAGAACTCCTGGACCGCCGCCAGAACAGGGAACTTAAGCACACCCCAGTGTCGCTTAAAGAACCCAGAAGAGAAGCCATCAGGCCCAGGAGCTTTGTTAGGGTTCGCCTTCATCACAATATCCTCCACCTCCTCCAACCGAACAGGTGCCAAAAGCAGGCTATTCCCATGAGGGGTCACCCGTCTCTTCGTGACAAGAGCTGGGAACGAGCTGGTGTAATCCGTCTGCTGATATAAGTCAGTGTAAAATCTGACGGCCTCCTCCTGGATCTCCACCGGGTCCCCAACAAGATGTCCCTCGTCGTTCAGAAGTCTGGGGATGCTATTCCGATGCTGACGAGTGGATCACATCATAGAAGAATTTGGTGCAGCGGTCTCCATCTTTGAGCCAGGTACATTTGGCCCTCTGGGCCGCACTAATCTCCTCCTGCAGTCTCATGGTGCTGACCTCCTCTATCAGGATCTTTTCCTTAGCCGCCAACTCCCCATTCAGAATGTCGGCTTGAAGGGCCACCTGGATGTCCCGAAGCTCGGCTTCCTTATCCGCCAAAGAAGACCGCGGTCTCGCCTTCACCCAACCCCGGAGAGCCCGCTTGATCTGCTTGAGTTTATGAACCATGCGGAACTGAGCCGTGCCATCCCGGAAGTGCTGCATCTCTCCCATAACCACCTCCTCATAACCAGCCGACAGATACCAGCTGTTGTTATACCGAAACGGCCTCGACCGCAAAGTGGGTCTCACAGAGGCCAACCCGGATAGGAGAGTGATCACTAGTACCAGCCGCAAGACCTTCCGCCACCGAATTCGGGAAGCAACGGAACCATTCACTATTGCCCAAGGCCCGATCCAGCTGACAAGCAATCCGATTATGTGCAGCCTTGTTGTGCCAGGTCCAGATATGTCCAGCTCTCTCCAGCCCCGCAGTCCAGACAAGTAGACACCTCTGGAAGTCATATAAGATCGAATCCGGGACAGGCGACCTCCCACCTTCTCATGGCGAAGCAGCATAGCATTGAAGTCCCCCATAATGAGCAAAGGAAGATGTAAGCTGTCCGCCGTAGTGCCCAGATGCACTATGTCTTCCCACAAAGCCTCCGGAGTCTCCGGTCATTGTGCCCATATACAGCACCCAGAATGAAACGGAACCCACCTTGTTCTCGAAAGTAATGCCGATGAGTTGTTCTGATTTATGTATCTGCACCCCCTCCCAGCTACCTCGGTTCCACCTAACCCAGATCCTTGCCATATCGCAGAGATCCAGGTTGTGGATGTGATCCCAGTTTGCCGGAGTCCTACGCGAGAGCATGGCGGCCCCTCTAATCTTCGTCTCCAGCAAGATAGCAATGTCACACGCTTCTCTTCTCAGCACTCCTCCAATCTCCCTCCATCGTCCAATGGAACACCCCCCTAATGTTCCATGCCAGGACCGACATTTAACTAACAAGTGAGGGGTCCCCTGGAACTCGTCTGGATCGACACTCGAGGGAAGTGTCTCATCCGCCTGATCTATAACTGCATCCACCATGGAGGATGGAGCAAGATGCGCCTGAATCCTGCTAAGAGTAAGTGTCCAGTCAGGATTGGCTTCCGTCTGGTCTTCCAGATCCCTCGCCTGGGGGATATCCTCCAGCGTGGCCGGAGCGTGTCTTTTCCTACTGCTGTAAACCATAATCGCCGGGGAGGCCTCCGTCACCATCTGACCACTCTCAGTCGCGCTCATACCCCTGGTAACCATGGTCCTCTGTGGCCTGAAAGGGACGAGGGCGCCCTGTGTGCTCTCCTGTCTCTGCGGTGGTCCTGGCTCCAGCCTCCTCTCTACCTCCATCACTGTGTCCTCCTCCATATGCCTATCTGGTGACGACTCCCCAGGTAAGTGACTGGGAGCCTTCTCCATCTCGGTAGCCTCCGTTTGAACCGCCGGTGTCCTGGCGGCCTCCTTCCCTTTATGTTTGCATGCACCAGTAGAGTGCCCAAAACACTCGCAGTATGTACACATGGGTGGAACCCAGTCATATTCCACCGACTGTGTCAGAACCTCACCGACGGTACCTGATACTCAAGCATACTCGGAAGCTCCGAGCCCGCCTTGATCTCCACGAAAACCCTGGCATACATAAGTCTGGTGCGGAAAGCAGTGGCCTCGTCTGCCTTGATCGGCTTCCCCACAAGGCTGGCCAGTCTCATGAGAAGCGGAACACTCCAGTACTTCACAGGGAACTCTGGGAATCGGATCCAGACGGGAATGGCGTTCAGCACCTCCTTCTCACATTTCAGATCAGGAGTCCACTCCTTCAGTATAATGAGTCTCCCATCAAATGACCAAGGCCCTCCCTGTAGAATCCTGGTCATCCTCCGCGAGACCAAATTTGACATAGTAGAACCCATTCTCCCTGGAGAAGAACTCCATGCTACCTTTGGGTCTCCAGACGCGCTCCGCATAACCCCTGATTTGGCCAAAGAACGGTTTGTTCCCTAACACATACAACACCAGAGTATTTTCCAGAATTCTGAAACCACCGCTATTTTTCTGCGGAAAATACGCCCGTAGTCCTCCGACAGACATCGGTGTGACAAACTCCATCGACAAGGACTTTTCGTCGCCACTGGCGTGCAAACCTCCTTCCATGACCGAGGCCGCTGCTCCTCAGTGGGTGCCCTGATCGGAGGGTTCGCAGGATCCGGGCCTTTCCTGCCATCAGCAACGGCAATGCCCTTAGCCTTCTCTGCCGCCGTCGCCTTTGGCCTCCATCCTGGTACAGTGCGCACCATACCTCCCCACGACGACGGGATCAACTGTGCCTGCTGATGATCGAGTCCCATAATTCCCTGGCCCCGTCCGCCCGATATTTGAGTTTGGGTCCCTCGTCTCCCTCCAGCCCGGCGTCTCGCCACCGTCTGCCAGCCCGCCTCTTCTGGGTTGTCCACCGGATCCGAACTCGAATACGGGAGCCGAAGCCCCCGATCCCCCATGCCACCGCCCGACCCCCCCCCCCCCTCTCGGGGATCACCGCCGCCGCGCCGCCCGGTGAGACCGCGGGCCCGCCCGCTTCCGCCGCCTCACCACGACCCCCCCCCCCCCCCGCCTGGGGGGTCCCGCTGCCGCCTCCCGACCCCCCTCGCGTGGGGGGATCCCTTGCTGGCCGCCGCCCGCCCTCCTCTGGCAGGATAGGCCGCCCTCCCCCCCCCCCCCCCCCGTTCCTCCCAGACCGACGAAGCCCTCCCCGCGAGCGGATCGGGGGGGGGGGGGAGGCGAAGTTGCCGCCGACAAACAACCTAGCAGAGGGAACGTGCGACGCCACTCTTCTCTGTTATATATATATTATATATATATATATATATATAGATATATATATATA
>JANAVB010036609.1:0-28446 GCA_029216955.1 Iris pallida | reverse complement strand
CCCACTCGTCTAAAAAAGAGTTGAACTACAAAGTCAGAAGACACCCACCCGCCACCGCGGTAAAACACTACCAAATTACAGCATTTTAGCGACGGACATTTTCCGTCGCTATTACCGTCGGATCACCGACGGATTTGTGACGAAATACCGACGGAAAGCAGTGGACAATTTTTTTTATTTTTTTATGTCCATATCCGTCGCTACGCCGTCGATAGGTCGTCGGCCATGTAGCGACGATTTTATCTCCGTCGCTAGAACGTCGCATATTTTTGGCGGGAAAAGCCTAAAATATTGGCACGAGATTTGACTACGACTTAGCGACGGAATAATCCGTCGCTACTCTGGCGCGAGATTTACTGACGACTTAGCGACGAATAATCCGTCGCTAAGCCGTCGCTAATTTCTGTACCCTAACTTAAATTGAACCGACGGGGGAGAAATTTTCATTCCCCCCAAAACACTCTCTCTCTTTCCCTCTCCCTCTCTCCCGACGATCTCGCTCTCTCCGACCGCGATCTCCTCTCTCTCTCTCTAAGGTATGCTCTCTCCCCCCCCCTCTCTCTCTCTCTCTCTAGCTCCCTCTCTCTCTCTCTCTCTTTTACGATTTTGGGGGTTGGGGGCTGTCGGAGTGGTCGGAGAGGGTGTGGGGAAGGGGGGTTTTCGGGTACGGGGTGGGTTGGTCGGGGCAGGGTGGGTGGGTGGTCGGGGGGGCAGGGGGGTCGGGGAGGGGTCGGGCATAGGTGGGGGGTGGTCGGGCAGGGGGGTTTCGGTAGGGGGGTGGGGTGGTCGGGCAAGGTGGGATGGAGAGGGGGCAGGGGGGGGTGTCGGGGAGGGGTGTCGGGCAGGGGTGAGGGGTGGTCTGGGCAGGGGGTGGGAAAGGGGGTCGGGCAGGGGTTAGGGGAGGGTCGGGCAGGGTTGGGGGGTCGGGGCAGGGGGGCAGGGGGTGGAAGAGGGGGTCGGGCAGGGGTTGGGGGGGTCGGGCAGGGTTGGGGTGGGTCGGGCAGGGGTTGGGGGGTCGGGACAGGGGGGCATGGGTGGGAAGGGGTCGGCAGGGTTTGGGGGGTCGGCAGGGGTTGGGGGGGGGGTCGTGGCAAGGGGGGCGTAGGAGGGACTCGGAGTCCCCGCGCAGGAGTCCCCTCCTCCCTCCATAGACACACACACACACGACACACGCACACACACACGGACACACACACACAGACACACACACACCCGGACACACACACACAGACACACACACACCGGACACACACACACACACCACGGACACACACGATACACACACACTCAGACATATTATCATGGTTAAAGTATCGGCCGATACCGATCTAATACGGCCGATACCGATAACGGTTTGGCATGTTCCGATCCGATACCCGACCGATACCAAGTATGACCGATACCGACATTGGGGGTCTTTGTTCCGGTCAATTCGACAAAGAAAATTAAACAGAAAAGATAAATCAACGGGTTTAAAGCATAACAAGGTTGTAGAAGCATGTAAAGAAAATCACATCAATTGAAGAAAATCACATCTATTGTTTGTAAACCATCGGTAAGGGTGACTACTATTTCATTTAATTTCAAAACTACTAAGAAATAACACTGAAAATACTTAAAATTATGCCTAAATGTATAAAATATGTTTTTAATGTAAATAATTTATATAATTATTGTTCCCCGATACCAAAATCCGATACTCTGATCTGAAACCGCCGATACCAATACTCATAGGAATAGTCCGATACCGATTCCGATACCGATACTTTGAACCTATATATATATATATATATATATAATATATATATATATATATATATATATATATATATATAGGCATAATTTTAAGTAATTTATTAATAAATATATATATATACACGACACACGTCGTGAAGTCTATATATTTATTAGCTAAGGTAGAAGTTTAGCCTAATTAAGGTTAGTTTTGACAGAGTTGACTTGGACTCCTAATTGACCCAGAACTAGTCTAGTATACCATCTGCTCCTCCTTTCTTCCCTTCTCTCATCGACTATCTCGGCCTCCTATTCGGCCTACTATTCCGATATGCGTTTGATACGGTCTACATAACCTATATACTGATACTAATCTGATACTCTCTGATATTAATACATCCGGCTTATACTACTAGCGGATCCACCAGTTACATGATTATACTACTTATGTTAGATTGTGATCTAAGTAGCCTCGTCGTAGGCCTAGCGTGTTATCCACAAGTTTAGTTTTTCTTACGATATGAGTATCGGTATCGGGCTATAATTCTTATGTTTAGTTTGTCTTACGATACAGATATTCACACAAATCGAGCATGAATCGTTACTTTGTTGATCGTACATGGATGTACAAACGACAACACGAGAGCAGAATTGGTGTGAGTGACGATTTTCAGGCAGGTGTGGAAGTATTTCTTAAGTATGCCATGAGCAAAACTCAGTACATGGACGATAACAAAATCAAGTGTCCATGTGTTAATTGTCACAATAGACGTTTCGAAGAAGTGATGACTGTGAGAGATCATTTGACCCGTAAGGGTTTCGTACGTGATTACGGCCTGTGGTCATCGCAAGGTGAATTATATTCAGAAAGACAGGCTGCAGAAGCTGGTACTTATGCTTTTGATGATAATGCTGCAACGGATGTCCTCGAAGACGACGGATGCTCTGTGGATTATGGAGACATGCAGAACCTTGCACGAGATATGGTGTATGCTGCGGCAGGGCCTAATTTTGATCCGGAGGATCCTAATCCCGAGGCAAAGGAGTTCTATGATATGTTTAAGGATGCAGATACTCCTCTATATCCTGGTTGTGAGACTCATTCCGCACTGTCAGTGACGATGCGGTTGTTGAACATAAAGTCTGATTTAACTTGCCACAAGCTTGCTATGATCGGATCACACAATTAACTAATGAGAGGAATCAAAAGAGCTCCCAAGAAACTTCTACAAGTCAAAGATGATGGTCCGACAACTGGGACTGGGGTACGAGAAGATAGATTGCTGTCGCAACGGATGCATGTTGTATTACAAAGAGAATTGCGTATTAGAAAGTTGTTGGTTCTGTAATGCGGATCGTTACAAGACAGTACAGGGAAAAGGAAAGTCAACTAGAAAACGACGTCCTTACAAGTATATGTATTACTTTTCAATCACGAAGCGCTTACAGAGGATGTATATGTCTCTGAATACAGCAGAACACATGACGTGGCACAGTGAAGATCGCATAAAGGACGAAGGAGAATTGTCACATCCTTCGGATGGGGAGGCGTAGAAATATTTTTGATTTGTGTCATCCAGATTTTGCTACAGAGCCTAGAAATGTACGCCTGGCGCTATGTTCTGATGGCTTCGCCCCTTTCGGACAGTCGGGATCTCAATACTCATGCTGGCCGGTCATTCTTAACCCTTACAATCTTGTGTATGAAGACTCCTTATATGTTCTTGACAGCTATCATACCCGGTCCCAAAAATCCGACAAAGAACATCGATATATATTTACAGCCGTTGGTGGATGAGCTGAAACAGTTGTGGGAGATCGGCGTCACGACCTATGATATTTCCAGAAAACAAAACTTTCAGATGAGAGCTTCACTCATGTGGACAATCAATGATTTTCCAGCATACGGTATGCTGTCGGGATGGAGTACGCATGGCAACATGTCTTGTCCGATATGTATGGAAAATAGTAAGGCGTTCCGCCTTAGACATGGAGGAAAAACTTCTTTCTTTGACTGTCACCGTCAATTTCTGCCAACGAGACATCCTTGGCGAAAGAACAAGGACGCGTTCAGATATGGAAAACAAGAATTTTCTGAACCTCCTGCTAGATTGTCGGGATACGATATTTGGGAAGATGTAAAGGAATTGCCCACCGCAATGGAAGATCCATCGAACAATCGTGTCGAGGGGTTCGGAACTGGACCAAACGGAGTATCTTCTGGGACTTGCCTTATTGGAAAGATAATCTTATTAGGCATAATCTTGATGTCATGCATATCGAAAAGAATGTGTTCGATAATGTCTTCAATACCGTTATGGATATTAAAGAAAAGACGAAGGACAATCCAAAAGCAAGACAAGACATGGCCGAGATATACAAACGTCATAATCTAAACTTGATACAAAGGGGAGCTGGTGGACAAGTAACTAAGCCGATAGCGCCATACGCATTGAGCAAGGAAGATAGATTAATAATCTGCAAGTGGATATCTACTTTAAGATTTCCCGACGGCTATGTGTCGAATTTGTCTAGATGCGTTGATCTCAATGAACGCAAGCTAACAGGAATGAAGAGTCACGACTGCCACGTGTTTATGGAAAGATTACTGCCCATTGCGTTGAGAGAGTTGTTGCCTTCTGCTGTATGGGTTCCGTTGGCCGAGCTGTCTACATTCTTCAGGGATATCTGTTCAACTCAACATATGATACAACTTGAGGAGAAGATTGTCTTAACAATTTGCAAGTTAGAGAAAATATTTCCACCGGGTTTCTTCGACAGTATGGAGCATCTACCGATTCATCTAGCATACGAAGCCCGTGTCGGTGCATCTGTTCATTATCGATGGATGTACCCCTTTGAAAGGTAAATAAAAATCGATATAATTTAAGTGGATTTTACAATTCATTGTTAATTCTCAAGATAATTTGTCTCTCTAGGTATCTACATCATCTAAAGAAGAAAGTTGGCAACAAGGCTCATATAGAGGCTTCGATATGCGAAGCATATCTTATCGAGGAGGTGTCAAACTTTTGCTCTATTTATTTCGATACTCATGTTGAGACAAATCGAAATAGACCTCAAAGGAATGACGAAGACGTTGAGGAAGGAGGTATATTCAATTTAAGGGGTAAGCCTATTGGGGCTAGTAAGAAACGGTGGTTGAGTGACGATGAGTATGATGCCGCTCACCGATATGTCTTGTTAAATTGTGACATACAAGAAGTGAGAGATTTGGAGAAGTAAGTGACTACACCTCGTTATAATCTCTAATTTGGTGAGGTAAGTGACTACACTAATTTTTATTCTCTCTAACAGTGTATTTAGAGATGAAGTCAAAATAAGGACACCCGATATTACCGATGAGGGACTTCAAAGAGAGGTTGATTTTACCTTTCCGTCATGGTTTCGAGATTACGTAAGTAACTGAGATAATATGTTATGCGACTACCATTTAAATATATATATGCAACTAAAACATTTAAAGTTTACAGGTTTTATTAGCTGAACCAAGTACACTCACAAATGAGAGCATTCGTTATTTGTCATTGGGACCGAAGAAGCATGCAAAGACTTGGCCCGGCTATGTCGTTAATGGCTTCAAGTTTAAGACAACTCAACATCCTATAAATGCCGAATTTCTCAATGACGGCTTCAGTACGAAGGATTCTGGTGTTTGCATAAGAGGCACAATCTATGACGACGAGCCGGACTTTGACTATTATGGAGTGCTTCGGGATATTGTAGAATTACAATATAGTGCCCCATTTGATATGCATATTGTTATGTTCAAATGTGAGTGGTTCGATACGACACCAAATATCGGTTGGAGAATCGATAAACAATTTGGATTCGTCGATATAAATCATCGCAGGAGGTATAGAGGGTCCGACACGTTTGCGATAGCAAGTCAGGCTGTTCAAGTCTACTATACAAGCTACCCAAGGCGTCATAGAGATCGCTTTGACTGGTGGGCAGTATGCAAGATTAAATCTAGAAATACATTCAACGTTGGAGACCCAGCATACCAAGAGGACCAGATCGAAAAGCCCCAATACTTGGGACAACAGTCTTGTGACATGGATGTTGAATTAGAGGTTGATGTACCTCTTGCTGATAAAAATAGAGGGGAGGAAGAGGTTGATATACAAGACTTAGATGTCAACCAGGGGAGAAAGAGGCGTCTTGTCCCAAGTATTGAGACTGAAGAAGAAGAAGAAGAAGAAGAAGAAGAAGAAGAAGAAGAAGAAGAAGAAGAAGAAGAAGAACTTTATGAGGATGAGGATGAGGATACAGATGAATTCGACGATGAGGATGATGATGATGATGAGGCCGAGGCCGAGGAAGAGGACGATGACGATGATTAAATATCGCCATATTTCAGTTGTATCTTGAAGCACCCAATATCTAGTCTCGAATCCTAAATTACCCTATTACATTTGGATTTACAATTACAAGTCTAGTGGAACACAAGATGCCCTTTCATCAAAAGTTACAAGAATTGTACTTTGTTGTATTGGTGCGTGATTTTATCAGATTTTGTGTATCTAGCTTTTATTCGTACTTCACTTCTGATTGTAATATTTATTTCAGTTTGGGATATTTGCGTATTATTGTATGAGTTTCTTTTTACAGATGGCACTCCTAGGCCTACTCGTCTGGGCGGCACTCATCGCCCTGCTGCTGGTATGGATATGTTTAGTTTTATATTCATTTATAAATCTATGTTGTCGGTATTTTGTTTATGTGTTCTATTTACAGGGCATGGTTGCGAGCACCCGTACTGGTGGTGCTGGCCGTGGTCGTGGCGGTGGCGGCGGCGGCGGCGGTGGTGGTGGTGGTGGTGGTCGTGGGCGTGGGCGTGGGCGTGGGCGTGGTGGTAGCGGTCGTGGTCGCCAGCCGTATTCTCCGGATGTGACCTCTGATCCCGACTTGGAGAGCCCGGACACAGGCTCTTCCCGCCGTCATTCTTCCTCGGTGCTACCGACATCGTCGTCGAGGCCTGTGACTCCATCCGCTAGCAGATCCGTTCCGCCACCGGATGTACCAGCAGATGCAGCAGCAGATGCAGCAGGGGGCCCAGCAGTTACTGCAGGGTGGGCCTCGGAGTACCCCGGGATTCAGTTTCATCCTGTTACCGGGGAGTACGTGCGCGGACCCGCGGATCCCCCGACGCCACCAGAGAGGCTGGTGGGCGAGTTCCGACGAGAGCTATGGCCCGCTGGTGAATCGTAAGTAAATTTAAGTTAATTTATTAAATTTGTTTCATTTATTCAAGTTAATAATCCAGTCGTTGCTTCTTTATAGGTTTTTCCCGTGGGATGCTGCCCGGATTCTAGGGCGCATTATCCGGGATAACTACCATGGCCCCTACCTCAATTTTTCTGAGGTGCCTCAGGACATGAAGTACGTATGGCTCGACGAGATGAGGGTATAAATCCGTCGGTGAATTATTAATTATTCTTTAAATCATTAAATTTTTTATTACGTGATATTTGAATTTGTATGTCAGAGGACGTTCTGGTGGCCCCCCCATCGCGAGGAGGCGATCCGCAGGACCTACAAAGCCGCCGCCGGGAAGAAGATACGGGATACGGTGTACGACCTTCGTACGGCGCATACGAGGAAGGACTGGATCCGGGCGGAGTACTATGAGCAGATGTTGGAGAAGATGGATACTCCGCAGTTCAAGCTGAAATCGGAGAAAGCTAAGGCTAATCGACAGGTCGCGGGTCTGCATACGGGGGGATCAAGGCCCCACGCATTGACGCGTACAGATTTGGTGAGATAGCGCAAATTCAAATTCATTCTATTATTTAATTTCGTACTGTTAATATACGAAGTTAATTAAATTCTACGTATGCAGGCCCAACGGGCGGTGAAGCAGGGGAAAGAGGCGGAGACGGTCACCGCTCACGATGTATTCGTGCATACGCACAAGAGGCGGAAGGACGGGAGCTTCGTCGACGCGAGGGCCGAGGAGACTGATGTAAGTACTTACGTTTATGAGATTTATGTTAGAAATATAATTATTGTTAAGTTAATTAGATAAACTTAGGATTCAGACTATAACTTAGGGAAACATAGGATTTAGATTATAACTTAGGAAAACTTATAGTATAAACACATTCATTGGATAGGCTGCGTATCGTGAGGCACTTAGTCGGCTTGAGATCGAGCCCCCTTCCGAGAATGTCGGCGAAACGACGCCCACCCAGACGCACTCTTCTATGGCCGCTCGCTACGACGACGTGTTCGTAGAATCCGTCGGCGGCATTAGGAAAGGGCGCGTCTACGGCTTAGGTTCTATGGCGCTCTCGTTGCAGCCGTCCCTGAGATATCCACCACCTCCGCCTCCCCCAGCGCCCCCGGTTGACGATGTGAGGGAGCAGCTTGCGACTCTGACCTCCGCGGTGTCAGATTTGCGGGCGATAGTGTTGGGGTGCTATCCGTCTGCTCCCGGTCCATCTGCTCCCGGTCCGTCTGCTCCCGATCCGTCTACTGCAGCTGCCGGTGCTTCGGATCGACCTGGTCCTTCTTCCCCCGGACGGCTTTCGTTTAACCGCTCTGCGGACGCCCGCATCGTATCGGATAACACCATCTTGACGCTCCTTGACATGATGTCGCCAGAGCAGCTACGTGCGCTTCCAGACCATGTCTTGTCCCAAGTGCCGGCACATACGGTGGAGGAGTACATACGCAAAGCGGATGCGGCGGCACGAGCACGAGACGATCCGACGGACGGGGTTTGATTTTGTTTATGTTGTTGGTTTTGTAGACATTTGGATACTGAGTATGTTCAGATATTTTTTTATGTTTGGATAATTTAATGTTGGATATTGGATATATTGTGTTGGTAATATTTTGTTGGATATTGGATACGTTGGATATTGGTGTCGGATATGGATATTTTGTATATGGATATATGGTGTTGGATATTGGATACGTTGGATATTCGTATTGGATATGGATATATGGTGTTGTATATGGATATTTTGCATGTTTGATATTGTGTTGGATGTGTTGTATAAACAGGAAAGAGTCTGTTTGCAGTATTTTTTTTTCAAAAATTAGCAGTTAGCGACGGACTGGCGACCACTCAGCGACGGATAGTCCGTCGCTAACTGGAGAAACTGAGGTTAGCGACGGAGTGGCGACGTAAAATCCGTCACTACCTGGAGCATTTCAATAAAGCGACAGATTTGTGACGGACGATCCGTCGACCTGATGCTGTTTGATGTCCAGAAATTTTAGCTTTCGCGACGGATTGGCGACTAACTTACGGCGGACTGGCGACCACTCAGCGACGGATAGTCCGTCGCTAACTGGAGAAACTGAGGTTAGCGACGGAGTGGCGACGGGCTATCCGTCGCTACCTGGAGCATTTCAATAAAGCGACGGATTGGCGACGGACGATCCGTCGACCTGATGCTGTTTGATGTCCAGAAATTTTAGCTTTCGCGACGGATTGGCGACTAACTTACGGCGAACTGGCGACCACTCAGCGACGGATTATCCGTCGCTAACTGGAGAAACTGAGGTTAGCGACGGAGTGGCGACGTAAAATCCGTCGCTACCTGGAGCATTTCAATAAAGCGACGGATTGGCGACGGACGATCCGTCGAACTGATGCTGTTTGATGTCCATAAATTTTAGCATTAGTGACGGATTGGCGACTAACTTACGGCGGACTGGCGACAAAGTCCCGACGGACTATCCGTCGCTAACTGTAGGAATTTAATGTATCGACGGATTGGCGACGTAATATCCGTCGCTACCCTGGAGAATTTTACATTGAGCGACGGTTTAGCGACGGAATGTCCGTCGGTAATTGGGTATCAGAAAATCTCTGATACGCTTTTGCCGACAAATTTACGATGGATTAGCGACGGATATTGGGTATCAAAAAATCAGTGATACGGTTTTGCCGACTGGTTAGCGACGGAGTTTTCCGTCGCTAACACTATATCCTGATACATGTTTTGACGAAAGTTAGTCGGTAATCCGTCGCTATATATATTTAGATGCGCCGACGGTATTCCGTCGCTAAGTCGTCACTGAGCGACGGAGTAGCGACGAATATGTTTTAGCGACGAGGTTATTCCCGACGGCTGTTTTACCAAAATATCCGTCGGTAATTCGTCGGTATTTATTTTTGGCGACGGATTACCGACGGATAAGGCCGTCGGTAAATCCATATATTTTGGTAGTGAAAGAAGTTAGGGTTTTGAAAGAAGAACTCTAAAGAAGAAGAAAGCAAAGAGAAAAAGAACTCTCTCTCTCTCTCCATCAGACGCCTATTTATAGGCTTGGGCATATGCGGGAACCGATGAAGGGTGACGTCAGCCGTCGCCTAGGGTTCTACAAAGTGATGACAGTAGATATACAAAAAGATCACCATTAATCTTTTTGTTTATTTCGAAGCGTTATCATTTGCATTTAAAACTGAAGAGGAGCATGCGCCTCATCACAGATGCGCGGAGCAATCATGCGCCCCGAACAGTCATGCGCCCCATTGAAGTCAACACCATGCTTCTTATTCAAAGTATTCCAAAACTTGACGAAAAGTTTTAAAAACTTTGAAGGGGATCTTCTAGAAGCATGGAATTTCTGGCGCATCTATAGGCAGAATTCTTATGCGCTTAACACTATATGCGCCAGGGAGCTCTATCGAAGTACTTGGTACAGAAAAGAACAGCAAAAAGTATAAGACATCAAAAGAAGATTTTTATTTCATATAAAAGTCTATTACATGTCTAAAAAAGGCTTTACAAAGGAGAATTTCTACAAAAAGAAAAGATCCTAAGACTATAATCAGGTGCAGCAAACTGCCATGCGTCTCCTGCCAGGCGCATCATCTGCCAGGCACATCACTTCAGCGTCTCAGTCAGGCGTGTCTCTTCAGCGTCTCAGTCAGGCGTATCTATTTCAGCGTCTCAGTTAGGCGCATCATGAAGTCTCAGCATATGCGTTCCACTTCGGCCCGATCAAGTGCTGCGGCTAAAGGAGCAGCTTTGAGCATAACCAGAGTGGGCAGCCAACCCCACTCTAGCTGGAGGAAGAGCTCTCCAAAGCCCAAGGAAGAGGAGAGCACTGCAATTGTGATCTGCGGCTCTTCCGGCATAACGGAGACGGGGCCCGGGCATCCCGATCTTTGGATGCAACAGGTACCTTCCGCCTGCCTCAGAAGCCCGCGACCCCGACTTTTGGATGTAACAGTCACCTTCAAGTGCATAAACGAAGACAACTCGTCGCATTTTCACCCTCGGGAGCATCTTGTCAACAGAATGTACTCGAGCAAATAAGTTCATTCGGGAAGACGTGAGAGAACGTGTAACACCCAGTTTTCCAAATGAGGGTAATTTTGAACTTTTGTAAAAGTTTATTATTTAATAATAGGATTTATGATTTATGGGAATTTTTAATTAATTTAATACTATTTAAAATTGGTGAATTATAATTTTGATGTGTTAGCTGGTGAACTCTAGAACTGTTGAGCCTAGAGACTAACCATGACCATGGGGACCTAACCATGTGATTAGAATGACTATTTACAACTTTTTAGGCTAAGGGTATTTTGGTCATTTTGTGACTTTTGAATTATTTAGGATTTTGATTAATTGGTGAATTTTAGATTATTTTAATAATATTTAAATTGATTTATTATGATTTTGGTCATTTTTCATATTTTAATATTTTGGGAAATTTTATATTTTTAATATTGTTTTTATTGGATTTGTTTAGTCGGGTTTGAGTTTCGTCTCGTTCCGACTTGTATTGTGACCCTGGTAGCTTGAACTCAAGATGGGACCCAATATTAAGTTAAGCATGGCTCACAAGACCCAACATTAAGTTAGTTAATTAAACTAATTTTTATCATGTTAGAATGGTTAAGTTAAATACTCAAAACTAGATCATTTTGACCCCAAACTTGAACCTAGTCTAGACTTAACCATATGAGACTAGAGAGGGGCAATTAGGACATTTCCCATTAGCCCTAATGGACTCTTTATGGCAGCCACCTTTAGGGAAGAATGATTCATTTCATTCATTACAATCTTCCCTCTTTTATTTTCCTTTTGTTCTTTTCCAATTTTAGAGAGCCTTCCCATTGATTTGATCTCCAAATCAAATCATTCCTTCACCAAACCTTCCCTCAATCATTCCCATTCTCCAAGGAAAGGGTGCTACCAAGGATTGGAAGAGGAGTGCAAGGAGGAGTGTCCACTTTGAGGGATCTTCGTATCGGAGCCGTGTCCTAAAGAATTTCATTCGAATTCCACTCCCAATAGGTAAAACCCATCCTCTAAATCGATTTCTTTTGCATATAAATTAGTTTTGAATCCGTAGGATCCATCCTCATGCATGTGTCCCATTTAGATTCAAATTTGAGGCCATTTGGAGCTCTCTTGAGGATTTTAGATATGTGTCTTGTGTCCTACTTGATAGATCCCAAATTAGGACACCCCATGTGTATGTATGTATGATAATAGTTTAAATAGATATTTAAATTCAGTTTTATAATGGTTAGAGAGTGGACTGATCTTAGTTAGGATGGTTAGAATGAGTTTCATTTGGATACCTATGTTTGTATCCAAGTATCTTGGCCTATATGTGTTCTTTTGTCCAAAACAACTCAAATTCTTCATAATATTCATCCACGTTTTTTTTAACCAAAGCAACTTAGAAATGTCATAACTTTTAGCTTAGAACTCCGATTTATCTCCCGTTTTTTTTAAAAGAACCGCATCGAAGTTAGATTTCCAAATATATATTTTAGTAAGCCAAATTCTTTCTGTAACTTTCTGTAAAATTATTTGAGTGTCAGCTATACGAAAGACGAACGCGTTTTGGTGTTTTTGCGATTCCGGGAGCTTCCGGACACGAAAATGTGATCCGTTTAAAGTTTCGGAAAGCTAACACAAAGGGCTACAACATACTTTAATCTTAGAATTTAGTAGAGGCCCAATTGGTACAGTATTGGTTTTAAGTAGAAGAGTGACTATACGATATATGTATTTTGTTTAACCTATGAGCCTATGTAGTATGGATATTAAATGAATATAGAGTATGTAATGCATGATATGTTAGATAAATGAAATAATATATATATATATATATATATATGATATATATTCTTTTTACATTAATGTATATATATGGTTGAATGCAAGCATGTAGGAATGCAATTAATACAATGCATATAAGCAATGCATGAATGAAAGAATGATATACAATGTATGCATGAAAGTATATAATGAATGCTAGATATGAATGCAAGATATATATGTAATGATAGATATGAATGCATAATGTATAAATATTGTAATACAGTATATAATGATAACATGTATGGTAATGTAGAGTATATGATGCAAGCATGAATGAATGGAGGAAATACATGTATATAGGTAATATAGAATGTAATATATGAATGCAAGCATACAAGATAATGTATTGTATCCATATATAATGTATAGATGCATGTAAGTATGTAATATGCATGAATGACATGTATGTAATAAAAATAAGTATATGTGTGCAACTTAATGATATGTGAATGGATATAATGCCTGAACTGAAATATGCATGCATATGGGATATGAATAAATGTATAAATGTATGAATGAATGTCGTATATGAATGAATGAATCAATCAAAGGTATAAGTAAAATATAATACATTGTAATGAATGTTAACATATATAATGTATAAAAGTATGTATGTAAATGTGCATGAATGTATATATCTATGTAACTATGTAAATATGCATGATGTAACATATGCCTATATATATAAATATGTATGTAATGTGGATATGCATGTATGTATGAAGGTATGTATTTATATATATTATCTATTTTATATTATGCATTGTTGTGGTTCATATTGTCTTGTGATTGTGTGAGTGCTAGCCTAGGCTTGCACTACAACAGAAATACCTTTTAATGACGCTCGACAAGGAGTTTTAATGACGGCTGATACATAAGCGTTATCAAAGTTGAGAAATACCTTTTTTCTATGACGGTTTGGGCTAATTCTGGGCTTTTATAACGTTTTTAAAACAAAATGTCATTAATACTTTAGAGCGGTGGCAAACTTGTAATTAATAAACTTCCAACAAAACCCTTCACACCCGATCTTTTTCAGAGCTTCCCTCCTCCCCCTCTTCCCTTCTCTGCCTGAACCCTAAAATTTTTCAAAGCCCTTTCAGTTTCTTGCTCATTTCCATCTCCCTGAACCCTAAAATTTTCCTAAACTCTAATATTCTCCTTCTCCTCCTTCTTTCAACCTCCTACAAATCCTAACCTTAGCCCCAATGCCCCCTCCCACAAACCCTAACCCTAGCCCCGACTTCATTTTCGGAGGCGGGTCGGGACGTGTTGCAACAACAACAACAACAACAACAATGGGTGCTGCTTCTTCCAACAAATTTGCCACAATGCTCCACAACAGCAACACTCCCAAAATCGCCATTGTTCTCATATACACGCTCTTGGAATGGATTCTCCTGGCTATGCTCCTCCTCGACGGCCTCTTCTCCCACTCCATCGCCGCCTTCGTCGACTTCTTCGGCCTCGACCCTCCGTGCTTCCTCTGCTCCTACGCTCTCGACAGGAACTCTGCCTCTTCTTACCGAGAGATCCTCTGCGACTCCCATGCCGACGACATCGTCGGCCTCGCCTACTGCTCTCGCCATCGGAACCTCGCAAGCGTGAGCCGAATGTGCGAGGACTGCTCTTCCTCGAAGCCGCTCTCGTGGACGAAGAAGACCAACGAGGAGGAGGAGGAGGAGGTTAGGTCTTCTTGTTTCTCTGAGGCGCTGGAGAGCGGCTTCTATTCTCCTGTTCCTTTCATCTTTGCTGACAAATTTCAAGAAAGATCGTTTCTTGATGGAAAATTGACTCCTAATGAGAAGGATGGTATTAGGAGCAGTACGAATGGGGCTGTTGAAGAGAGTGCATCAGTGGTGGAGCTCAAATTGGGAGACCGACTGGAGAAGAAGAAGAAGAAGAAAGTTGAAGAGAGCAATATCGATGATTCTGCTGCTGTTCCAGGTGATTTCTCTTTGCAGTTTGTTTCTTCATTTTTTTTTGATGCTATATATGTATATAAATGTTGTTCTGAATTGTGTGGTTGATGGTATGTATATAAACAAACAGCTTCTTGTGAAGAAGAAGAAGTCGATTGCGCAATCTCAATAGGGGATGCGATTTGTGATCAGGAGGAGGCTCTCATCAATGAGACAATGGTGAATGACACTCTTGATTTCATTATTGGATTTCAGCTGTCTTTCTGCAAAAAATTTATTGTTAAAGGCAGTTTTTGTTCTTTGAATCGACGAAGAGAGTTGACGTCGAGGAGAAAAGTTCAATTGGGGTTATAATTGTTTTACAGGAAACATATAAGGTGGAAATATAGGGATTTGCTTGTGAGTGTTTGCCATTAAGACCTGAAATAATTATCCCATATTTATGGTTGAAACTCCCTTGCCATTGTGTCAGGAGATTTGAACCCATGACCTGGGTGATCTTGTTTTATTCTTTCATTGTCAATTTAGCTTGATCTCATGAGTAGTTTGGTTCTCAGATTCCTTTGATTCCTTGAGCTTCATCTTATAGAACTATTGAAGCTTCCTCCCCTCTGAATTACTTTTAGTTACTGTTTTATGATCAGTAGCTTTTCTATCTCTAACTTCAGCAATCAACCATGCGTTTAATTCTTTGTTTTTCAGCCCAGTTGATTGCATCCACTGGACTTCGACGGCACAGATTTCTCTCCTTGAAGATGAAATGCGGAGGGTGGAGAGGATAAACGTAAAAGAGTACCAAATTTTAACTGACTTATTGTATCATACTTTTATGGGTCTTTTACTACTATGTACTGCAAGTCTGGAAGTAATGTCATCGTTAGTGATTGACCCAGACAACTTAGCTTGCTACATCATTAATTTGGAACTGCTGGGATAAACTGGATCAGTTATCTTTGTAATCATGAAAATACTAGACTAATATATAAAACTAGTACAGACACTTAAATCATACACTATAAAGTAAGATGGCATGATAATCAATATCAGGTTGTCATGGTCAAGGGAAAAACTTTCAGTTGGTCAAGATGGTAGAGTTGGCATCCTTTCTCACTCATGTAAATACTTAAATAAGTTTTATAAATTCTATAAAAGACCAATATTTTATGTATTCTAAAAAAGGTTGAATCATTTCTTCTTTGATAGTCTGGTTGATGTTCACATATGACAAGTATTTTACTTGTTGATTGAGTAGATTTATTCCCTTGTGTATATTGGTGGTCCTTGGATGTTTTGCGCTACTTTGATGCATAAACAAGTGCATGCTGTTTGTATCTCTTATGGTTGTTCTATGTTTAAACTTGAGTATAATTTATTTATATGTTGTAACTCTACAGAAATGGAGCACAAAAATTACTGGGTATCCTGATCGCTATTGGAGAAGCAGTTGCATATGTTCTATCGGGGATGTATGGTAGTGTTAGCCAACTTGGTGCTGGCAATGCTATTCTCATAATTCTCCAACTCTTCTTTGCTGGTATCATTGTCATATGCTTGGATGAGTTATCACAGAAAGGATATGGTCTTGGTTCTGGAATCTCTCTTTTCATCGCTACAAACATCTGGTAAGATTAAGCTTTTTATGCTTTCCTTTTTAGTCCATGACTACATTTTAAGACTGAACACTTTAAACTTTTACTGCAGTGAGAACATCATCAGGAAGGCAGTTAGCCCGACAACTATAAATAGTGGCCGGGGTGCCGAATTTGAAGGTACAGTTATTGCCTTGTTCTACTTGCTGATAACTAGAACAGACAAAGTCCGAGCTCTCCGTGAAGCCTTTTACCGGCAGAATCTTCCAAATGTGACAAATTTGCTTGCTACAGTCTTGGTCTTTCTCATTGTGATCTATTTCCAAACAAATTTATGCAGCTCTTGTACCGGAAGTTCAGTGGAAATTTCTTTGTGAATCTGTTGGGTAGGTGGAAGGAATCTGAATATTCTGGTGGTCAATTCATTCCTGTTGGTGGCATCGCTTACTACATTACAGCACCATCAAGGTGATTTTCACCATCCAAGTTATCCTCTGAGTTCTTTTTTGATTATTTGAATTCTTTTTTCTGTCAACAGCTCATCTTCCGAGTTTCTCTGTTGGAAATCTTGTTTTGCAGCTTGGCAGATATGGCGGCAAATCCATTCCATGCACTCTTCTATATAGTTTTTATGTTGTTAGCTTGTGCACTATTCTCAAAGACTTGGATTGAAGTTTCTGGATCTTCTGCAAGGGATGTGGCTAAGCAGCTCAAGGTACAGTTCTTATCTAAATGCCTGATCTTTACTTTTGTTAGTTCTTATCTAAAAGACTGATCTTTACTTTTGTTAGTTCTATGAGCCAAATTAGGCCTTGAGGATTATGTCAAAACTTAGATATTGCACAAATGTTTTGTATATGGTATAGAAGACGAACAGTAATGAAATGGAAAATATTTTTTAACCTTATGCAAATAAGGGACTTCATGTCTTCCTTACCCAAGGAAATATTATTTGAAAATATAGTCATGTTTGTTTCATTATATTGAGGAGTGCTCTCAGTAGCTTGAATGTCATGTCTTAAACAACATTTAATTTCTACGAATAAAATATTTCATGTAACAATGAACGGTTCTCATAGCATGTATGTGTAGTTTTGGCACTAGCAGACTATTTTCGTCGGTTAATTCTAGTAACGTATCTAAATAATGACGTGAATCCTCATCCTGTCAGAGTTTAAGGGATAATCACAAAAATAGAACAGTAATTTTATCAATTTCTGAATTTCATAGGACCATTTTTTGATAAGTTGTATACAACCCTAGTTCTCTTTGACAATTGTGAGTTTATTTCCTACTATTTATTTTTCTTCTGGCATGTCATGTCCTAGGCAAGCGATTTCCATGTATATCTAAATTGAAGTTGGTAGTCACTGTCATAATGTATGATGACTCATTTAATGATACACTTAGTTGTTTTGCCAGGTTAAAGATAGTGTAGCTATATTGGATGAAGATGGACAGGGATACTGATAAGACCATGATACGAGTAGTGAGTACAGACATTTCAAATAGGCATAATAAGTAGTTACCTATGTTGCATGAATAAGGACAATGATACGGGTAATGACACAATTCGATAGGGACACCATATTCCTGTGTCCGTGCAACATAGAAGCACAGTTCCAAGTTTAAGTCAACTTACGCCTTCAAGTTTCAGAACAAACTTTTAGATGACTCCATGTGGAACCCCAGTTGAGATATGTTACATGAACAATGCTCGCCTTTTCTTCATCAACCTTAATTTATGATCTTGATACATTATCTACTTACAAATATTTTCTTGCAAGTTTTAAGAGAATTGCCTGTCACTATTCTCCATTCTAAAATCTTCTTTTTTACCCTTTTAGGAACAACAAATGGTAATGTCGGGCCATCGGGAGTCCAACCTGCAGAAGGAGTTGAACCGGACCAACCGGTACATCCCGACAGCATTTGCATTTGGTGGCATGTGTATTGCGCGCTGACAGTCTTAGCAGATTTTATGGGTGCGATTGGTTCAGGCACAGGCATCTTACTCGCAGTGACTATAATATACCAGTACTTTGAGACCTTTGAAAAGGAGAGGGCGACTGAGTTAGGGTTCTTTGGATTTTTAATTCATTGACTATTTTTTTGAGAGAAATATCATATTAGGAGAAAATACCGAATGAAGCTATAATGAGGACTGAACAGGTCTGCTAGGCTTTTGCCGAAAGCAAGAGATGTCGAGCCTTCCTAACATCTGGTGGTAAGAATTTTTAAGCATCTTACTTCCTTGGAAAATTCTTTGTGGCAGAAAGAGGGTGAAAGGGAGAAAATTTGGCTGTTTTATGTGATTTTTGTTTGATTTTGTTTCGGATGACTTATGTTAGGCCCATAAGACAGGGATTTGACTCCCTTACTAGTAGTAGTTGTAAATATATGTATTTGGATGTCCTATTTTGAAAAAATGTAATGAAGATGGTGATATATATTATGTATATATTTGTAAATGGATTAAATTGTACTCTATAACATTTAGATGTTTTCTTGTGAATATTTGAAATTGAATTGAGCAACATTGAGCATTGATCTATAATTTTTTGGAAAGAAATATATAAATGTACAGAATTGAGCGTTATAAATGTGCTGAATTGAGTCTATACAGATTATCTATTCATAACGCTTTCAAACTACGCTGAAAATAAGTATAGCAGAAACTCATCATATTTATGACGTTTTTATTTATGACGCTTTTAAAAAACATTTATAACACCCGTTTTCATCACGCTTGCTTTGAAAGAAAAAAAAACGTCATAGTTTGTCATTAATGATGGTTTTTAGCCGTCATTAAAAGGTATTTCTATTGTAGTGTTGGTTAGGCCTAGTAAGACTTGTTAGACTTGTTTGGGCTAGGACTTGACCTAGTTGACCTAGTTTGACTAGTCTAGTTGACTAGAGTTGACCAAGAGTTGACTTTAGTCCAGTTTGACCCCAAACTTCATATAGATGCATTGTTGCAGTCTGTTATATCATTTTAGACTTATGGTGACTTGTACTGTTCTATAGGAGACAGACACCACTCCTCGGACATTAGATATTCTTCAGATACTCAGGATACAGGCGAGTACATTCTCTGATCTTTTTATACCTGTCTGGACTATATTCTTGCTCTAGATTACTTTACTTGATGCTGACACGTATCTTCACGGATTAGTACTATATGGATCCTTTCCTGAGATGTTATCCCTCTACGGGTGCATCGGGTATTTCATGTTCATGTACTTTATCATATGCATCAGGTACTCCTTGTACTCGTACTAGTTCATGTATTTACATGTTCTCATGTGCTTCATGTACTATTATGTGCCTCATGTACTACTCATTACATGAGTTCACGTATCTTTAGCTGTATTCATGTGCCTATAACGTAACTTGAATGGATCCTTGTGTATTGATTGGGGCGGGGTGAGTAGAATTGGTTATGTGATCATTATCCCCAGTAGGTATTCATGTGCTTCTTAGTTGTATTTATGTGCCCCTAAGCCGTTTACATAACCATATTGTACTCTAAATCACTTAGCCACTTACAGTCTTTACTTATCATGTACTTACTTTCAGTTACAAAATATCTCATATTTTCCTGTACTTTTTTTTCAGCATTTCCTGTATTTTACTCTATTGCATGATTTATACTCCTAACCTGTTATGAACTGTTTTGAGAGATATGTGCTCGTTCCCGTCCTGATTGGACCTGTTAAAAATTTTACAGAGGACGAGGAGGAGGCCTGCTTAGATACTTTCTATGGGATAGCCTTAGAGGACACTTACGATCCGGACTTCCAGTCGGATCCCTTAGCTGTAGAGACTGTTGCTCCATAGATGTCTTTATCTTATTTCATAGTATTGGAGATTGAGTTGTATATTTGGATCTGTATTATTTCTGGATGTTAGTGGAGTTTATCTAGACACTAGCTTTCTCTCTATTTGTATTTTCTGTGGATTTGGATCTTGCATCTTTCTATCATTCTATCTTATCGTATTCTACCTTAGATGTGATTGAGATATATTCTGTTATGTCATCCCCATTCGGGGAGTATAACTGTTATTACCTTAAACTGTTAGATGTTGTGACCTAGGACAGCGTTCTATCGCCGACACTGCGGCGTAGGTTGGACGTACCTACGTCTCGGGTCCTTACTCTAGGGTATGGGTCGTGACACATTTTTAGTGGTGGCCCATGCAGGTCGAGTTTATGTAGTGGTATTCGAACTAGAGTATCACTACAGCCTGCAGTAGGATTAGGATATTTTTGAGGGTACTCAATCACACTAGGAAAACTCTTAATCAGATTCATTTTATCTAAATTTGTTGTTTATTGCCTTCCCTTGAATATAAACTGTCCTCCTTTGAATTTTTGCTTCATTCCCAGTAATTGCTTCTTGTTTTGATCTGTCTTTATGATGGTTATGGAGACATGATCTCATCGCTCCGGTCCGGGGAATACTATCGAGAGGTTGGCCACCTCTCGTCCTGTTCATCAGGGCCTCAAGACCGCAGCTCCTGTTGTGCCGATTCAGGTTGGCGTTTCTGCTACATTGGAGGTGTACCTCTGTCTGTACAGAGACTTTTTCTCGTCATTCCTGATTTCTTTCAGCAGCAGCGGTTCATGCAGTATCATCAGCAGACCAGAGGAAACCAGCAGGGCGAGCTATCGTCAGGACAGTCGAGGATGTACAGACCATTAGAGATCTTGCTGCAAGTTCCGTTCTTCTCTATTCTATTCCCGTAATTGTCTCTTATAACTATCTTGAAATTCGATTTCATCTGTTCCTTGTTGACTGATCAATTTGTTATGTTGTTCATGTGTTATGTTTGTTTTTTTCTTCTGAGAAAAAAAATCATATGGGCTAGGTCACCTCAGTTATCGGATCTATAATCTTCGATAATCATGTTAGCTGGCATAGTGAGGACATATAGTCAGATTTTGGACCTATTTCTCGGGTGTGGAAATTTAAGGTTTTTGCCGTCGCATGCGGCAATGCTGAAATTTTAAATACCATGAACCTAGAGGTATGTACCTTAGTCAAGGACTCTGTGATTATTGTAGCCTTGCTTACTAGCATGACGAGGATTTAGAGCACCATGATTTTGGATAGACGCATATGATTATCAGATTGTACCTTAAATGCTCTTGAACAAGTTTTCTCTACTTTTGTTCAGTCTTTCAAAAAAAATTATTTTGTTTGTTTTGTTTTTCAATATTTAACTTAGGAGTAGGAGTAGCTTTAGCTGTATTATAAACCTTTGTGTAACTTCTTACTATGAATCTCTTCTTAAAATAATGAATCGATGATTTTGCTAGACCTTATCTTGGATTTGATATTATAGCTCTGGTTTCAAAATGGTTCCTTCTTTTAAACAGATAAGCAGAACAGATTTTATCGTTATTTCCTTCTTGTTATTATTCTTGTATTAAATAATAATAATAATAATAATAAAACTGTCTTGATTACATCAATCACCTGCTTTGCAATCTTGGTAGGAATCTAAATGTTGGTCTTGATATAGAATTTGATTTTTATATTGGGACATGAGAATATATATAGTGGACACAGATACTTTGTCTGACACGTATGCATGCTACACTTTGATTATCAACCCATCTAAATGCATATTAATATGTTGTTGATATTTAAATTCTCAAAACTCCAATATTCTGATATAGTACAGTATCAGAGACTGGTTCTCTGCTTTTCCAGTTTAAATTCGTAATTTAAATATAAATTTTATGTTATTAGTTTTGTTTACATCACTGTACATGTATCTTATACACAAGGTTTCAATTCTTAAAGAAATTGGTTGAGTTTTGTGTTTAAACTTGTCAAATCTGAGACTGTGTGCATATTAACCCTTAATACTGGATTTTAAATATTAGTTCAAATTGCTGTTTTTAAATGTAATATTTTGAGGTATATACATTGTTGTATGTAGGGATATAATGTTAGGTTTCATATTTTTACATGTTAGGTTGTGATAAACATTGGGTTGGTTTGATGTTCGAATTTCTCCAAAATCCTAAAACTGAATACATGTTAACATTTTTCACATTGATTTTAAATGTTTAGATCAATTTCAGATTTAATATGTAATGTTAAACTGAACTGAATGATTGAACCCTTCATTTTAAGTTATAACCCCTGTACTCTTGACACTCTACACTAATGTTCACAACTGCCATGTAAACCTAACCCTTCATCTCTATGTTATGTTCATATATCTATATAGGTATATATATATATATATATATATATATATATATATATATATATATATATATATATATATATATATATAGTTTATGTATACATGTTATAATGTATATAGATACATAACTAAATCTCTACCTCTCTATACATATAGATATATGTATATATATGGTTAGCCATGCATGTTATGAGTAAATAGGTTGTGCATTGTAGATTGTTTAACCAATATGCCATGAGTAGTGTAACTTGATAGCTATTGTTTTGAAACCCAAATCCTCCTATACACTTTCATGTACATTTCACACACACACACGTCTACTATCTAACCCTATGAACATGTCCACATACACCCATACATACACTAACCACATAACCTTTACATAATGCTAGCTTTTCCCTCTCTAACGCTCTCTCTCTCTCTCTCTCTCTCCCTCTCTCATATATATATATATATATATATATATATATATATATATATATATATATATATATATATATATATATATTGTGATTGGATTTTAATGCTCGACATTTGTGCTTTAAATTTTGATTTTGATTTTGATTATGCCTTAAAGCTTTGATGATTTGTTATTTCTGTATCTTTTCCAGTTTAACACCCCTGATTGCTTGTAAGTTTTGATACCCTATGATTATTTTGGTCTAGTGTAACTATTATACCTAGATGAGACTTACTCTACCACCGCATGCCATGACCCTGTATGCCATTCTTTTAAATTGTATGATTTAGGTAAGTTCTGAGACTTTGATTGTGGGGGTTTGACCTAGAAGGAGTATGAACATTTTAATTTCGAGGACAAAATTTTTCTAAGGGGGGTAGGATTGTAACACCCAGTTTTCCAAATGAGGGTAATTTTGAACTTTTGTAAAAGTTTATTATTTAATAATAGGATTTATGATTTATGGGAATTTTTAACTAATTTAATACTATTTAAAATTGGTGAATTATAATTTTGATGTGTTAGCTGGTGAACTCTAGAACTGTTGAGCCTAGAGACTAACCATGACCATGGGGACCTAACCATGTGATTAGAATGACTATTTATAACTTTTTAGGCTAAGGGTATTTTGGTCATTTTGTGACTTTTGAATTATTTAGGATTTTGATTAATTGGTGAATTTTAGATTATTTTAATAATATTTAAATTGATTTATTATGATTTTGGTCATTTTTCATATTTTAATATTTTGGGAAAATTTTATATTTTTAATATTGTTATTATTGGATTTGTTTAGTCGAGTTTGAGTTTCGTCTCGTTCCGACTTGTATTGTGACCCTGGTAGCTTGAACTCTAGATGGGACCCAATATTAAGTTAAGCATGGCTCACAAGACCCAACATTAAGTTAGTTAATTAAACTAATTTTTATCATGTTAGAATGGTTAAGTTAGAGACTCAAAACTAGATCATTTTGACCCCAAACTTGAACCTAGTCTAGACTTAACCATATGAGACTAGAGAGGGACAATTAGGACATTTCCCATTAGCCCTAATGGACTCTTTATGGCAGCCACCTTTAGGAGAGAATGATTCATTTCATTCATTACAATCTTCCCTCTTTTATTTTCCTTTTGTTCTTTCCCAATTTTAGAGAGTCTTCCCATTGATTTGAGCTCCAAATCAAATCATTCCTTCACCAAACCTTCCCTCAATCATTCCCATTCTCCAAGGGAAGGGTGCTACCAAGGATTGGAAGAGGAGTGCAAGGAAGAGTGTCCACTTTGAGGGATCTTCGTATCGGAGCCGTGTCCTAAAGGATTTCATTGGGATTTCACTCCCACTAGGTAAAATCCATCCTCTAAATCGATTTCCTTTGCATATAAATTAGTTTTGAATCCGTAGGATCCATCCTCATGCATGTATCCCATTTAGATTCAAATTTGAGGCCATTTGGAGCTCTCTTGAGGATTTTAGATATGTGTCTTGTGTCCTACTTGATAGATCCCAAATTAGGACACCCCATGTGTATGTATGTATGATAATAGTTTAAATAGATATTTAAATTCAGTTTTATAATGGTTAGAGAGTGGACTGATCTTAGTTAGGATGGTTAGAATGAGTTTCATTTGGATACCTATGTTTGTATCCAAGTATCTTGGCCTATATGTGTTCTTTTGTCCAAAATAACTCAAATTCGTCATAATATTCATCCACGTTTTTTTTAACCATAGCAACTTAGAAATGTCATAACTTTTAGCTTAGAACTCCGATTTATCTCCCTTTTTTTAAAAGAACCGTATCGAAGTTAGCTTTCCAAATATATATTTTAGTAGGCCAAATTCTTTCTGTAACTTTCTGTAAAATTATTTGAGTGTCAGTTGTACGAAAGACGAACGCGTTTCGGTGTTTTTGCGATTACGGGAGCTTTCGGACACGAAAATGCGATCCGTTTAAAGTTTCGGAAAGCTAACAGCCTAACACAAAGGGCTACAACATACTTTAATCCTAGAATTTAGTAGAGGCCCAATTGGTACAGTATTGGTTTTAAGTAGAAGAGTGACTATACGATATATGCATTTTGTGTAACCTATGAGCCTATGTAGTATGGATATTAAATGAATATAGAGTATGTAATGCATGATATGTTAGATGAATGAATTATATATATATATGATATATATTCTCTTTACATTAATGTATATATATGGTTGAATGCAAGCATGTAGGAATGCAATTAATACAATGCATATAAGCAATACATGAATGAAAGAATGATATACAATGTATGCATGAAAGTATATAATGAATGCTAGATATGAATGCAAGATATATATGTAATGATAGATATGAATGCATAATGTATAAATATTGTAATACAATATATAATGATAACATGTATGGTAATGTAGAGTATATGATGCAAGCATGAATGAATGGAGAAAATACATGTATATAGGTAATATAGAATGTAATATATGAATGCAAGCATGCAAGATAATGTATTATATCCATATATAATGTATAGATACATGTAAGTATGTAATATGCATGAATGACATGTATGTAATAAAAATAAGTATATGTATGCAACTTAATGATATGTGAATGGATATAATGCCTGAACTGAAATATGCATGCATATGGGATATGAATGAATGTATAAATGCATGAATGAATGTCATATATAAATGAATGAATCAATCAAAGGTATAAGTAAAATATAATGCATTGTAATGAATGTTAACATATATAATGTATAAAAGTATGTATGTAAATGTGCATGAATGTATATATCTATGTAACTATGTAAATATGCATGATGTAACATATGCCTATATATATAAATATGTATGTAATGTGGATATGCATGTATGTATGAAGGTATGTATTTATATATATATTATCTGCATTGTTGTGGTTCACATTGTCTTGTGATTGTGTGAGTGCTAGCCTAGGCTTGGTTAGGCCTAGTAAGACTTGTTAGACTTGTTGGTCTAGGACTTGACCTAGTTGACCTAGTTTGACTAGTCTAGTTGACTAGAGTTGACCAAGAGTTGACTTTAGTCCAGTTTGACCCCAAACTTCATGTAGATGCATTGTTGCAGTCTGTTATATCATTTTAGACTTATGGTGACTTGTACTGTTCTATAGGAGATAGACACCACTCCTCGGACAGTAGATATTCTTTAGATACTCAGGATACAGGCGAGTACATTCTCTGATCTTTTCATACCTGTCTGGACTATATTCTTGCTCTAGATTACTTTACTTGATGCTGACACGTATCTTCACGGATTAGTACTATGGATCCTTTCCTGAGATGTTATCCCTCTACGGGTGCATCGGGTTTTCATGTTCATTTACTTTATCATGTGCATCAGGTACTCCTTGTACTCGTACTAGTTCATGTATTTACATGTTCTCATGTGCTTCATGTACTATTATGTGCCTCATGTACTACTCATTACATGAGTTCACGTATCTTTAGCTGTATTCATGTGCCTAACGTAACTTGAATGGATCCTTGCGTATTGATTGGGCGGGGTGAGTAGAATTGGTTATGTGATCATTATCCCCAGTAGGTATTCATGTGCTTCTAGTTGTATTCATGTGCCCTAAGCCGTTTACATAACCATATTGTACTCTAAATCACTTAGCCACTTACAGTCTTTACTTATCATGTACTTACTTTCAGTTACAAAATATCTTTTTTTCTGTACTTTCTTTTCAGCATTTCCTGTATTTTACTCTATTGCATGATTTATACTCCTAACCTGTTATGAACTGTTTTGAGAGATATGTGCTCGTTCCCGTCCTGATTGGACCTGTTGAAAATTTTACAGAGGACGAGGAGGAGGCTGCTTAGATACTTTCTATGGGATAGCCTTAGAGGACACTTGCGATCCGGACTTCCAGTCGGATCCCTTAGCTGTAGAGACTGTTGCTCCATAGATGTCTTTATCTTATTTCATAGTATTGGAGCTTGAGTTGTATATTTGGATCTGTATTATTTCTGGATGTTAGTGGAGTTTATCTAGACACTAGCTTTCTCTCTATTTGTATTTCTTGTGGATTTGGATCTTGCATCTTTATATCATTCTATCTTATCGTATTCTACCTTAGATGTGATTGAGATATATTCTGTTATGTCATCCCCTTTCGGGGAGTATAACTGTTATTATCTTAAACTGTTAGATGTTGTGACCTGGACAGCGTTCTACCGCCGACACTGCGGCGTAGGCTGGACGTACCTACGTCTCGTGCCCTTACTCAGGGTGCGGGTCGGGTCGGACAGAACGAGAAGCAAACTCTCTCATTGCTGTTATTTATAGGCCGGCAAATCAAACCCATGCGCCAAGTGGCGGGCTCTCCGAATCCTGTGCGATAAATTTGCATTTATGGTGATGAACCTGACCCTTCGAATCGGCCAAGTCAAAACGGCTATTTAAAGCACTCGAAGAACGCAACAGTCGGACCAATAAAGATGCGTCATGCAAACGGATGTGCCGGTCAGACCACGCATCATACAGACGTGCCATCAGCACCAAGCGTCTCATAAGGATGCGCCCACGCGTCCCCATGCCTAGTGGAACGCAGATCAAAGCCATCATCCATCAAAGAACATTAAATGCTGAAGTGACACGACAGCAGCCATGCCGATGACAGAGCAGCAACAACTTTTACAGAAAGCCAGGGATAAATCTATTCTAGCTCTAATGGTGAAATATTAAGTTGTTATATTGGTTATGGCAAATAAGTTGTTACCAAATGTAAGTATACTACGGACCTTCAAGAGTTTTAAATTCTATTCTAGCTCATAATGGTGAATCTTAAGCAGTCCAATTTTTTCCAGGGTTAAATTCCCTAGTTTTTCTAAACGTTTGGTTTGAGTTTAGCCTACTCTTGGGTTCACAAAACCCGTTGCTCTCTCAGCATTCAATTATTCGAGTTCAAACCAAATAGAATAAACAAACTAAAAATCAAAACTGAAAGTAGCCATAACTAAAACCGAATCCCAAGTGGCCATAACTGAATCGACTCGATAATTGATTTGGTTTGCTCGTTTGGCGATATTTTTATTGTTTAATGGACCATCCAGATCAAAGTTGAAATGTGGTTTAAATTATACTAAATGTAATTTTTATACTTTTGTAGATTCAAAATTGGTTAAAAGTTGGACGAGGTATTAAATTACCAAAATTTAATTTAAAACACGAATAGAATTATTGTTTTTAAACTATAAAAAAAAAAAATTGACTAATTTGAAGTTTGAATAAAAAAAAATATCAGGGGATTTATTTTGCTATTTACAGTATAAAAAAAACTGCTATCATTACGCTATTTTACTCTCTAATGATTTTAATTTTATATATATTTTTTTGTTTTCCTCCGGAAACAACAAGTC